>CM053623.1:220363010-220402833 GCA_028646595.1 Phalanger gymnotis
TCAAACTCCTGGGTCCACACATGGGTCGGCTCTGCTTTGGCTTCAGCTGTAGTCTGTCGCCTCTCGCTGCAGCCAAGCCTCTGGCCTTCTCAAGCCCCTCCAGAGAACAGAGACCCAAGTTGGCCCCTCTTAAGTCATCAATCTACCCACACACAGGTTTCACACCTGATAGGGCTTTGGGCCTGGGGCTTAGCACTTAACAGCTGAAAGTACTTTCAAAATAAACAAAAGCCAAACTCCTCAAGGGCACCCCTTAAACTAAGTACTAAGGAGCTCATTTTGCATTACTGACACACTGCTCTATTTATTGTCTATTTCCATTGCACTCCCTCCCCTTTAGGGGTACCCTAGACATGAGCCAAACCTAAACTTTAAATGATCCTCCCAGAGGCTCTGGGGTGAAAATGAAAAGAACCACAGTTTGAGAATAAAGAGCCTGGCCTTTCTCTTCGGAAGTTAGGACTAAAGCCCATCTATGAACAATAGTCAAGTACTGAAAGGTATCACTTAATGCAGACAGAGAGAAAAAGAGCACTGTAGTGCCCCCTGGGGATCGCAGGGGTAATACAATGGATTCTCTTTGGTAAGATTCCAAATTCTTTTAGGCATAAAACAGAAACACTTCTCTGTGTTTTAGAACTACTCATTTGGCTCTTCTTGCCAAAGCCTCTCAACATATTCCCCGATTTCATCTCATTGTACCCTCACAACAATTCTATAAGGTATGTGATATTATTATCCTCATTTTACAGATAAGAAAATTGAGGCTTGGCTTGGCAGATAGGCTAAATCAGGTTGAGGGTAACTAAAAGGCCTCAAACCAGCCAGTGACTTAGGGGAATGGCTACCCCAACCACGTAAAGACATCCCCCAGCCGACTGGGCGCCTGAGAACAATTGGTTTCAAATTCCATAGGAGGGCCAAGTTCAGCCATTGTATCCCTAGCCATCTCTGGTTGTCTGGCCCAGGGTTAGTATGTGACAGAGTTAGAGCTTGAACTCAGATTTCCCTGTATCCCAGGCCAGCCCTCTATGCACTATGTCATCCTGTCATGTCACATTAAGGAAAAATTATTCCATTTCTATACTTTTAATATTTTTCAAAAACTTATTGATAAAAAGAATAAAATTGTTTGATATCATGTGCTGTTTTTGTTTTTGTTATATCATGTTATATCATGTACATGTTTCTGTTTTCTGTTGCATCCCTCTGCCCTCTCAGAAAGTCATTTCTTAAAGAGTCAAAAACAACAAAAGTTTGACAAAATTAACCAAATTGTTGGCAAAGTTTGACATTATGTGAAGTTTCCACACTCACAGTCCTTGACTTCTGTGAGAATTTGTGATCCATCTAGGTCATTAATATTTCTAAGCATTCAACTTTGACTGTTTTGTTGCTCTTTCCATTTACTTGGTAATTACTGTGCAAACCGATTTCCTGGCTCTGCTTACTTTATTTTGCATGGGTTCACGTCTCCTCAGGCTTCTCTGTATTCGTTGTATTCGTCCTTCGTCACAGCACAATAACATTCCCATTACATTCATGTGCCCAAAAACTGTTAACCATTTGCTACTTGATGGGCATCTTCTCTGTTTCCAATTCTTTGCTACTATAAAAAGTGCTATTATAAATATTTTGCAATATTTATAGAAGCTCTTAATTTGGAACTATGCCCAAAGGGCTATAAAAATGTGCATACCCTTTGACCCAGCAATAGCACTTCTAGGACTGTATTCCAAAGAGATCATAAAAATGGGAAAAGGTCCCACATGTACAAAAATATTCATAGCAGCTCTTTTTGTGGTGGACAAGAACTAGAAATTGAGGGGATGCCCATCAATTGGGGAACGCTGAACAAGTTGTGGTATATGAATGTAATGGAATACTATTGTTCTATAAGAAATGATAAGCAGGCAAACTTCAGGAAAACCTGGAAAGACTTATATGAACTGATGCTGAGTGAAGTGAGCAGAACCAGGAGAACATTGAACACAGTAACAGCCACATTGTGGAGGAACTGATTTTGATAGACTTAGCCCTTCTCAGCAATTCAAGGACCTAAAACTTTTCCAAAGGACTCATGATGGAAAATGCCATCCACATCCAGAGAAAGAACTATGGAGTCAGAACACAGAGTGAAACAGACTCTTTTCTCTTTTGTTTTGTTTTCTTTCTCACGGTTTCTCCCATTCATTATAATTCTATGCAACATGACTAATGTGAAAATGTGTTTAATAGGAATGCATGTGTAGAGCCCATATCAGAATGCATGCCATCTTGGGGAGGGAGGGGGAGAAAATTAAAAACCTGTGGAAATGAATGTTGAAAATTGAAAATAAAAAAATTAAATATTTAAAAATATTTATAGCAGCTCATTTTGTGGTGGCCAAGAATTGGAAATTGAAAGGATGTCCATTAATTGGGGAATGGCTGAACAAGTTGTGGCACAGTACATAAATGTAATGGAATACTATTGTGCTATAAGAAATGATTTCAGAAAAACCTAGAAAGACTTACATGAACTGATACTGAGTGAAGTAAGCAGAACCAGAAGAACACTATATATAGTAATAACATTGTGTGAACAACTATAAAAGCCTTAGCTTTTCTCAGCAATACAATGAACCAAGACAATTCCAAAAGACTCATGATGGAAAATGCTACCCACATCCAGAGAAAGAACTTATAGAGTCTGAATGCAGATCAAAGCATACTATTTTCATTTTGGGTTGGTGTTTTTGTGTGTGTGCGTGTGTGTGTGGTTTTTCCCTTATGTTCTGTTTCTTCTTTCACAACATGACTAATGTGGAAATATGTTTAAAATGATTACACATAACCTTTATCAGATTGCTTGCCATCTTGGGGAAGGGCGAGGAGAGGGAGGGAAGGAGAAAATTTTAGAATTCAAAACCTAATAAAATTGAACGTTGAAAGCTATCTTTACATGTAATTGGAAAATAATGTTTAAAAACAAGAACAACAACAAATAAATATTTTGCTATATAAAGGGACTTTCTTTTTATCCTTGATTCCCATCCCCACCCCCCAACCCCAGTATGTGCTTAGAATCTCTGAGTTGCGGGATGTGCACATTTTAGTCACTTTCTAAGCATAATTACAAATTGGTTTTCAGAATTGTTAGAACATCCATACATCCATCAACAGTAGATTAACACACCTTTCTGCAATCCCTCTAACATTAAATGTTCTCACCTTTTATCACCTTTGCCAATTTGATAAGTGTTAGCTGAAACTTATTTGTTTTGGTTTGTATCTCTTTTATTATTAGTAACTGAGTGCATTCCTTCATGTGGTTGTTAATGGTTTGCCATTATTCTTTAACAGTGTGCTCCTATTCTTTTGACCGCTTAACTATTAGAAGAAATGACTTTTGATCTTGTGTATTTTTCTTAGTTGTCTACATATCTTGGTTATTAGACCTTTGGATTCCAGAAGTATCATTGAAATGGAGAGCACAATTAGCACCTTATTGATCTGTAGCACTTCTGAGGCTATGAGGGATAAGAAAAAAAAGGACTGGGCTGTCACTTTTAGGTGTGGTGCAGTGACAGCCTATCTAGCAAATAAAGCCTAGAACAGAGAAAGTGCCTCCTTGATTCAGGTCTGAATGGAGCTGTAGACCTAGGTTTAGTTTTGGGGAACTAGAGTCTCAAAACTTTTTTGAACACACACCCCTATCTGTAAAAAACTTTTGATCACACAAGCCTAATATATGTGTGTGTGTGTGTGTGTGTGTGTATGCTTACTCATTTATAAGCTATACACATGTAGTGCTATACTAGTAATTGTATGCATTATAAGATATGTCACATACACATTTTAAAAGGAGAAAAATATGTTTTATTGAAATAAAAATCTTTTTGTTCATTAAATATTAATGATATAATGACAGCAATGTGATTGAATATGCTTCATTATTTCTGAAAATCTTGGTTTAATATTGGTGATACAGTAATTTGAAGGTCTGGTTCTAAGTTCAGTTTATTTCAATACTTGGGGTTAATGGTTGTCATTGCCGAAAAAGATACTTCCCAAAGATACAAAGGTCCAAGTGGAAGGAGCACATCTCTGGCTCTATTTACTAAGTCATGATACTCATGCACGATATTCTGATTCTATGCAAAGGATTTTGTTGAAATTCAGCTAATAAATTTCCATTTTCCCAGCTGTAAATCAAATGTTCCTGAAAACTGCTTTATTTGACCTCATGGCTCGGGTTAAAACAAAGATTTGGGTTGTTTGGAATTTACATAGAAAGCTTTGTGGTGTAGCAAGTAGGCAAACAAAAGTACACACACACAAGCGTGAGTGTGTATAATCTACACATATACTACATGTGGATAGATAGATATAGATATATGGCAATATAAACAGACAAATGTTCATCCCCTATCCCAGCTGTAAGAACCTCACCTGGCACAAATGAAGAGAGATAAGTTGGGGGAAACACACTCATAGTTGGGGGTTCAGGTGACCAAATTATATACTCTAAGAATATGCTTGGTTGTAAACGGGTTATTAGTACCAGATGTGGGAGAAGGTATTTCTGATCAGACCTAGATGTGGTAGAGAAGTTCTCAGGGTCACTTATTGATACAAGGCCTAGGTGAGGCTCAGGTAAGGAGAGTTTCTTTTTCATGATCACAAACTGGGAGGATCTAATGTTAACTATCTAAGGTTTAGAAGAGAAGGTGAGCTCAGACCCCTGCAGTTGGAAAAAGAATTTCAACCAATCAAAAGCTACATTATCTGCCACACAAACATGCACATTCATATATATGGAGAGAGAGAGAGAGAGAGAGAGAGAGAGAGAGAGAGAGAGAGAGAAAGAGAGAGAAATACACATAGATCAGGACAGTGGAAAAGTATAACCTGCCTATATGCTTTATGGGTCCCACTTAGGCCCACTAAGGCCCACTTAATCTAAGTGAAGGCAGCTAGGTAGGATAGAGTGCTGGGTCTGGAGTCAGGAAGACTTATCTTTCCGAGTTCAAATCCAGCCTCAGATTAGCTGGTATGACCATGGGTAAGTTACTTAACCTTATTTGCCTCAGTTCCTCATCTGTAAAATGAACTAAAGAAAGAAATGGGGTCACACAGAGTTGTACATGACTAAAACAACTAAACAAAGCCTAAGTGAATCCATACTGGAGTTTTATCACTATAACATCAAACAATGGAAAGTTTACAATTCACACAATTCACACAAAGTAATTGGAAGGAGTTATATTTTCATATTTCTAACAAGTGGTTTCAAGAACCACTGAAATTCTTCATTTGGAAGATTTTTAAACAGGTTAGAAAATTCCATTTTCTAGTTTTTTTTTTTAGTTGGCAGATATGGAATGTTTTTATAGATGACATTGTTTTCAGCAGCCTACAGGACAATGTAAGTATTTAAGAGGAGAGCAGAACATGACCAACATCATCAAATATTTCCAAGGAGGTCAAGAAGGATGAGGGTTGAAGAAAGGTCATTAGAGTCGGCAATTAAAAGAACAATGATAAATCTGAATAAAAGTTTCAGTTAAGTGTCAAAGATGACAAGGAGGTTGAGAACCTAGAGACCAGAAAGGCAGCAGTGCCCTTGACAGAAACAGACAAGTTCTAAAGATGGGTAGGTTTGTGAGAAAAGATGGCATAGAGTAATCGTTCCCATTTGAGAGTTTGTGGCAATGATCAAAGGGATTCAGGTTAAAAATTCTTTAATGGCATCTTAAACAGTAAATAATTCCCCACATAAAATATTTATAATTAGTTTTATAAAAAATTGTAAAATTACAAATGAAGAGTTTTCATAATTATAGGTAGAATAAAATTTTATATTTTATAATTATATAAATTCTAATTTGGAGCTTTACCAGAAAAAGTTATCATTGTAGTTTTTATATGCACTTAAAGAAAAAGAAAATATTATGAGTAGTTTTTAAATTATCCTGAGGGTCCAGAGCATATTTTGTTGTTATTGTTGTTGGAATGGGTTTGTGGAACAAAAAACATTGGGAATCACTAGTGTAAATGAGGTCTACGGTGCACATCATAACACCAGTTGAGTTATTCCATGCTGTCACTCTTTTGTGCCTATTGTATGCCAAGCACATCAAAAAACAGAAAAATGTGTGTGCGTGGCAGGGAGGTGAGGGAGTTATTCATTAACTCAGGTGTTCAGAGTCCACTCACTGAGGAGTATCTGTGGCAGCCATTAGGTGATCTGGGGAGGAAGGTATGGAGACACTAGGCATGGGAGCAGGAATTTGTTTGCTTAGCTGCTCCTGATGCCTGGTTTCAGTTATAACCTCACCCAGTGGCTGAGGCTAGGGCCAGCCACAAGAGGCCAGAAATGGGAGTCAGTGGAGTGGAAAACTGTTGAGCATTGACGAGAGAAGGTGATAGCATGGTTAAGTCAGAGACAAGCCCACTATTGGTTATATTGGCTATCATGAGGAGGGAAAGATGTGGGCTATCTTTCCACTCTCCATTTGGTTGATCACATATTCCTTAAGCTTAGGCCACAGTCCTGACTTTGGAGGCAAGTCACTTAACCCTGGTTGCCTCAGGTCCTTATCTGTAAAATCTGGAGAAGGAAATGGCAAGCCACTCCAGTATCTTTGCCAAGAAAACCCACAAAGGGGTGGCAAAGAGTCAACATGACAACAAGAATAATGGCCCAAGGGCTAAAATGAAACACTCAGAAGCATGAATGTGGGAGATAAGAAGGGACAAGGAAATGCTATAAAACTAAAGAGATCACCAGACCCTTAGGTTCAGTGTTCGCTAGGTTATGGTGGGAGGGAAAAAAAAGTAGGATGAGGCAGTGTTGGTTCACTGAAGAGGATGACCTAAGATTTAGCATACCTAGCATTACCAATTCTCTTTCACTCCTAATTAATGAGTAAAACAATTTCAATCCAGTTACTTTCACAACAAGGTTATCTAAAACCACTAAAGGTTGTGAATATTATATGAAGGAGGTGAGTTTTTACTCTGGTGTGTCTGGTTGATTTCTCATTTGTAATGTAACAATGAAGGGAGGTAGTACAGGTCTTTATGATGCCCCAGCTGCATAAACATAGGGCATGGAACATTCCAAAAGAGGTCATGAAGAGGAAGAATTATCCAGAGCAGAAGCAAGTGAATTGCTATAAGTGAATTTTTTTAATTAATTTTTTTTCAGTTTCAAATTCACTCCCTCTCTTCCCCCTTCTGCACCTGTTGAAAAGGCAAGAAAAACAAAACCCATTACAAATACGTATAGCCGTGCAAAATAAGTTCCTGCAATAGCCATTACCAAAAAAAATTTTTTTTAAATATAAAAAAAAATATGCTTCAAATTGTGCTCAGTCCATTAGCTCTCTATCTGAAGGTGGATATCATGTTTCATCAAGATTTCTTTGGAACTGTGATTGGTCATTGTGTGGATCAGAGTTACTAAGTCTTTCAAAGTTCATTGTCTTACAATATTGCTGTTATTGTATAAATTGTTCTCCTGGTCCTGCTCACTTCACTTTGCATCAGTTCATACAAATCTTCCCAGGTAATACAAATCTTCTCAGGTTAATAAATGAGCTTTACAGATCTCAGAAAGGCCAAAACAATCCACATAGGTATAATACCCCCTGCCCTAGGTAAATTGGGTGGTACCCTAGACAGCTCTGTGATACTGGGTACAACGGGAAAATGTGATTCCTGATTGGCTGAGAGACCTCTGAGACCATGACATTGTATATGGCATAGGTGAGGGACAGAGACCTTAAAAAGAAAAAAGAAAAATGGAGAAGTGGATTTTGAGAGAGACAGGGTGAGAAAGGCTACCAGGAGCCCCAGGAACCAGACATATGAGAAAAACTGACATCCCAACAGATCTCTTTATTCCCAGCATCTGCACCCCCAGAAACTACTGAGTTGGCTTCCCTGGTAAGATCATTCTCTTACTGGTTGAGCTTTTACCTTGCTCCTGGGTCAGAGTCCATCAACTCTTGTGCATTCTATTACCTACCCTACTCTGTATAACTTCCCTTGTTTACTTTTTGTTTGGACAAATGTTTGCTATCCATGGTTGTCTTTCCATATAACAATCATATGGTGAGAGGGAGCTAAGTTGGCCAACAGTAAACTATTACTCTCCACTTTAGCTTTCTGGAGTCTTTACATGTCTGGATGAATTTTAGAGTTCTAGTTTGAGAGTTGAGATGTCTAGTTCAGGAGTACTTTTATAGGTGGGCCATAGCAACCCTGCAGGGAACTGGGAAAAGGAGGGGACTTTATCTTACCCCTCATCTCCTGACCACACACACACACATATTGGCCATGTCTTTGAAGCTAGTGGACCAGTAGTAATGCGTCTACCCTGGAGCAGAGATACACGCTGAGGTCAGACATAGAGGAAGGCACCGAGTCACCTAAAGGAGGAAGCGACCTCAAGAAACATGACATCATGAGTGTTGCTATGGACTGAAGAAAGGAGCTGATTCCTGGAGCCCAAATGACTGGCCTGCCCAGCAGACAATTGTACCTAAGGAAAGTACTCTACAAAGAGAGAACTTTCAGGTTATGCAATAACAGGGTTGTGGGTTATCCTTTACCACATGTATAAGATACCTTGGACAGTGCTTTCTAATCTCTAGGCCTCAGTTTAGTCATTTGAGTGATACCTGAACTATTTGCATCAGAAGACTGTTGTGGGCATTAAATGAGATAATATATAAAAAGTGTTTTATAAAGTCTCAATGCCATTATACTTTAAATTTGAACTATGGATACCATGAGCTTTTGTGGAAGACCATGCCCTAGGTTTTGGGGGGAAATACTTTGTACCAACTGTTCTTATTATTTTATTGTTATTGTTCAGTCATTTCAGTTGGGTCTGACTCTTTGTGACCCCATTTTGGGGTTTTCCTGGCAAAGATATTGCAGTGGCTTGCCATTTCCTTCCCCAGCTCATTTTATAGAAGAGGAACTGAGGCAAACAGGTTCAAGTGACTTTCCCAGGACCTCAAGCTAGTAAGTGTCTGAGACCAGATTTGAACTCAGAAAGGTAAGTGAGTCTTCCTGACTTCAGACCCAACACTCTATCCATTGTGCCACCTACAAGCTCCTGTTCTTACTATGCCATCTTTGTACATGCTTTTGCTAAGAACTAGTCTATTAGCTCTTTATTAATTGGAAGCGTGCTGGAGGGGGCTCATGAGCTGTAGTGGTATAACTACCTACAAGGTTATCTCTGAAACCTAACCCTGTCTGAGAACCCAACCCATGAATGCAAATGCAAGTTGGGGGAGCAGTCTGTAGGAAGTGCTAATTGAGCATAATTTGTTCTGCAACCCATCTGATGATAAAGGCATGGAGTTATTTGTCCATAAAACAGTGATATGCTGGGAGATATATATTTTAGTGAAAACTAACAAGATAGTATAGAGAGTTGTTTCCAAGAGTTAAATCATAGTAAGGTAAGACTATATGAGTTAAATAAAATGACAGTGAGTAGTTATTAGTCACTCCCATCTAGCTAGAAATATAGACTAATTAAAGATTTAGAAGATACCTCTGCTGGGCAAAGAACTTCACCATTAAGGCCACTGTATATAGTCCAAGTAGCATAGACCAAGAAAGATACATGTATCTTTTCAATATCAATGCTGCCCTTGTAAGCTTTGGAAAGTTCTCTATCAGTGGAGAAACAAAGACCTCTTTCAGGAAAGAAGAGTCCACACATGTAGGGAGTCCACAATGATGGACTTACAGCTAAGTCCCCAGTACATACACTCAGCTACCATTTAAACCAACAATGTTTAGCCCCCTCATGGGACCTGCTGATGGCAGGGTCCTATTGCTTCAGATACTGACACACCCTAGGCTTTGGGAATAGCTCAGATGGTGGTGTCAAGAACATTGGTAATTTTGAAAGATATTCATCAGTACCAACCTCAGCACCTTTGGTATTTTCAAGGGGCAGGCCTGGCACATAAAACTTCTCCCGGGTCTCACAAAGAATATGGTGACACATACAACATAACACAGAAACACAGAGGGAAAGCCACCTCAAAACAATAGACCCTAGAAACCACACTGCTTGGCCATAAGTCCCATCTAGATCTTTCTATTCCAAAATAATAATTTTTGCAGTTGATTGGCAGACTTAAAACATCAACAAAGAAGCCCTGCTTCTCCCCATTTTTGTCTGCTAGTTGTAAGCAGCTTGGGCATGTTAGAGAGCAGGTGCTAACTATAGCTATCCTTCAGTGTTTCTGACAGTGCACTGATCTCTTTCCACTCACTATATATATTCAGACCTCTGCTAGGCCCTGAACTGAGGCCAAAGTCTAAGAAATCTTACCTTTGGTTTCAGACAAGCTAAAAACAGAGGACTCCTCTTTAACAGAGGAATATACATTTCCTAGTATTGGGACACCTGGCAGGTTATACTAATGCAAGTGATTTTTAATTGTCTGAATGTTATATATGAAGAAAGAATACCGAAGGTTTGATTACAAGTTGGCTCACAACTTGCATTCCCAGCATGCTGCTGAGTCATTTCTTTTTGGTGTTAGGGATAACCCTGGTATAGACAAAGGACACAACTTTAAGATTGGCTTCAGTCAAACACACTTGTAAAGGTAAATTGCTGCTACAAAAACAAAAAACTCCAACTCTAAATCATATAACAAATTCTAAAATCAAACTGAAAGAGTATTTTAATTTTCTACTTTTTTGGGTTGCTTATATTTCTCCCTCTCCCTGAGCATAGATAATTCAAAATGAACTCTCTTGAAGTACTTCACCTAGAACTAAAATTTAAAAAAACCCTTCTCTCCGTGGCAAGATGACAGCCACAAGATTCATAAATCACAACAGGCTATTTCTTATTTGGATAACATGAAGTCTAGTGTTTGAGATATGTAACAAATGTACTTGGGGAGATAGAAGGCTAGCCTTCTTGGGTAGAAGGCTAGCCTTTAGGGCAGAAGAACTGGGTTTAAGACCTTCCTCTGAAATATACTTAGCTATATTGCCACGAGTAAGTCACTCTCAGGACCCCAGACAACAAAGACTATATAAATGACAGAGAAGTTGAAAATCTGTAGCAATGGAGGGAGTTTCCATGCTTGGACTTCCCTATAACAATTAAATCACAGGTCTAGATTAGAGGGGAAAAAAATTAAACTAAAACAATTCATTGTATATACTTTATTATACTTAAGATAATTACATACATTATAAAGTATATGTTGAGATGTATATTTGATACAAACTGTGGGAAAAGTATTATAAAGTACTATTATTACATAATGAAACAATATAGAAATATCAAAGGAAAAAATATATGGCTCAGTATCAAATTTAAACTGTATACCTAACCTGCAACAACGCTTTCATACCAATAAGAAATGTTGATATGCAAAAATCAGATAATTATGTGACATGAAGATGTGAATGAGATACATTCCAAAGTGAAGTTACCTTGGTCTTAATGCCACTTTATACGACCACAAATAAGATGACAAATACCATAATTATTATAATCTTTCCCTGTACAATATTTGTTTCATTTTTGCCTGTAGAACCTTCCTGAAGCCACCCATATTTTATCCATGTTTCATATAACTGCACCTCAGTATAAATGCCGGGGAAAAATGGTCTGCCACAGCCGACTCCAGCACTGGTGATACCCATTAGAAAAAATCTTTCATTTTCTGGAAAGTAACACATCAAAGGGCCTCCACTGTCACCCTATTGAAAAAAGGGACCCCAAACAGGGTTATTAGTTAATTCAATTACCTTTCTTAAGTTGCAAAAAAACATAGAATATTAGTAACATACTACACAATACCAAGTAACTAAAGCATGCATGTTCTACTTATCTTCAATCTACTAATCTCTATTTCTTTTTTGATCACTTCTTTAATGGGAGATTCATCAAGGTAGGATTAGAGATAAGCTTTCCAGCTACATAGTTTTGATCTGGAATAATAATAGCTGACACTTACCTAGTACTTTACAAAGCTTTACAGATATTACCTTATTTAATTCTAACACTAATTCTGCAAAATAGATAATGCGAATATTATCCCCATTTTAGTACCTGGAGCTTCAAGAAGTGTTACTGCATCTTTGAGGCCCTGTATGAATCAGAAGCTACTAAAAATCATAGCTCATGAACCCTTAATAATGTGTTTACTTTTGCAACAACAGGACACATTAGTTTAATGTGGGCAGTAAAGCAAAGAAAGTGATAAGAATCCCACCCCACCCCCACAGCCATAGAAGCAAATGAGGATATGCTCTCCTGCTTATTCCCAAGTAGAGAGAGGGCACACACATAGAAATAGGCATGACCAAGGAATATATATATATATATATGCACATATATATATATACACACATATATATATGTATATATATATATATACATACACACATACATATATATTATATATATATATAATACATATGTATATATATATTGAGGATATACTGCGTGGCCAAGGCACAAAAATTTTAACTAGCTAAAATATTTGCAGCAAATTTTTTTATTGTGACTTTTATTGTTTTTTGCAATTATACTTTTTTATTATTTAATATTTTAGTTTTAAACATTGATTTCCACAAGATTTTGAGTTACAAATTTTCTCCCCATTTTTACATTCCCCCTTGCCCGAAGGTGGCATGTATTCTGATTGCCTCTTTCCCAAGTCTGCTCTTCCTTCTGTCACTCCACTCCCTGCTACCCCCCCCCCCCTTATCTCCTTTCTTTCTTGTAAGGCAAGATAGATTTCTATACCCCATGGCCTGTATATCTTATTTCCCAGTTGCATGTAAAAACAACTTCCTTGTTTTGAGCATTTATTTTTAAAATTTTGAGTTTCAAATTCTCTCCCTTCTTCCCTTGCCACCCACCCTCCTTGAGAAGGCAAGCAATTCAACCTAGGCCACACATGTATCATTATGCAAAACACTTCCTAATAGTCATGTTGTGAAAGACCATATTTCCCTCCATTCTAACCTGTCCCCCTTTATTCAATTTTCTCCCTTGACCCTGTCTCTTTTCAAAAGTGTTTGCTTTTAATTACCTCCTCCCCTGATCTCCTCCTTCTATGATCTCTGTAATGGGACGAGTTAGAGCCTACCCTAGCTATCATTGGACCTCTGCACCCAGAACCAGCTGAGATAGCCTCAGGGCTCTGAGGTATGGGAGGAACAAGATGGAGTCTGGAGGAAGGGTCTCGCCCTTGTTGGCAACGTGGTGCCGGGTTCTTTTCCGGATTTACCTGTGCACAGGTGAATCATGGGGAGAGCACGGGAAAGAAAGGGGAGAATAGGAGGAGAGTAGGCGGAGAATAGGCGGAGAGTAGGCAGACCAAGGCAGTCCTAGTACTATGTAATAAAGGCTATAAAAATCTGGTCACTGACTTTATTAAACAGAGCTGTTAACCATCTTTGCTTCCCGCCTCATTCATTGCCCGCGAGATCATGCTTTTGCCAGACAAAGGCCTGGGAGTATGGGGTAAGAGAGACCCCTACAGATCTCCCCTCTCTTATCCCCTTCCCCCCTACTTTCCTGTAGGGCAAAACACCAAATTGAGTGTGTATGTTATTCCCTCCTTAAGTCAAATCGGAGGAGAGCAAAATTCACTCATTCCCTTTCACTTGCCCCATCTCCCTTCCAATAGAACTGCTTTTTCTTGCCACTTTTATGTGAGATAATTTACCCTATTCTATCTCTCCATTTCTATCCTTCTCCCAATATATTCCTCTCTCACTCCTTATTTTTTTAAGATATCATCCCTTCATATTCAACTTACCCTGTGCCCTCTATTTCCCTTCAATACCCTAATACTGAGAAAGGTTTCATGAGTTACAAACATCATCTTTCCATGTAGGAATGTAAACAAAACAATTCAACTTTAGTAAGTCCCTTATGATTTCTCTTTTCTGTTTACCTTTTCATGCTTCTCTTGATTCATGTATTTGAAAGTCAAATTTTCTATTCAGCTCTGGTCTTTTCATAGACAAAGCTTGAAAGTCCTCTATTTTACTGAAAACCCATATTTTGCCCTAGACTATTATACTCAGTTTTGCTGGGTAGGTGATTCTTGGCTTTAATACTAGCTCCTTTGACCTCCAGAATATCGTATTTCATGCCCTTCAATCCCTTAATGTAGAAGCTGCTAGATCTTGTGTTATCTTCACTGTGTTTCCACTATACTCAAATTGTTTCCTTCTAGCTGCTTGTAATATTTTCTCCTTGACCTGGAAACTCTGGAATTTGGCGACAATATTCCTAGGAGTTTTCTTTTTGGGATCTTTTTCAAGAGGTGATCAGTGGATTCTTTCAATTTCTATTTTACCCTCTGCTTCTACAATATCAGGGCAGTTTTCTTTGATAATTTCTTGAAAGATGATGTCTAGGCTCTTTTTTTTATCATGACTTTCAGGTAGTCCAATAATTTTTAAATTCTCTCTCCTGGATTTATTCTCCAGGTCAATGGTTTTTCCAATGAGATATTTCACATTGTTTTCCATTTTTTCATTTTTTTAGTTCTGTTTTATAATTTCTTGATTTCTTATAAAGTCTATCTTCCACTTGCTCCAGTTTAATTTTTAAGGTAGTATTTTCTTCAGTAGTCTTTTGGACTTCCTTTTCCATTTGGCTGATTCTGATTATTAAGGCATTTTTCTCCTCATTGGCTTTTTGGAGCTCTTTTGCTATTTGGGCTAGTCTATTTTTTAAGGTGTTATTTTCTTCAGTATTTTTTGGGATTTCCTTTAGTAAGTCATTGACTTGTTTTTCATGATTTTCTTCCATCACTCTCGTTTCTCTTCCCAATTTTTCCTCTACTTCTCTTGCTTGATTTTCCAAATCCTTTTTGAGCTTTTCCATGGCCTAAGACAAATTCATATTTTCCTTGGAGGCTTTTGATGTAGGCTGTTTGACTTTGTTGACCTCTTCTGGCTGTATGTTTTCATCTTCTTTGTCACCAAAAAAAAAAGATTCTATAGTCTGAGTCTGAGTACTTTTATGCTGCTTCTTCATGTTCCCAGCCAACTGCTTGACCCTTGAGCTTTTTGTCTCATGGTATGACTGCTTTCAGAGTGGAGTGCTTTGTCTCAAGCTTCAGGGGCCTTCACTGCTGTTTTCAGAGCTACTTCTATTCTGAGGTGGTATGATGCTCCTCTCCTGCCCTATGCTCTGGTCTGTGAGTGCAAGCACTCCTTTCTGCCATGTAGCTACCAGAACTCCCTCTCCACAGTCACCACAAGCTCTGCCACACCAGCTGTCCTCCTCCCCCAAGAACCTCCAACCAGGACCACGACCCAGATCCAAGTAGGGCAAAGCAAGAGAGCCCTGCTTCTGTGCCAGCAAAGAGCTCCCTGCACCCCTGCTGTGATCTGCAACTTAATTCCTCTCACCTTGTGAGCCAGGAACTCCAGAAGCAGCTGATGCTGGAGCTCTGGAAGCAGCCTCTGGAGCTTCCTGCTGTTACTGCTGTGCCACTTCTGCCACCCCCAGGGCTGGGGCCAGACTGCCCACTTTTCTTACCCAGATCCAGCAGTTTTCCCACTGACCTGCTCTGTGGTCTTTGGCGTTTGTGGACTGAAAAGTCTGGTAACTGCTACAGCTCAGTGATTCATGGCCCTGAGATCTGCTCTACCCAATCTACTCTGCTCTGGTCTATCCTGGTGTGTGGGCTGTGCTTCGCTCCCAGTATGGTGCAATAGACTCTTCCCAGCGACCATCCAGGCTGTCCTGGGCTGGAGACCCACTTTCCTCTGTTATTTTGTGGGTTCTGTAGCTCTAGAATTTGTTCAGGGTCATTTTTTACAGGAGTTTGGAGGGATCTGGGAGAGAGTTTAAGCAAGTCCCTGTTTTCCGGCTGCCATATTGGCTCTGCCCCCTTAATCATTTCTTATGCCATCATTATATGCATATACCATCATTTGTCCAGGCATTCCCCAGGTGATGGACACCCTAGTTGTTTCCAATTCTTTGCCATTACAAAAAGAATTATTATAAATACATTTGCATTTATGGGTCCTTTTCTTCTTTCATCGAGTAAAAGGCTAACGTTTCCTGTTTTAAATATTTGTCACTGAATGCTTAGGAGTCTTTCGATTTTAAGCACTTCTTAAGTCGTGAAGGAAATAAATAGCTGCCTTAAACCTATACAATGAGTAACTTTTCTAGAAGGCACTCTGTTGATCCCTTCTGGGAAGAACCTAAATATGTGCCATCCCTAAGCTTTATTTAAGAAATTTCCCCTAGGACTCTGAGGTAGGGGCATAATGATACATAGGGCACAGAAGAAAAAAACAAACAAACAAAAAGCCTCAATCACCTCTATTTGGGGTCAGACTGCCCCAAGAATGAACCTGCTGTTATGAATCCAGAGCTGGAGTTCTTCAGGGGGACATAATGCCTCTGCTTGGAGTGACAGAAGGGCACTGGATCTGTCACCGGCCAAAAATCTCCTGGAAAATCATATCTGTATTTTATATTTTAAAAAGATCTTAAATATTTTAAAATTCTAGTCTTACCGTGCAAGTATCAACATTGCCATAACTTTCACCAGCACAAAATGATGTATTAGGAACTCTTCCTGAATAACTTCCTACTGCATTACATGTTTTCCAAGGAATATAATGTATTTCAGCCTCTTGTAATAAAGGAGTCATTGTACCTATAACAAAAATCCATATACCATTTAAGCCTTTTTTTCAACAAGTGGTGAAATAAGAATCTTTGTATTTAGCAGATTTCCTTTCTCAGTAGCTCCTCAACATCTAAGCTGAGAGATGAAGTGCCCCACCCGTGGTTACTTAGCTAGAATGTTACAGGCAGGCATGACTTGAATCCCTGTCTTCCCCAACATATCTTTCCAGCCCCGTTGGCCATTATTCCCCCTCCTACACTCTGATCCGGACACTCACAATATTCCCTCTCCATCTGTGTGCCTTTGTCCTGATTGTCCCATATGCACAAAATGGCCTTCCCCCTCACCTCTGCCTCATAGTCTCCCTTTAACTTGCAGCCCAAACACCATCTTCTACATGAAGTCTTTCCTGATCATCCCAACTGCTAATGCCCTCCCTCCCAACCTACTTTGTAGTTAACAACTTTCTATAAATTTGTTATATTAAATTCATATAACATATGTATATAATATATATGCATGTATATTTTATATGTACTTTTTGTTACCTTATTACGATGTGTATTGGTAATTAAGGTGGAACTTTTTTTTTTACTGTTTTCTCTTTTAGAAATGCTTAAATAATCAAATGCCTTTGCTTAAGCCTTACTAGGTACAAAGCCCCAGGCCCACACCCTTTTGCTAACTAGGTGCTAAACCCCAGGTTCACATCTTTTTTGCTGATGAACCCTTTGAGCCCTGAACAGAGTATAAATACTCAAAGGTTGGTGTTCTGTCTGGGGCTCTCTTCTCCATTAAGAGCTCCCAGTCTTGTCAACCCAACTGTTGATGTTTTCCTGGTAACTATGAATTGTGATTTGGTCTGTTCATATTGTGTTGTATTACCAAGTTTGATTTGAAGATCTTTCCCAGCCATTAAAAGGCCATGTGACCTGCTTACATCACAGGAAGCCCAAGTTACACGGTAGGAGGAGCTTCCTGACAGGAAAAGGAAGTTATGTCACAGAAAATGCTGAGAGAGAGAGAGAGAGAGAGAAAGAGAGAGAGAGAGAGAGAGAAAGAGAGACAGAGAGACAAAATATGGTTGCTGGTGGCTGCTAGTAGCTGCGCTGGTGATTTGTTAGAACTGAACAAGCTGACTTAGCTATACTGTGAGTTTGTGTTTAGGGAAGACCCCAGCAGGGGGTCAGAGAGGTTTTGGGATGTTGAGGCTCCATGTTGTGATTTTCTGTATTGAATGTTTTGGGTTCCTTGTTGTTATGATGAAGTGGACTGTCTGTGGGAGCTGAGCATTTGGTTATGGGATATGGCTCTCTGGTGTCTGAATAAATGGTTTATTTCTTCTACCTTCCATGTAGAGAGTCTCATATACTTTGTGATACAGAACTACATAGGCATTTTGACAATTATCTATGTTATTATTGTCTTACTGTTTCATATGTGTATTTGTAATTTGTTTGCATTTTCTCTGATTTGTTTGTATTTTCTCTTTGTATTTTCTCTTTCAGGGTGCTGGCTCTTCCTCCTGAACTAAGTGAATAGTATTTGTATGTTGTATTAAAGTAAGATTGTTAACTCCTTAATGTTACTTTCTGTAGTAAAGCAGATCAAAGAACCTGTGCTGGCAGCTCTTGTTGCTGGTCTTGTTGGGTCTTTTACCCCACAACAGCTGCTAGCTGAATTGTTGCTACAGGATGTAATCTCCTTGTAAGTAGGGATTGTTTCATTCTTTCTACTTGTATCCCTAAGCACCTACTGCATAGTAAGCTAACATAGCACCTGATACTTTGTAGGCACAGAGCTTACTAATAGTTAATAAATAAATAATGTTAATTGATTGTTTCCTGTCTCTCAGGGCCTTTTATCCACTGTGCCAGGCACTACTTTGTATACAGTTGGCACTAAATATTTGTTGAAGAAATGACTGAATTAAATTTGTTAGTGATACAAAGAAAGGTAAGTGAATTTCTCAAGGAACAAAATTTGAATTTACTTACATACCTTCCAGTTTTGCTACTTCCTAAATCCAAAGAAGACCACCAGAATAACACATTCGAAATGCCTATCACTTAAAGATAGATTCATATTGTTGTTTCTGCTTCCCCAAGGTGGGGAAGAAGAAGAATCTATAGGGAAGCAGCTACAGACCTGACTTCCCTGCCTTTCACACACTGTTGCCAAAGTTGTCTAGAAAATGCCATCTGTGTATCTAGATGAAAGTTACATGATTTACAACCAAAAGATATTCTCTAAGAGAATGGTTCCTATGATCTAGAATAACAAGGAAGATGAGAACAAGTGACTTCCCATCACCTCTCTTGTTCTTGGTAGATAATGACTACCAGGCATCTCTACTTGGATTTCCCACCAGTATCTGAAATATTATTTGAGGTTCGTGGTCAGTTTGGTTTGGTTTTTGACCAAATCTGTGATTTCACCAGTATATGGAATTCCCAGGGAGGCACTTCCTCTACCAGAGCATATCAGCATCTTCTCTGTGGCTGAGTCTTAGAGAGTTGCCTGGGGCTTGGAGAAACCAACAGCTGAAATGTTACAAGTTGTCAATGGAAGTCTTCATCTTCTTCCAATGTCCCTGCTGGCATTAATGGCACAAACATTTCTCCTGTTCCTGCTAAGCTCCTGATCTTATAGTCACTTTCAATTCTTTGCTCCTCACTCCATTCCACTCCATTTCACTCCATTTCTAATCTTCACTAAATAGTGTTGATTCCTTCTCCTATCTCTTAGATTTGTATATTAGTGTATTATAAATTCTAGATGATCTACAGCTAACTTTCCACATTATAGAGGAAGAAGTGCTGCTCTGACATTTTTATTGGGTTTAATTTCTTGCATTTAAATTAAATACCTTTGTTTACGTCGGGACATTTATATTTCCACCTCCTTCCATGCTACAGTCTTGCATGGAAACCATGGAAATATACCACAAACAATGTATTGTCTCCCAGGTCAGATGTGAGATAAAAGTTCTGCTTTGCATCATTTTGAGAGGGGTACTGTCCATTTCTACCACAAAGTGGCTGAAAGGTAAAAGAAGTGGGATAACTGAATGAGGTCCTTATGGTATGTCCAAGACATTCCAAAATCAAATGCAAGATTCTTAAATTATCTGACTTTTGACAATCCTTCTTTAATTGCCATCCCTAGTCAAGGCAAATGAATTTCACCATAACCATAAGGTTAGTCCAGGTTTTTATTACCAAACATTTGTCATAGAAATAGTATCTTTTAACGATCCTTCTGTCACTCCAAATTATCCTATCAGAGTACTCCTTTAAGCACTGCCTTCATCCTCTTAGCACTTTGTAAACTATAAAGCGTCATTTAAATGTAAGGTGGACCTACTGTCTAAATGAAATCCAAGCCTCTCACTAACCTTCAAAGCCTCCAACAAGTTGCTGCTATTGCCCTAACTCTCCACAATCTCATTTGTCATCACCCTTAGCAAAGCAATCTCAATAATATCCCCAACACTCTATTTACTTATTCTAGCCTCTTCCTATATTTTTGCCAATAACTTCCTTCACCTAAACTTGGTCTGGCTCCCAGGACAATCCTGGTTAAAATTTACCTCCAAGAACCTTCCTCAAATAATCTCCCTCTACCCTGATAACTCCGTTACTCTGTACTTGTTTAATACAGTACTCGTATACCATTGGTACTGTACTCGTGTGCACTGCAAAATATCAATTACCTGGAACACTGAAGGAGTGGGAAAAATGATTTGCACCTGCATGATCTTAGGAGCATAGATCAAAAGCAGAAAGGGGCCTCAGGCATCATCTAAGGCACCTTCTCACCTCACAAATAAGGAAACTGAAGTCCACGGAGGTTACATGGTTTTCCCAAGGTCACACATGTAGCAAGTGTTAAGAGGCGGAATCTGAACTCAGTTTTTCTGACTCTAGGTCTAAGACTCTTTGTATTGTCCTCTCACTGTTAATCATTTTTCCTAAAATGTATACTTTCCCAAGTAGAGTATTCAGAACATAAATGAATCTTTCTTTGCTATCTGAAGAACTTATAGTACCTTTAGAACACTTTTATGAGCTATAATTAACATTGTACAGTATTATCAACATAGATGCTGATAGTAAAAGAAGATGAAGCTAAATGTATACTGATGTACTTTGGAACTTGCTTTTTAAAAGAACTATCCGGTATTGATTTGTATTTTTTCTGATGTCATTTTCTGAGAAAAGTAAAGAAAAAAATTCACTTTAGCAAGTCCCATTTAGTTGGGTTCTAGTTCAATTAGGTTTTACTACATATAGCTTGGGAAATATTCTCAGGTCACAGGGTCATTCAGACCTGGAAAAAGCCACACAATCCAACCCTCCCTTTGAGATGAAGAACTAAGGTCCAGAAAAATTAAATGGTTTGCTCAAAGCCAGGCAAGTAGTAAGTAGCAGAGTTGGGTCTTGAACCCGGGTCCTCTTAACTCCACATTTATACTATTATCCTACATAATTTGTTCTCAAGGCTTCCATGTGGGTACAGCCTTTATCAATTAATCAACAAATGTACATTTGTTCTTCATTAATTAATCAACAATACAAATACCTAGCATATGCTCAGCCCAGTGCAAGATGTTGTAAGAAAGTCTTTGCCATTAAGTATTTCAAATTAGAATATAAATTTCTCAAGAGCAGAACTACTTTTTCATTTCTTTGATAATCCAAATCAGTTCAATTACATTTGTCAGGTACCTGTTAAGCAATGACGACTGTACACATACACACACACACACACACACACACACTTTGGTCCTTATTTCTGGGTTTACAATCTAGCTGAGAATACAAAATGTATACAAATGAAAGTACTGAAAACACATATCAATAATAATACAAATTAATTTAGTAAAAAACAAAACATATAAATACTGAATGACAGAAAAGATCTGATGGACATGAAGAAGGATCTTACGGGGATCAAGAGGAGTTGCATTGTGGGGGCAGGAGGTGAAAGGGGACAGTTCATTAGACCTAACTGGTGTTTTAGAATAGGTCTTCAGCAAAGAGGCTTTATAAGACACAATTTGTATCTTATATTGGGATAATAAGTCATGTAATCTTTTTTTCCTGAGAATTCTTTTTTTAAATTTACTTATTTTATGAACATTATCTCTCCCTCCCACTGCCCCTCATTAAACAATTTTTGTTTTAAGAAAAAGAAAACCCTCATAATCAATATGCATAAATCCAGCAAAACCAATCCCCACACTGGTCAGATCCTTGAGGTTTAAAAGGATGAATGCAACCTGAATGCAACTATCTAACTGTTAAAAAAAGAATCAAGCATAAGGTTTGTTTTTAATCCATTAATACAAAACTAAACATTTATCACATATCAATAAAATCAAGTCAATATTTACCTTCTTCTCTTCTTTTCCCCCAACCACTTATGAAGCACCGTTTGGTATTGTCTATTTTTGCCATATAATTTAAAAATGGCAAACAAATAGGCTGAATAAAGTCATTATAAGTCAGAGGAGCTTTTAAATGAATCAATGCAATGTCATTTTCAAAGGTATTATGCTTGAATTCTGGATGGATGATGATAATATCAATTTTTATTCTCTTATGCTTCATATGGCTCTGTAAAATATTGTTAACTCCAACTACAGCTATCCAAAGTTGTGGATCTCTGGAATAAAGCAAATACCCTTATTATATCACTGCACACTTAACTAAAATATATGTTTCAATACTTCTGTGACTTTTTTTTTTTACTTCGTGGTGTTAGTCTACATAACTTTTTTATTTTTAAGAAACCGTGTGCATGGTACAAACCAAAAAAGCAAAAGAAATCACTAAAATATTTTTCAGTGGCCATTGAAAGCATTTTATAATCTGTTCTCTATGTTCTATAAATTCCCCACTATCGAAGATGTGTAAGCAGAGAGTCCAGGCAACCACTTCCTAGGGATTTTATGGATGGTATTTATGCTTCATAAATGGGATTGGACCAGATGATCTTTGAAGTCCCTTATAATTCTGGGATTCCAGAATTTAAGGACCGTATAGGTTCTCTGAGTCTTTAATTTTAGGGGAAAGAAGGAAGTACAGGCAAAGAAAATAAATCTACATAAAACCAAAGAAGGCAATGAAGATCAATGAGAAACAAAAGTTAGAAAAACGAGGAGATACAGAGGGAGGGACAGACATTTGTACTCCACTAACAATTCTTTTCCTTCTGGATTACAGGCGCAGTGATGGCCATTCAAACGGCATCTCTCTCAAAACAACTTTGCCCACCCCATTCCATCACTGTCCATGAGAATCAGTGAGATGGTTATAACCATGTCACAATCTCAGTACAGACAAAAAAGACAACTGTGGGGTGCTCCTCAGTGTTCCTCTTCCTTTGAGGCCTCTCCATCCAAAGGGACACTAGATTCAAACATTTCAATCCCATTTAGAACATATTATTACTAGAAAAGATCTTATAGTTGACTTTCTTTTTCCACAGAATGCCAGATGCTCTGACTTTCTGAGGCCCTTAGCTGGTTCCTTCAATAGCTCATGTGTCCAATAACCTGGGCCAGGGATGGGTAAATCTTTAGTCCCAGGATTGAACTGATGCAATTCCCCTCCAACTCCAGGCTACTGGGACTATCATATTGCTGTTGTGCTTGTTCATCTTTTGATTTTGAACAAGACCAATGACATCATGGGGTGATGTCTTGGCTTGCTCATGAATTGGATTTAAGTGAGACGGGTCGCACAAAATTGTCAGCCTCACTCTCTCTTCTGCAGTCATCGAAGTCTGGTGGCAATACAAAGGTCAAGACGACTGGTGATGGCCCAGAAGGCAAAGGTCTAGGCAATGGTAGAGAATTATGTCTACTAGGGTTCCCCAATCATAGGAAGATCCATTTAAGTTTTTTTGCTTTGTTTTGTTTTTGTCCAGACTTATTTTTTATGAGTTAATATTTGTAATAATTCTCATTCTAAAATGCCTACCCTGTGCTTGTAGGAAATAAAAATCTTAGATTCAGCACTAGATTAGGTTTTGAAAATTTTTTATATACATAGATTATTTCTAATGAAGCTTGAAATCATTTGAATACAGACATCTTATTTGAGTCTCAGAACAACCTATTGAGGTGGATACTGTGGATAACACTATCCCCACTTTACAGATGAAGAGATACAGAAAAGTAAAATGACTTGGCAATAGTGATATAATTAACATTAATATAATTAATTATATATGTATGTATGTATATATATGATACCTCTGGCTGGGAGGTTCAGGTTAGGTGACCCTGAATACTCTGCTGGGCCTCTTCTCACAACTGATTTGCTGCTCTTAGTGGCTAGTGCAGAAAGCTGGGTCTGGAGTCAGGGGGTCAGGAAGGCCTAAGTTCAAATCTGGCCTCAGACACCTACTAGCCCCATGACCCAGTTTGTCCAGACTTGTAATTTCATCTGTGGTAGGAACTCCCTAGTTTGGAAACTCCCTAAGTCTTAGAGAGCTGCCTGGAGCACCAAGAGGTCAAATGGTTTACCCACAGTCACATAACAAGTATGTGTCAGAGGGAAGACTTGAACCCAGTTCTTGCTGACACCAGATTCAGGCCTCTACCCACTATACTCTTGTAGACATACAAGTAAAAAGCAACTTGTCTTGAACTTCTTGTTCTGTTTGAAAAAGAAATATAAGTTTCAATTCATTTCATTTTTAAATTAAGAGCAACTTGTTCCTCAAATCATTTGACTTCTACCTCTTAACTACTAGAGGGAACATGGGTGAAATCCCTAGTTTATTGTACACACTTTAGGGAACAGCTATATTGCAAAGTCATGTGAACATGGTGGTCAGAAGAAGTGATACAAGGACACTCTCAAGGTCTCTCTCAAGAACTATGAAACTGATTATGTGACCTGGGAGACACTGGCACAGGACCACCCAGCATGGAGTGCCCTCATCAGAGAAGGTGCTGTGCTCTCTGAGCAAAGCAGAATTGAAGCACTCAAAAGAAATACGAGATGTGCGAATTTAGAGAAACCACCCCAAATGTTCACACAGACTATTTGTGCCAGACCTGTGGCAGAACCTTCCAAACTCTTATTCCTCTGATCAGCCAGCTAGACAAATTGTAATTTAACTCTGGCTAGTGATGTCATTTTGGTTCTCCTTGAGAACAAAGGACAATAACCAACTCTGCAAAGCCCACCAGTGTGCACCCTGGGTTTGAGCAGCCTCAATCCACTTAACTACATTCAAACTCACTACTGCAGCAGTCTGGCTCTACCTAGTCAGGACTCTAGGCAGCACAACTGGTCTCGTTTGCCATGTGCATACATAGATATCCCCATAGTTTTTTTCCCTAGTGACCCATGACTCCTATGGAGGGATTCAAACATTCAAATAACAAAACAATTCTCACAGCTCGTTGTCAGCTTCATCCCACTGGATCCACTCCCCCCCCCCCCCTGGCCCCCTCCCAATGGATCCACTCTTGCTATCCCCTCTCAGTGTGACCACAAAGAACTACTCACTGCTATATAGATTACACCGAATTTTTACTACAGTGAAAACAAAAGGAACATTAAACTCCCAGGCTAGAAGCTGCGCCAGTTAATTTCCTCATTTTCACCACCACAGGTCCCACCCTCTTCTGTATCAGGCTTCTTTGTTTTCCCAGGGGAAGACAGCCAAAAGAGTCTGGTTCCCTTCTCTTATCCCCAGGCATAATAACAATGTTCTTATGCTCAAGGCTTAACCTCACTTAGTCCCAGGTCAGGCTGGCTGCCAAAATACTTTCATAAGCTTGCGGATGTGGTGCAATTAAAATTCCAACTTTCAAATTTTGAGGGCAGCCATATTCTGGGCCTTCCTGATTTTTTATTAGATAATCTTTAGAGAACCCCCATTAAGGTGCCCTAATAGCATCCCTTGACCCCATTGCTCTACCAGTGACAAAGCAGCTTCCATGACAGGACTCTGGAAACCCTTCCCTAAGCTCCAGCCCTTAGCGGCTCTAGGTCTTTGATCTGAACACGTGCCCCAGTGCATATCCAGGCCACCACTCTGCTACTATCCCTATGGGATGGTAAGGGGCAAGGGAAGCCACATTTGTTTCTGCCTCCAACTGAATCTCTGTCACATCCTCTGATACTCTGATACTCTGCTTGGCTGTATCAATAAAACATCTTGAACTCATCCTAGTGCTGTGTCATTCATCTGATCTCCACTCCTGATAGTCTGTTGGACCTTTATATGGAAGAGCTCTCAAACATCCTAAATTTAACATCTGTTGGGGGTGGTGGGGAGGGAGAGGAGGAAATCATCTCTCCCCCATGAACTCCCACTCCTTGGATGTCACTGGAAGAACTGCTACCTGAGAGTCCTGGGCAGCCAGCAAAAGAGTCTTTTGTTTTCTGGATGGTGGTCCTGGAGGCTTCTGGCAGCTCATGTTTAAGCTTCTTTTATTGGTTTCTTTCTAGCTGTCCTCTCCCAATGTCACTGCCAGCCAGAATGCCAGAATCACACTAGCAGGTTGTAAGCTGGCAGCTCCAAACCCAGAATGGCCAGAGAGTTAAAGATAAACCCAGTGACCAATCCAAAGTGCACCCTCTCATCTGGTGTATGGTGTTTCTGTGGCTTCAGGTTCAAAATGGGAAAACAATGAAATGCTTGTAGACCAGTTTACAAAAGGCTGACTCAACTTTAACATGGAAAGTATAGTTAAATAAAGATAGATCATGGATTCAGCGGAGTGCAGCTTTCCTGCTTACGTTGGCCCTTCTGGCTGCTTCTGACAAACAGCTTCTAACTCCTCCCGTGCTAGCTTAGTCTGCTCCTAAGTTATGTCAACAGCCTGAGCCTTGGTCCCTGATCCAAGCAAATCTTAAGGATGATTTCAATACCTCTGAGGAAAAAGTAGCCTCGCTGATGTGACAAATACTGCGCCTACCACACCATCTTTTGGGAGTCCCTCAGGAGCAGAGTATCTTAGGTGAGTTCTTTTACTCCACTTGTTATACTCCCTATTCAGTTTCATACTTCCTCTTTTTCTCTATCACCTAGAGATCGATGAAATTCAGGGGGAAAACCCAACACAGATTGAAGGGCTACTTCTTCAGCAAGAGGTTACATACTTCATCCACCCCAGGAGGTGAGGGGAGAGTGCATGGCTTACAACTCATCTCACTCAGAACTATTCTACCTCCTAAATCTTTGACTCTGAATTCTCCTTCTCTGTCTACCATCTCATGACTCTTTTAACTCTCAGTTAACTTGTTCTTCACCTCCTGGTGCCCTAACTCACCTTATTTCTGAATTTGTCACCTGTGTCCTAACTCCACTTGCCCTCCTACCCAATCTTGACTCCATTAATCACTTGATTCCATGACTAGCTTACGATAAAAACTTGTCTCAACTCCTGAATACCACACCCTCTGAATATACTATGCTAAACTGTATCTAGTTAACTCTCACTATGAAACTTCATTGAATTATGACTAATTTCATCTGGGCCCTTACTGCTGCATAATAACTCTTTTGATCACTTATTATTGACTCTTAATCACATTTGCCAATGAGACTATTCCCAACCTTCTTACTCTTTTCAAGCATCCATCTCTAGCCGCCCCACTACCCAATTTTAGGACCTTGCTTCCTGTACAGAGATAAAGGTTATCCAATATAAATAAATAAATCTAAATAAAAATAGATAAAGCACATCCTTTTCAATTCTCCCATTTCACATCTCAAAAGATCTCCGAATTCACCTTCTTTGCTTCCATCCTGACTCAGAGGAATATGAGGATCTCTGAGGAGGTATAACATAGTAGGTCCAAACCACGACCATGTAGGATACACATATACCTGCCACAAAAGAGTGACACTTTGGGGGGGAGCAGGAATCTAGTGAGACAGTCAGCTTTCTGACATTCTCTACATCTTATTTCCTAATACGATACTGACCTCCCTAGATTTATTCTCTGCTCCTAAAACCAGCAATTATTGATTATTCAAACCCACAAATGTTGGCATTGGAATTAATCACCAGGTTATGAGATGGCACTAATAGATATTCATTGGTGAGTTCCACTATTACCCTGGTAATTTACCCACTCCTGACTAGGACGCAAGTGCTAAGTCAGTATCATTCTCCCTGTGGTTACTAGAGAGTCAGCGACCTTTTAGTCCTCATTTCCACTTTTCTCTATAGGGTGGCACCACCTGCTGTTTAGAGGTGTGTGTGCTTACAGGTGTGAGCCTCCACTCAAGCCCTATCCTGACCTCCTTTAAAACTGTAGTGCTTCAATGTATTATTTCAATTCAATGCAGTATTTCAACAAGTGCTAGTAATACGACCTTGTCATAATGGCGCTGGGTTTCACCAAACTAGATACACTTAACAGAATGCTGCATGCAGTATTTTTACTCTTCACATAGAATCAAAAAGCAAATAAACAGCATGATTTGAGGTGGAAGGGATTGTAAAGGTTATTGAGTCCAAGTCCCTCATTTTACAGATGAGGAAACTGAAGCTAGAAAGGTGAAGTGACTTGCCTAGGGTTACAGAGCTAACAAATGCCACAGGCAGGATTTGAACCAGGTCTTTTAGACTATAGGTCCAATGCTCTTCCACTATCCCATGCTGCCTCAAGCACAAGTGGAGAGAGGTGGAGATGAGGAATGAAAAGCAATGACTCTAGGAACCACAGAGAGAATGGCACTGACATGGCACTTTGGTCCCAGCCAGGAGCAGGTAAATTACCAATGCATAACGAAACACAGAGAATCTATTCCTGCTCCCTTAAACCCCAACCATAAACAGACTGGAGATCCAGGAGTTCTAGTACATTCACAATCTGAATCCTCCCTCAAGCAGGGATCGGAATGAAACCACAGTCCTCCTGGGACCCACAACTTATTTCCTTTAGGACCAGTCATTAAGTACAAGCAGAGTAGCTCTGGAATGAGGATTTCAGCTTATCATTCCCCTCAAACCTTCCCTTCTTCCTAATTTCTCTATTCTGTGGAAGGTACCACCATACTCCCAGTCCCTCCAACTCCCAACCTAGGAATCATCCTTTACTCCTCCCTATCTCTCACTGCTCTGCTCCCATATCCAATCAACTGCCACATCCTATTGTTTCTACCTTCCTACATCTCTCATATAAACCTCTTTCTGTCCTCTGATATTGCCGTCACCCTAGTCCAGGTCCTTACCACCTCACACCTGGACCACTGGAATGGCCTACTGCTTGGTCTCTCACCACACTGGTCCATGCTCCACTCAGCCATCCAGATGATCTTCCTAAAGTGACAGTCTGCCCATGTCACCCCCCACCCTACTCCCCATCTCCCATTAAATTCCAGTGGTTCCCAGTGGCCTTCAGGATCAAACATAAAACATTCTGCTTGGCTTGATCAGCTAGTATCAGTGAGGGCCCATTTGAAGTTCTCTAACATAAACATGTAGTGGACCCAGTCAGAACAGTTGCATGTTTTCCTTTAATTTGTTCAGCAAAGTGTGACAGTAAAGACAGCAAGTAGATGGTGGGAATGATCCAAGGCTGAGGTTTGTCAGGGAACAATGAGCAATATGATAAGAGGAAAAGGGACTCAAAAGGACAGTGCAGAGTTGAACTGATTCTCCAAGGGGTACAGAGTGGCTGGTGCAAGGGTGATGAGTTGGGAGAGAGTGTGGACACCCGGGATTGGGTCTGGCCAAGGATGCAGGCTGTGTGCAGAACATCCCATGACCCAGGGACTGAAGAAGGGCCAAGGCAGAAAGTGCTAAGACAGGGCATCCCTGGAGACAGTAAGGACAGGGTGCTGACTGGCAGCTCTGTCACTCATTACCTAGCTCTGGGTCACAGATCCAGGGCACATGAGGAAGGGACCTATACTGAGGAGTGGTTTCTGAGATGAGTGGTTTCCCATCTTAGCTGTGTACCGAGCAAAGAACAACTTCAGAGACAAACAGCAGATGTGTGGTTCTGATCACAGGAGCACATCAGAGACTCAGTACTAGCCACCAGCCCAGGTTAAAGCCTATAGTGAAAAACTAAGGGAGAAATCCTAGATCAAAGGGGAACCTACGGTTGTGTCACTCAGAGTCTGCAGAGTTTCCCAGCATGCTGATAGTGGCTGAGTCCAACAACAGTCTACTGAAACTACCAAGCAGGGACAAGCCCACAGAGGTTTTGTTCTGATTCAAACCTAGGTCAGAAACTTGCAGAGCTCAAACCAGAACAGCAATGAATACACTGCTCCAGGTGATATCACTTTGTAAGCTCTAAAAGTGAAGATACCCAGCCTGATCTGCCTCTGAGAACTGAAAAAACAAGACACTCAATACCCCAAGAAAACAGCAGAAGGACACAAGAGGAGAAAGCTCATCCCAGACATCCCCCCTAGAAGTACGCAGAGCCTGACCCTAACATCAAGTACAAAGTTAAGAACTAGGCTGGAAGAATGATCAAACACAAAAAGAATCCCACCATAAAGGGCTATTACAATGACAGAGAAGCTGAAGTCACAAGCCTAGAAGAGAATAATTCAAAAATATGTGAAGGAAAATTTGAGGGAAAGCCTCAAAGAAAAACGAAGCTTTGATACAAATCCAACCAGACTTACTAGAAGAGATTAAGCTACAGTTTTTTTTTAAAGGAGCTAAAATTATTTTAAATACCAAGTGAGAGTACTAATCAGAAAAATAGGGAAAGATGAGAGCTATGAAAAGAACTGCAAAAACCAGAAGAACTAACAGCTTGGCATAAGAGGTCCAAAAAGCAACTCCCTGAAGATCAGAATGGACAAAATAGGAATTAATGACTCCATGAGATAACAGAGAACATTAACAAAGTCAAAAGACTGGAAAAAAAATAAAAGGAAATGTAAAGTATCTCAAAGCAAAAAAAAAAAAAAAGGACTTGGAAAACAGATCAAAGAAGGATAATGTAAGACTCACTGGACTAACTGAATAATATAACTAAAAAAGAGTCTAGATACAACACATAGAAATCATAAAAGAAAACTGCCCATGTCTCATAGAATACTGGTGTCTACCAGTCACTTCCTGAAAGAAACCCTACAACAAAAACTTCCAGGAATATTATATCCAAAATCCAGAGTTCCCAAGTCAAAGAAAAAAAAATACTGTTAACAGGCAAAAAGAGATAATTCAAATACCAAGGAGCCACAGTCAGGATCACATAAGTTTTCAGTAGTCACCACCATCAAGAAGGGGAGAGCTTGGAATATGATATTCTAAAAAGCAAAATATCTAGTTTACAACCAGAAAAAACTTACCCAGTAAAACTGAGTATAAGAAATTGATGACTTCCAAGAATTTCTGATGAAAAGACCAAAGTGGAATAGAAAGTTTGACATACAAAGAAATCAAGTGAAACATAAAAATGTAAGTATAAGCAAACAACTATAAAGGGTTTAAACAATGTTAAATTATTTGCATTCCAGAGTATTCATGATGAAACAAGCTACTTACCTCCAGATAGACTGGTGATGCACTCAAGAGTACAATTAAGGCATATATTTGTTTTCTTTACATGGCTAATGTGGGCAGTTTTTTAATGACTATACATTTTTGTAATGGGTTTTTTTTTCTTGCTTTCTCAATGGTGGAATGGAGGGAGGTAGAGGAGAAAGAATTTGGAGCTGAAAGTAAAATAAAATAGAACTAAAATAACACAAAATTAAAAGTATGTTTTTTTTAAAAACCATCAATTACAATAATTTTATACACAAGTTTAACCTGACATTTGACTTAACTGACAAGCACAGAAGGATGTCCAAATTCAAAACCAATTTAGGATATAAATTAATGTGTAACATCTTACAAAGAAAGATGATAGGCAATCATGAACATCATCTGACAAAGCAGAGAGAAGCAAAAGAGGATAAAGAACGTTTTAAAAATTGGCAAGGGACCTAACTAAGCAAAACCATGTCAACAGTTATTTAAGGACAACAAAAGGAAGGAGGACAACAAATAGAGAAATGAAAAAGATGCATAAAGACAGCTACTATAACAATCTGCTTTCATTGTCAAGGACAGTGGAACCACCACGTCATAGTCATCCTATAGAAGAGCTAAAAGATGGGGAAAAGAGCCTGATTAGAGCAAGTATATAGAGAAGAGATGCATGCCAGAGGAGACACAATTATGAAAGTATTAAGGAATTTATATACAGGTAGCTAAAGGTGGGAAAGGCACCAGAAGTACAGAAGAAGCATACTCAGACTTTATTAATAACAGAAAAGGTGACTGAGAAAATAAAAAAAACACTATCCTACATGCCTTTTCTCTTATGCCTATCCACCTATACAAAAACTTTATGCAAGACAACTATACACAAACTGAGAGCATCTCCAATGAGGGCATTAAACTGGAACAAGCAGGCTTTAGCAAGGGATGGTCAACAATGGACCACATCTTTACAATTTCACAATTGACTAAAAGATGTAGAGAATATAAGATCTCATTGTCTTGATTATTTGTTAATTAGGAAAACCTTTGATTTGGTAAAGTAATAAATGCACTGCTTTAAAGGTTCTTTTCTAATAAAGCTAATCCCTACATCAAAATCATTCAAGATTCTTTGAAAGATATAACCATACAAATAACCCAGTTCAGTGACCCTCTGATCACAAACATCAGATGAGACATAAAATAGGGAGATGTATGCTGCTCACCAAAAGTGATGCAGAAGATTTAGTGTGGAGGCCAAGTTGAAGAGGGATCCCCTGTGAATGGCGAGGTCCTCCAGATGTCCCTGTTTGCAGATGACATTGTGCTAGTTGCATCAAGTCTGGGAATAGTGAAGAGCATCCTGGAAAATAGCCATAACCGTTCAAAAGAGTTTGGCCTGAACAGCCAGACAGAAAAGACCAAGTGGATGATGACTATGTATTGCCTTGAATACGCATTTGGATGGAAAGTTTATAATTCGTCCATCTGTACATATATCTGGGACCAACAGTACAGCTGGACAGTGAACTGGGCACAGAGTGGAATAGGAAGAGAAAAGCAGGCTTGATGGAATTTAGGAAACTGCAAAGTTCCTTTAATGACTCCAAGCTCTCATGTAAACAATGGTCCATCTTTTAAAACACCAGCATTCCACCTGTGAGTTGTTATATAGCAGTGAGACGTTATATAGCAGTGAGACACAGGATACAACAGTCTCTAAATTAAAAATGGAAGAGTTTATGATAGCTATGAAGAAACTGCAATATATGAACAATGAAGAACTTAAAAGATCAGGATTAAAAGATGTTACCAAAGAAATGTTTGATGGGAAGACAGAATAAGGTGGTCACATGGTGAGGGTGAGGAATGACAGGCAAAGAGAATTCTCCACTGGTACCTTTTATATTTCAGGAGAAAATGAAGAATTCTTTCAACATTCAGTGAATTTATAGGATATAAACAAGTCACGATGGGCAGGCAAGCACCAGTTGGTTGCAATATGCATCACTGGATGAATTTGAGTATGATTCTTTTGTTATAGATACGTTGATTTTAAAGGATTTTTATAAATAAATATCCATGTTTGTTACATTATTTTTATTGTCTCTGTAACACTCCCTCTGGCCTGCTTCCCAAACTTAGACAACTCCTGGCTTGGGTGCCCAGAGGGTAGCTGCTGCCTTGGGTTCTAGAGGTTAACCGCAGGTCAGGAGGCCCCATCAGCATGATTCTCCTTCACAATAAGATAGTAGACACAATTCACTCTTGGCAAAAGCATTTACTAAGACGGCATAGTATAAAAATAACAGTAGCTACAAAACTTTCTCCCCTTAAATTTGGGGCACGCTTTCTACCAAATACACAGTGTCCATGGAAAGAGTGTGGTCAAATTTAGAGTAAAATGGTCATGAAACAGGATACCATGAGTCAAAGGCAATACCACCATTCCTGTTACTCAAGGTGCTGGAAGTCCGTTCCATCTTCAGAGAGTCCTTGTGCAACTCTCCCTGGGTGTAGCATCCTTTCTTGGGTTTCCAGGGTCTGCTCTTTTCCATAGCAGGCCTTCTTCTCTGCTGCCAAGGGCCCTGTCTCTTGAAGCTGTCTCCTCCCTTGAGTGACTGCATTTCTACATCTGTGTTTCTCTGGAGTCTGTGTCTCTTCTTCCTCAACTGTTCCTTTAACTCTCTCAAACTAACTCTCAAATTGCTGGATTGGATCTCTCTGTCTCTGTATCACTCTCTGTCTTTCTCTCTCATCTGCATCTGCTGCTGGAAGTCCTTCCCACTTTATCCTCTACAGAGATTTCCTCAATCTAAATTTTCCCCAAACCAAAATTCAGTCCCTGGGGTCTGGTTTTCTTAAGGTCTTGCTAGTGCAATAAAGTCACTTCCTTTAATTCATTCAGAGAAAAGGGCAGTATGTGCAAAATCATGAAAGCAGGAGATGGAATGTCAAGTTCAGGGAACCACAAATAAGTCATTTTGTCTATAATGCGGAATTCATAAAGTAGCCAGTAGGTGGGCTGAAGATCGATTTCAAAGGGCTTTAAATGTCACGTAACCAGTACAACACTAGAGAATCTTGAGGAGGGGAGTGGCACAAACAGACTCATGCTTTAGGAATATTTTTTAGCCAGATGTGTGGTGGATGGACTGAAACAGGGATGAAAATGGAAATGGAAAATCCAATTAGGAAGCTGATACAATGGTCCAGATCTAAGAAAATGGATAGAGGTTTTATGAGTAAAAAGGAGATGGCCGTGAGAGTGTAAAACTACATAAAATCGATGAGTGTAGTTAAGACATGGACCCTGCCCTCAAAGAACTTTTGAAATGTTTTCCCTTCTTTTTCTCTCCTTGAGTTCAAATCTTACTCATCCTGTAAAGCCCAATTCAAGACCCTCACATATTACTTTATTATTAACCAATATAGTACTTTATTATGATGATATAATATCATACATGTGATTTGGTGTTGCCTGGAGAACAAAGACCTTCTATACTTAGTATTTTCTTTAGTGTCAAGAGCAGAGGTTCTTAACCTGGAGTCTGTGAACTTTTTTAATATGTATTTTGATAATTGTATTTCAATATAACTTATTTCCTTTGTGATCCTATGTGTTTTATGTACTTACAAATATTCTGAGAAGGGATACATAGGCATCATCAGACTGCCAAAGAAGTCTATCACATAAGAGGTTAAGAACTTCTGGCCTAAAATAATACTTTGTGGACACTAAGTTGGTCTTTGACAAATGTATTTTTATTTATACTTAGACTTTAGGAATAAAAAATGATGTAAACAAAGGTATGGAGATATAAAAGCACGAGGTATTAGTTGGGTTGTTGTGGGGGTGGTGTTGGGCTTTGCGGGTGGGGGACTAAAGGGAGGTTTTGAAAGAGAAAGTAGTAAGGTTTGTTTAGAGTATATTCTGGAAGGTATCATTTCCAAGCTCCTTATTTTGGCTCTATGGCTGTCGATCTTTACCCTATTTTTCTTCCTTTCCCTCCACCACATCTTTTAATTGGCCAAAATATAGAAAGTATGTTTTAAAATAACCTGAGTTTGGTAAAAAAAAAAAAAAGCTTAATAAACCCTTTTGGGTGATTTAAACCCTTTATCCTTATCATAATGTCTTTTAAAAAGAAGTCCTAATTAAATTAAGTTGCTTTTTATTTGTGTGTGTTCAATTGATTTTGTTTTCACTGTAAGGGCTCCTGGTAAGAAAAGTTTCTTTGCCTCAAAATGGGCAAGTCATTCCTTATAATATTGAGGCATGATAACCATATCGCATATATGAAGTTAAAACAGTAGTCTACGAAGTTGGTTTCCTTTTTGTATTTGTATTGTCACCCATTCTTTACAAATTGTGATAGAACCTTCCAATCCAAATTGGCCTTACTCATCATTAAAGCATGCAACCTCAGACAAAAGGGTTAGGAGTCCAACAAGGGAGGAACATTATCATTTTAAAACTTTTGACTTGTGACCAAAATAGTATGTAATAATGCTTAATACATACCTAGAAATTTTAAAGCAGTGGGCTGCTGTAAGGACCCACGTTTCTTTAATTATGGTTCCACCACACATATGAATGGATTTGTTGAGAACTTTTAAAAACTGCAGGCTAACTATCCACGGCCATGCTCCAATATGAGCTTCGTGACCACCTATAATTCGAGACCCTGAAATCACATTCACCAGTGGTACTGTCCCACAATCTATACAAACAGAAATGATATGTTATTTTAACCGGAGACACGACGCATCAGCTGATTATCTATTCGTCTTCTATTCCTACATTATTCACAATCTCTACCCCTCTATTTCTCGATGCACTGATGCAATAATTTTTTAATTAAAAAGACAAGTTGAACCTACCATGCGCTTGCAAACATTTTGAAATGCCATTCCTCAACACAGATGCTACTTAATCTTAATTTGAAAGGAAACCATTAAGTTAATGAAGTACAACCGAAAAGGTTTAGGGCACTACTAAGAAATTTGCTTAAGGGGGACTGGCCAATGGCGCTCCATCCTTGGAGCATGCGCAGATGGAGCGCCCTTGGCAAGGCCTCCTAGAGCTACAAAGAGGTGCCAGTAGACGGCCCCAAACCGCCCCCCTCCCACCCTAACTCAGGATTGGTGTGACCACCCAGTTTCCTCCCCTGCCCGGTGACGCTCTTCCAGACTGGGCAGCAGCCACAGTAACTGCCCCCCAGGGTCCAGGCTCTGGACTGTGGTCACTGGGGCTCAAGGGACGGGAGCGTCTGCCCCCGCAGGCTCTCCTGCTCTGGTCGGGGCCGGGCCCTCACCCCTCCTCAGAACAGACGAGACTCACTCTCCCCCGAGACCTGCTGGAGGCGCGGGCGGGGCCGCCTCATCTTTCCGAGGAACGGGCGCGACCGCTGGCCGGTGGCGTACGGGAAGCTGCCCCAGAATAACCACAAGGCGGCACCCACAAGCCAAGGCCCCATTTTGGGTGGTGGAGGGGAGGTGGGGTAGGAAAAAAACCAGTGGGGGTGGGGGAAGGGCTGTCGCTCGTTAGGTGACGTCACGCGAGGCCGTTGGCGCGTGCAGGGGCGGAGGGGCGGGGTTTATTTCTCACCCATCCCCAGCCTAAACCAAACTCCACCTGAGCGCCGCTCTGCGAAGTACTGAAGCCAAAATGACATACACAGAGGCACGCGTGTACACACGACCAAGAGTCAGGCATATACACACATGACCAAGTGTCTCTCTCACACACACACACACACACTTCAGGCACATACACATATGACCAAGAATCTCACACGTACACTTCAGGCACATACACACATACACATATGACCAAGAGGCACACACACAACCAAGAGTCATATACACACTTTCGGTACATAAACATATGACCAAGAGTCTCTCACACACACACACACACAACCAAGAGTCAGACACACACAGACTTAAGGCACATACACAATACACATATGACCAAGAGGCACACACATAACTAAGAGTCATATACACATTCTAGTTACATACACATATGACCAAGAGTCACACACACACAACCAAGAATCACACACAACCAAGAGTCAGACACACACACACACTTCAGGTACATACACATATGACCAAGAGTCACACACACACAACCAAGAGTCAGACACACACACACACACACACTTCAGGCACATACGCACATACGCATATGACCAAGAGACACACAACCAAGAGTCATATACACACTTTAGGTACATACACATATGACCAAGAGTCTCTCACTCTCACACACACACACAGACACACTTCAGGTACATACACATATGACCAAGAGTCTCTCTCTCACACACACACACACACACACACACACACACCCCAACTCTTCCCTAGCAAGCCAAGAGTGGCCCAGGGCCCCTAATTATGTATCCAGTCCTTGGGTTTTGCTAGATTCCATTTGTCTGTAACAGGATTTTGTTTTTCTTGCTTTTTGGGAGGTGGGGAGGGGGAGAAAAGGAGGATCTTCAAAAAATTGACATTTTAAAAAAATGAGTCTTGTCCAGATCCTAATTACGCCTCTGATCCATGAACCTTCAGTTATCTCTTGAATGCACTGCCCTTCCTCAGGAAATGGAGCTTAATTATAACGATATCTAAGCCTTCATCTCGGTTTAAACGATCATGAGACTGTTATATTTTGGTGGGAAAGAAAAAAGAAGTTTATTACTTGGGGGGGCTGAGGGGGTGGGGAGAAACACCCTATACCTGGTATCCTTTTTAAATGATTCTTACCTAAGTCATCTGCAATCAGAGGTTCTTAACCTCTTTTGCATCCTGGCCTGCTCCACCCCTTTCCTTCTCTGCTTTTCACAGTCTGGTGAAACCTACCGACCCCTTCTAAGAATGTTTTTAATTACCTAAAATAAAAGGGGTTATAAGGGAAACCAAGTATATTGAAAATCAAAACTTTTTTAAACAAAGTTTGGGGACTCCTGATTAAGAATACCTCTTTTAATTGTACCATGTGTCACTGACATCTTGCTCCAATTGTCCGTGCTGTGTATCACCTGTTTTGTTAAAGCAAATGTTTCATAAACACACGGTATCTGTGATGACTTTGATAGACTTGGTTTTTCTCAGCAGCACAAGGTTCAAAGACAGCTCCCAAAGACTCATAATGGAAAAAGCTATCTACATCCAGAGAAAGAATTACAGAGTCTGAATGCAGATTGAGGCAAACTATTTGCTCTTTTTTTTCTTTCTTTTTTTTTGTTTCTTCTTTCTGATGATTCATTCCATTGGTTATAATTCTTTACAACTTGACTATTGTGTAAATAAGTTTAACATGAAAGTATATGTAGAACCTATATCAGATTACATGCCGTCTTGGAGGGGAGAGGGGAGGAGAAGGAGGGGGAGAAAATTTGGAACTCAAAAACTTGTGGAGCTCAGTGTTGTAAACTAAAAATAAGTTTTAAAAAAAGCAAATGTTTCTTAACAATAAGAATGTTTGTATTCCTTTCTGTATCCTTTCAGTAAAAATGCCTTATTAGCCATTCAGAATAGAGTATATCGTTTGATTTTGTTGCTTTTCTGTATAAAAGAAGCCTTGTTCCTCATGCCTGGAATTTTCTCCCTCCTCATTTCTGCCTTGTGGCTTCCCCGCCTTCCTTCAGGTTCCAGCTAAAATCAGACCTGCAAGAAGCCTTTCCTTGATCCCTTCTCAATTCCAAGCCTTCTGTCTAAAATTACCTCCAATTTGTTATATGTGTGTGTGTATGTATACACATAAATATATACACACATATGCATATATACATATCTGTATTTTAATCATTATGTATATGCATACACACATATATCTTGTTTGTATATAATTGTTTGCATATTGTCCCTCCCCATCCCCCTTAGAGTGTGTATAGAAGGAGGATTTTGCTACTCTTTCTTTTGCAGAGGTGAGGAGGGGGAGAAAAGGAGGATCTTCATAAAATTGACATTTAAAAAAAATTAATCTTTCTTAGAGTTTAGTTTCTCAGGATCTATAGATCTTAGGTAGTAACTCCTAGAATCATAGTGATAGTCCTACTGAGACTGCACAGTGAGATATAGGGATGACATAATTAATATTTACTACACCTAGAGTTTAAAAAAAGGCAAAACAAACAAACCATGAGCTGATGCACACTGACCCTGAGTTCGCTCCGCACCCCTCCCTCACCTCCCATACTACCAGCAGCAACGCTGCACTAGCAGACCCAAGGACTCGACACACAAGTTGAGACTTGTAACAAAACTTAGCCCCACACCCTAGTCTCACGACAACAGCCAGTACAGCAGCCCGTCAGGAGCAAAAGCCCACTATGGACCACAACCCTATAGTACCAGTGCAGCAAAGCTCTGAACTGCCAATACTGGGCCAGAGAACATAGGAACAAAGGGAGGAGAACAAGACCACAGGACAGAACAATATGTGTGAGGGACAGATGTTCAGTATTCCCTTAAGCTTGAAAGAAAGAGTTCAACATCCATCTGGGGTCAGTTCTGACCATTCAAAAGTCATTTGGAACAACTGCATCACCGTTTTCCTTTGAGTCTCTGTATCTGTATTTACAAAGGGGACTGCCCCCTTTGATTTGTCAATGCATCAGAGATTTTGAGGAATGGAAACCTTAGAAAAGGGTAATGG
>CM053623.1:220408525-220429287 GCA_028646595.1 Phalanger gymnotis
CTGCCCTTGAGGCACTGGACTGCCCTGGTAACGATGCAGGGCTCGGCCCCGGGGGCGACGCTTGGGAGGAGCTGGGGAAGGGTATATCCGTGCCCACCCGAGAGGGTGGGGTAGAACCAGGAGAAGAACGAGGGGAAGAACAAGGGAGAACAAAGAGAGAGATCAAAGGGGAACAGGATGTAAGCAATAAAGTAGTAGTGCCTCTGCCACCCGGTGTTCTCTGCCTGTTTGATCCCCGTTCCCCTTCGGTACTACCCCTGGGGAATGGGGTCCAGCGAGGAGCCCCGCCGAAGACCCCGGTACCTGTTGCTCTCCTTGGCCAGGTGAGTATGGTAGGGTAGGGCTGAGATCCAAGCCAAGGCTCAGGGAGGGCAGGGCTAGCTCCCTCGCCCCGATCACTCCTGTCTATATCTTGTTTGTTCATAGTTGTCTGCATGTCATCTCCACCATCACAGTCCAGTTAGCTCCCGCAGAGCAGATACTGTCTTTTGCCTTTCTTTGTTTTCCCAGCACTTAGCATGGCGCCTAGCACATAGGAGTCATGTTTGGCTGACTGAGAATGAAAAGGATTATATGAATCACCATCTGCATCAATGGAGGCAGTATCTATATTCAATGGATTACGGATTTAGCGGAGTACCCAAATATCCCTGGCATCTAACCCAGTAGTGCAAGCACTTCATAAATGTCAATTGAATTGGGAAACAGTGGTTGAAAAGAGATGGAAACAGGAAAGAAAAATAGACAGGAGGAACAGATGATAAACAGTCTTGAGATAATTGCTACTCTATACTCTATATAACATTAGGTAATGCTGGGTTTGGAGTTAGAGAATCTGGACTCAAATCTTATCTCTCTCCTGACTACCTGTGTGATCTTGGGTAAATCACTTAACCTATTCCTTCAGCTGTAAAATGAGGGGGTTGGACTACATAATTTATAATCTTCTAACTCTAAATCTTCTAACTTCACAATTTATAATCTTCTAACTAAAATTCTATAATTCCTTTTTGTCAGGGAATATAGTTAAAGACACCACTTTCATTGTGTTTTTAGCCCGTAGTGGCAATAGTTTGCCACTACAATTACCACTTCAAAAAGAGGGGGGGGTGCAACTTGATGGCATAGTGAATACAGCACTGGCCCTGGAGTCAGGAGGACCTGAGTTTAAATCTGGCCTCAGATACTTACCAGCTGAATAACTCTGGGTAAGTCACTTAACCCTGATTTCCTCCCCCCAAAGCGAGTGGGGGGAGGAACTATGTGGCCCAGTGGATAGAGCACTGGCTCTGGAGGTCTCACCTCCAGATTTTTAGGGTAATAGACTAAGGAAATCAAACTTTTTTGATTTGAGGCCTATTCAATCATCAAGGTATCACCCTAGCACTGAAGAAAACTCTCTCGGTCAGTTCTTAGAAAGGTTGCAGGGTTCTTCAATACTCAAATTAATCTGTGATCACACTGATTGTTCCCTGCAATAATGTAGATTACAATCCATCTACATTTATCCAACCTATGCAATCTTTGTGTTTCCTACAACAGAATTGAACTCAACATGCTAGAGACCTTCCTTTCATTCTCCTGAGCATCTGATGATACCAGTGAGGCACTTGAGCTGTACACCTGTCATACCTTGTAGCTCTTACCGTAGGACCAGTCCATCTTCTTTTTCTAGCCTTCACTTTTCTGATAAGATCCTTTGTCCTTGTTCAAAATTCCTCATTTGTTACTTGTTGTACCTGCTCACGCTGACCACAATCCTCTCCATTGCTCCTGTTTTCAAATCATTGGAGATTATTGTTTTCCATGTTGTGCAACCAACTTTTTTTTCTTGGAGAAGTATGGGAATTTGGCAATTTTCCAAGCCTCCTCTCCTCCTCTCCTTTAATTGCAGGTGAAACTTGTCCACTTATAATGTGCATAGATACTGACAGAGGAGACCTATACACATCAAAATGGAGTATACCCACTGGATGAAAGCTGGGTCCTCAGTGGCATAGTCTGAGCAAGAGATGTTTTTCATTCCCTTGACTTTTCTTGTATATATGGTCAAACCAAACTCTTTTAAATATGGATCTCTTCCAGAAAGCTGTGCAACATCCTGGAGCTTGATGCAATCAGTGTATTATCTGCAAAAAGGACCATCTGGAACACTTCACTATCCAGAGGGAATCCTCTTCAACTTAGGAAGAGAGAAAATGCCCAGTAACATGATGGAACAGATTAGAGGTCTGAAGTCACAGGATGGCTTTTCCTATGGATTTGCCTTCTGCTTTGAGAGAGGCTTTGGGAAAATCTTGTTAAACTGTCTGAGGCCCTCAACACAGAGAAAACCAAAGGAATGGGAAAGGGATAAGCCAAGGTCACAAAGTTAGCAAAAAAATTACAGTAAATACCTGGTATTATACCTGGTATAAACCTGGTATAAATACTTCTTGAGCAAATCTCTCTCCCCTCAGAGGATGTTGAAATCAAAGCTTGTATAATTCTAATAATTGTATTAAGCAACTGACTATCTGAAATTAAAACAATGAGTAAACATTTATCTCTTTAAATATGATTTGGAAACCCCAAAACAGTCTCAAAGTTTATAAATCATGAAAGGATATTGTAAAGTAGGTAAAAGAATCTTAATTTTAATAAAAACACTAAAAATATTCAAGTGAATTTCACAAAAATAAGCAACTATAATTTCTATTACAGATACTTTATTTAGATTATTATTTTTATTATAAAGGACATCCTATATAGCATCTTTGATATAAACACTGGGAAAGGTATTCTAAATACAAATTATTATTATTACATAATAAAACATTTGATATACTTACACATGGAAAGGATGTGATTCAGTATTAAATTTTGAACCATACATTTTATGTCAACAAAAATTGTTGACACAAGAACCTGAGGACAGTTAATTCCTCAAAGAATGAATAATTATCATCTTTGTTAAGTACAGAAATATAAAAGGATAGGTTCACTACAAAATGAAATTACTATAACCTCAGTGCTGCTTTATGTATCCACTAGTAGAATGATGAAGATGACAATTAACATTATCTTTCCTTGTACGACTTTAATTTTATTTGTGTCTTTGGCTGCTGACAGTATGTCGTTAACCCACATTTTGTAGAACTGCACCCTGGTATAAACTCCAGGAAAATGTTTTTTGCCACAGCCATATCCAAAACTGGTAATTCCCATTAGGAAATATCTTCTAGACTCTGGAATATAGCACATTAAAGGTCCACCACTGTCACCCTATCAAAAAAAAAAAAAGGCCCTCAAATGACATCAACAATTTTTCAAGTATTCTTTAAGTCATGGAAAAATTAGAATATTTGCAATATTATACTTGGTATCTATATATTTAGAGCACACATTTTAAATTTATTCCTAGCTTGCAAATATCCATAGGAATTAAGCTCAATTCTCCTACTACATACATATTTTCTATTTTCCCTCTCATTGGGCACAATATGCAGCTAGTTGAACTTAAGCTTTATGACACTATTTATATAGAACTATGTTATGCTTTTCCATTACTTGTCCTTGCTTTCTTCTTCTTAATATCTAAGCCAGTTAATTATTTTTGTATCCACATCAGTCTTTTGATATCCTCTCCTTTTCCTCAACAGAATTATTTCTCCTTGTGTCTTAAGAATTTCATCCTTTTTTTTTTTGAGGGGGGAAGGCAGGGCAATTGGGATTAAGTGACTTGCCCAAGGTCGCACAGCTAGTAAGTGTGTCAAGTGTCTGAGGTTGAATCTGAACTCAGATCCTCCTGACTCTAGGGCCAGTGCTCTACTCACTGCACCATCTAGGGAGAATTTCATTCTTGAAAGTACTCCATCCCTAATAAAATGTTAGGCAATAGGATCCCACCTATTCTTTCCCTGAGTTCTTTGACATTTGTTCTCCCAAATCTAGGGTGCATGCCATAATGTGCCCACCTCCTCAGATTTGTTTCCAGAAATAGGAAAAGATATTCTAGAGAAAAGTGATAACCAAAAATAAAAACAAACTTCAAAAGAAAATTGCCTCACAGAAAAGAAAAAAAAAAACAAGTAAAAAAAGTTCAAACACAATGGATATGTACACAAAATACAAATATACAAATATATTTGAGTCAACTTATAATTTTATTGACATGGGAGCTCCTGGTTGAGGAATCTGGAGATTTTGGAACCTTTTCTGAAACATATTGGCCTTAGAGAGTTGTCCAGACCATTGAGAGGTTAAATGATTTGGCTATAGTCACATGGTCAGCATGTGCTAGCAGCAAGGCTTGAACCCAGGTTTTCATGCTTCTGAGGCCAACTCTCTACCCACGATGCTATGCTACACTGAGAATATGAAGAGAAGACATCAAATGGAAAAAAAAAACCCAACAACAATGAATTAACATCAATGCTGCCCCATGAAACAAAGGTGGAACTATGGTAAAACTAATTTCATGGAAGATAATAAGGACAGTAAATAAAATAAAAGAAGATTTAATGTCAGTATGGAAAGATTCAACATCAATTTTTTTAAGTTTTAAAAAGACAAGACAATAATGAAACTCAATAACTTATCCATGAATGATATAAAAATACATAGTTTCACTAAGAAATAGAATTGTCCTGAAGGAAGATAAAATAACAGAAGCAGCAGAAAAATCAGTACATCTAGTTCAAAAATATGTAACTAGAATAAAACTTTAAAATCTCATCATCATTATTAGGGCAGCTATGTAGTGCCTGAAGTCAGGAAGACTCATCTTTCTGAGTTCAAATGGGGCCTCAGGCACTTACTAGCTTTGTGACCCTGAGCAAGTCACTTAACCTTGTTTGCCTCAGTTTCCTGATCTGTAAAAATGCGCTGGAAAAGAAAATGGCAAATCACTCCAGTATCATTGCCAAGAAAACCCCAAATGGAGCCACGAAGAGTCAGACACAACTGAAATGTCTGTCACGTACATTATCTCTGTTGAGCTTGGGGCTCCACTGGGCTTCTGGCTCTCCTCCATCATGCAGTGAAACTCCCTAGGTCTTCTCTCTGTTGGCCATAGCAAACTGCTATACTGCAAAGCACCATTGCCAATGGAGTGATAGGAAGATAAAGAAACCTTCCCACATCTCCTGCGGTATTCTGGAAGAGGCACAAGGGGAAAAAGAACAACAAACCATTCCCTCTCAAAAGCTGGGTTCTTCCTCTATAATTGATTCTTTCTTTACTGTTGAAGATGAATCTCTTCTCAGAGCTTGATTGTGATTTTTAAACCTGCCAGTAAAGTCAATTATTAGCTTCTCTCTAATTTCATCAACTTGATTGAGGAACTTCATCCCTCCTAGGAGTAAGGAAGTATAAGCACTTCTCTAAATTTCTTTAAACCAGTCCATGAAACCTGAAAGAGGTAGACTCTAGTGTGAATGGGCCACTACTGGTTTCTCACTCTTTACAATCTACAAATCTACAATCTACTCGAAATCTGAAAGAGGCAAAACTTTAACACTTGGTTGCATCTGTCCTGCCTCTCAAGCATACGAAATTTCACCAGTTAGATTATAGGGAGAGAGGAACTCAATTGATCAAGGATCTCCTGATTAACACCTACATCCCACATATCTTCATCAAATTCTATAGCCACAACGACAGAGAAGTAATTCTGCAAAATCAGCCAAGAAGAAAAATGTGATATATCACACAACAGAAATCTAAATCATATAATAGTTTTCTTGCAACATGAAGGAGCCATTAAAAAAGCCAAGAATATACAGAAAGTTGAGAAGAAAGGGGTTTCATTTTAAGATCAGCTTCCCAGTCAGATACTATTCTTCTTCAAGGCAAAAGACAATTACCACAAGAATTCTGGGTATACTTATAGAAATGGACTGTGAGATACCTTACTGGGGTGATAAAGTCAGGGTATCAAAAGATCTTGACAGGCCATGGCACTGAGCTGAATCTAATAGGAGGCAATTCAACCACATCCAATTTAGAGTTTTCAATTGGGATACCAAATATCATCTGTTTGAGGCGGGGGCGGGGGGAGAAAGAGAGAGGGGCGATGGTTAGACAATAGTTGCTCTGAAAATATCCAAGTGTTTTAATGGACTGCAAGCTCAAAATGAGCCATCAATGTGATCTGGCAGCCAAAAAGAGCTAATACAATCTTGACCTGCCTTAATTAAGAGAGGCACAGTTTTCAGAAATGGGGAGGCAAACCATTCACTGTGCTGACCTTGTAACCTGGGCTGAACTGGATAGGCCCAGTTCTCCTTATGTGGAGGTACCCTTGAGGGGCCTTTGGAGCACATCCAGATTGCCTACATGGAGGCCTCTTTGTTCCCTACCATGTGGGTAAGGGTAGCCTCCTTCGATTGATTGCCTTTACATTTAAAACTGGCAAGACCAAATCGTTAGATCCCTTTTGGGGCAGCTCTTTTTTTCTACTACTCTTCCTGACAGGCTCTTTTTGGAACTCTTATCTGCTGTGTCCAAAGGCTGAAGATCCTAGTTCACCACCCTTGGTTAGGACTCCATGAACTGACCAGATGAAAACAGAAGGACTTTCTTTCTTTTGCTCCTTCTCTTACCCTGGCTCTGAGAAATAGGTTTCAGGTGCCAGAGGTGATCCTCATGAACCATGGAGACCTTGGAGCCAGGATTGCAGAGGTGGTAGTGCATCCAGACAGCCTCACATGGAAACCCTGAAAAGTTGGAGTGCCTGGGACTCAAGGGGCATTTTGGACTTTTAACTGGCACTGTGCTTTTTGGGAACCAAACTAAACTATGAACCTAATCCACTTCCTCTCCCAAGGGACTGAGGCAAAAAGGGAAAAGGAGGATTACGTCTCTTACTGGTTTGGGCAAATATGTTTGTATATCTGTGATTATACCTTGAAGTAAATATTCCTTTGTCAAAGCTAATCTGATCATTAGTAACTAGTGTAACTAGGTACAGGGGAGCCTACATCTCCTACAAGGGGGTAACACCATTGGCTGGGGCTGGCGCCAATGGCAAAGAGCCTAGATACCCCTAAATCCCTCAAGGGTCCCAGAGAACCCTGGAGGAGGAATGAAATCTACATACCTGGCCTTCTTACACAGTAGGGGCTAATGTGGTCAGTGCTATATCCTTATTAGACCTCATTGGGTCTACTGAGTCCAGTTCTGGCTATGACAGTTTAAGAGGGACATTGATAAAGCTAGGAAGAAGCCAGAAGATGGAAATCAGGATAGCTAAAGGCCGTGGGTCCATCTAATATGAAGACCAGTTGAAAGAAGTGGAGATGTCTAGCCTGGAGAAGCGAAGGCTTAGGGAAGACATTATTAGTGTCTTCAAGTATTCGAAGTACTATAATGGAGAGGAAGGACTAAATTTGTTCTACTTGGCCCTAAAAGGTAAAACCAAAAGTAATGGGCAGACCTTGTATGAGGCTACATGTTACAAAAAACTTCCTAACAGTCGAAGCCACATAAAAGTAAAATGGGCTGATTCAAGAAGTGGGAAAGGGGGTGGTTCCTCTCCCTGGAGGTCTTCAGAGGCTGGACCTTTCATGCATAGGTGGGACTGGGTAGGCACTGTGAACTCTTCTTTCAAATTCTGTGATTCTGAGAAAGATACACCAACATCAGCATGAATCTTGCTTTTCCATTCTGTTTGAAATGTGAGTTGTTTTTCAAAGGAAGAACTGCAAAGTGTAATTGACCATATCAAAACATGCTCCAAGTCAAATAGGGAATTTAATTTAATTTTAATATTTATAAGAACTGTGAGGTTTCACTTTAGACCATGAAAATGACAAAGCTAAGAAAAGTTCGAAACAGTCAAATCTGGAAAGGCTATGGAAAGATAGGCACCCCCCACCCCATGGTCTCTACTAGCAGAGCTATGAAGCATTTCAAATGTTCTGGATTTCAGTTTGGAATTTTGAAGGAAAAGTGACTAAACTGTCCATCCCTCTGACCCAGAAATTTCATTTCTGGGCAGTTACCCTAAGGAAGCGAAAAACTGAAACAAAAATCCGGTATTTACCAAAATATTCACAGCAGTATTCTTTGTGCTAGAAACAAACAACAAAAAAAAAAGTTGGCAAACGGCCAGAAAAATTATGGTATATGCACATAGTGGAATGTTGTAAAAAAAAAAAAAAAGACAATTATGAAGAATTCTGAGAAACATAGGAAGATTTATATGCTCTGATGAATTAAGCAGAACCAGGAGAATAATACACACAATGAATGAGTGGATAGGAAAAAGAAGTTGAATTCTGAATAATGCGGAAAATCATGAAGATTCTGGAGAAGAGATTAGGAAACGTCTCTTCTTACAAAGCAGAGATATTTCTACATCAGAATATTCCATGTATTGCCAGACACAGTCTCTGTATCAGACATTTTTACTCAATTTTTTTTTTGCTTTGTTTTGATCAGAAGGGAAGGTTTAATGGAGGAATTGGACTGTGAGATGACTGTTTTATAAAAACAAAAGGCACCAATCAATAAAATATTCTTCTTTCAAAGAGTATTTCTTTTGGACCAGAGGACTAAGCTTCAAGGACAGAGTTCAGGTGCTATTCTCAGGATCCCTTACAACCTGATGATTCTGTTTGTGTGTCAATCCTGGCAGCTGCTCCTTTTTGATGATCTGGTCCACTCTTTCCTTTTGTCCTAAGCCCCTGAGCTGAAAATCAGTCATGAACTATGCCAGCTCCAGGTGGGTAAGACAGATCTTAGTTACCTACAATACTGATTGTTGGGAAGGCAGTGGCTGAGGCTAGTTTTAATCCCTGGTTGACTTAAGGCTTATGTTGGTCAACAAGCCTCTGTATCTCCTTCCGATAAGCAGCAATTACATCATTTGACCACATTTTAAAGGAAAGTTGTTGAGCCTCACCATACAAGTATCAACAGATCCATCTTCTTCTCCTGCACAAAATGAAGTGTATGGAACAACTTCGTCATAGCTTTCTTCACTATTGCAAGTGTTTCGAGGAATATAGTGAACTTCTGCTTCTTGCAAAGTAGAAGAATAATGACCTACAACAAAAACCCACAAAACATTTGGGAAATTAGGAATTTTGGTAATCGTCCAGTCAGAATTTTGCCATTCCACAGACTTTCTTTCCAAAGAAAAAGTCCTGCGTTTAATCCTACATTACATTTTTGGCAATAGTAGAGATGATAGAAAGGGTCCACCAGATTCCATGGGCTAATGAATGTCACAACAGAATTTGAGATCATGTGCATTTTCCATCCCTGTGGAACATAAACCTCAAAGCTCATTTGCACAGAGCTATTATCATGGTGGAGACTGGGTGGAGCACTCTCAGGACTGAGTGCTTCTCTACCAATGAAGATAGTTCCATGCAACTGGGCTTTGAGGCTTCCATTTTCACCTATTACTCTGACTAGAATAAGAAAAGCAACAGAAAGGATAGCGTAAGGTAGGACAATACTGCAGGCACCATCCAGGGACAGATTTCTACCACTGTTCCAACTTTAAAAATCTACAGGGAGCATCCATGGGCTATACTTCATGTCTTCACAGACACTGCTGATACTGGTAACCTTGCAAATTCAGTTTTCATGCCTAGATTAGAGGTGTTTCGCAAATGTCAAGAAATTATTAAATAATATTTAAAAAGAGAAGGGCCAAGTTATCCACTAAGCAGCCAACAATAGACTCATATTACACCACATTGAGTAAGCAAGAAATAAACCACTGGCTGAACCTCCTGAAAAAAATCTCATTCCCTTGCTAGAACCTAGAATTACCTAGCTCCTACTAGATGTCTCTACATTATGTAAGTTTCCAATTAAACAGGGCTTTTAGCCTTTTGGGGGGTCCTGGACCCCGCTGGCAATTTAGGGAAGCCTATGAACCTCTGTTCTGAATAATGTTGTTAAATGGATAAAAACAAAATATACAGGATTAGAAAGAAGACAAATTAAACTGAATACCGTTACCAAATTAAAAAAAATAATAATAAGTTCACAGACCTCAGGTTAAGAACCCTGCAATACTAATTCTGGGATAGTTCTTTAAGTAGAAATCACTTTACAGATACCTGTTGAAGAGTGAGAGAGAGTGCTTACTAAGGGGTTGGTTATGAGTCCTTTCTATATGTTTCTTGGGTAAATAAATCTTTTTTCTATATTTAGTGTTCCTGTTAACCTGAGCTGAAGGGACCTGAGAGGTTACTGAGGCCATTTACTCATTTGAAGATGAGAAAATTGAGTCTCAGAGAAGTTAAGGGACTTGCCAAGGGTCACAGCACAGGCGGCATTTGAACTCAGGTCTCCCAGACTCCTAGTCCAGTGCTCTCTCTCTCTACCAAGCTGCCTCTCAATTTATATATAAGGAAACTGAATCTGAGAAGTGATGTGACCTGCCCAGAGTCACATAGATAGTAAATGGAAGATCTGGGAATCAAATCCAAGTCCTCAGACTCTCCCGAATGCTCCATCCGCTGTATCACGCCGCCTCCTGGTGTCTATTTACTTTGTATTTATTAATCTGAGTACCTGAGGCAGTTCCCCAGTAGAATGTAAATTCCTTGAGGGGAGGAAGTGTTTCATTTTGGTCCTAGTATCCCCAGCATATTAAACAATTAAAAAATTTTTATTTTTATTCATTTTGAATTTTAATACAAAAAGAACATTTCCACGTACACAGCACAACATAAAAAGAGGACTCAATATAAAACCACGAATTTCCATTTCACAGTTTACTTTTTTTTTGAAAATTATGCAATAAATACTACACATCATTTTCAAATCTACCCTGCTTTTCTGTGCTTCCTTCTAAGTTTTCTTTTGTTCTCTGCTGTGTACTTTTTTTCCTCCCTCCCCACTCCACCCTAGAAAAGGCTATCATTAGACACAAAAATGTATAGATGTGTAAAACCATACTATACATACTTCTATTTATCAGTTCTTTCTCTGGATGAGGACAGCATCTTTCTTCACAGATTCTTTGTAGTTTCAATACTCAAAACAACTTGGTTATTCAAAGTTGTTCTTAAAGCAATATTGCTGTTACTGTGTACAACATTCTCTTGGTTCTGCTTATTTTGCTCTTCGTTATCTCATGCAAATCTTTTTCTAAAAATCAACCAGCTTATCCTTTTGTATTCCATCATAATCATATATGTTACACAATTTAAAAACAAATCACACCTATTATTCCATCAGTGTGGAGAACTCTTAATGAAGGAATTGAAATTCCTTCTACTGATGCAGATCAGCCCCATCTCTGCAACCCAGAATATGAAAGAGCTGCCTGGACCCCTAAGTGATTGCCACACTGCCCAGGGTCACATAGTCAGCAGGTGTCACAGGTGGAATTTGACCTCTATCCTTCCTAACTCAAAGGCAGGTTCACTGTCAATTTTGCCCCACTGTTGCTCACCTTACAGAGAGCAGCAACTTCATTAATGATTGATCAATTAAACTGAATGCCTTTTCTTCTACCCATTCTTCATGGGGGGTGGGGTGCAGCATTGTTTGAATGGGCTTGAAATGGAACTGTTAGAATAGCATGTAGTTTCTTTACATCTTCATACTCTCTTCTGTACACATGGGGGCATGCTACAAGAGGGTACAACAAGCTGCCGGGTCCTCTAGAGTCAACAGCAAGACTAAAGTGTAAGCTGGATGACAATCACCCCTAGATCTTACCTTTACATTATATCCCCAAGGACCTTTGAGGTCATACAGAGATATTTTTATAAATCACTGTCTCTGCTCAACCCCAGACTTCCTTTCCTCCTGTATTGGTAATTAAGGTGGGACTTTTTTTTACTGTTTTGTCTTTGAGAATGCTAAAGTAATCAAGTGCCTTTAAGTCTTACTAGGTGCTAAGCCCCAGGCCCACACCCTTTTCCTGATTAGGTGTGAAGCCTTTGGGCCCTGAACAGGGTACATAAACTCAGAGATTAGGTTTTGTCTGAGGCTCACTCATGGAAGGAATGTTGAGACTCTGGGCAAGCCATTGTAACTGCTCCCCACCTCTTTGCTAATCCAAACCTGTTGGTTCTTCTCTGGTAACTATTGTGATTTGGTCAGACAGATAAGAGGCCTGTCTGTTGATTCATGTTTATCTGCTCTATTTATGTAATGTATGTTTGTAATTTATTTGTATCTGCTCTGAAGTTCAGGATGCTGACTTTTTTCCCTGAACTAAATGAATGATAGATGTATATGTGATTAAAGTGACATTGTTAATCCCTTACAGTTACTTTCCTTAGAAAAGCGGATCAAAGAACCTGGGCTGGCAGCTGTTGTTGCTGGTTTTGTTGGGTCTTATACCTCCACAGCAGCTGTCAATCAAATACCTCCCCAGGCAAAGGATCTTATCTTAGTAAATGGCCAATATTTACCTTTTTCTCTTGTTTGGCCCCAGCCACTTATGAAGCATCTTGTTCTTCTAGTCAAATTTGGCAGAAAATCAAAGAATGGTAGACAGATTGGCTGAATATAGTTATTATAATTCACTGCTCTTTTTAAATGAAAAAGTGCAATATCATTTATATACTTTTCAGGGATAAAGTGTGGATGGATAATGATTGTATCAATTTGTATTTTCTTGGAAGTCTGACGACTTTGGAAAAGATTATTGTCTCCAACAACAGCTCTCCAAACTTGGGGATCTCTGCAATAAAGAAATGCCCTTATGACAATGGTAAAGTGTATAGTCTAAAACTTTTCATCTTTTGGTCTGCAGTATTAGATGATGCAATGCTTCTTTTTGTTTCAAAATTATACTAAAAGCACAAATAAAAGATAAAGAAAGAAAATCTTCACTCATTCATATTATCAAAAACTTAGGAGTTGGAAGGGACCTTGGAAGCTATCTAGTCCAAACTCTTGTTGTTTTTCCTTTCTAAAATAAAACAATATGAAATAAAACAAAAACTTTTAATCTATGCCTTTTTATATCATAAATACTTTCTAGATAAAATGTACTCTCTGAGATTAAATCCTCCCTCATTACTAATGAAAAACAGTTCTGGAAAGATGACTAATACTGTGACCATATCTGACAATATGCAACATCTCCATACTGTCCCCACCTCTCTGCCAAGGGGAGTGAAGAATATTCCCCCAGTTGTTCTCTGAGACAAAGCAACTCCCTCAATTTACAGAAAAGGAAATACATATAGAGAGATAAGCAGCCCAAGGTCACATGGTGGCAGTGGCATTACATTTTCCTCCAAACCCTCACTTCTTCCTTACTTCTCTATCATTGTTGAGGGCACCACTCCCCTCTCAGTCACCCAAGCTTGTACCCTAGGCGTCATCCTCAACTCTTCACTTTCTCTTATCTCCTCTGCTCCCTACACCACAATTTGTCTAGTCGTTCCTCCAGCCTGGGAGCGTCTACTTTGTTTCCAGTTCCTGGCTAACACAAAAAGCACTACAAATATTTTGGTGTAAATGTATGAATGTCAAGATTGATATGATTCGGCTCCTTCAACAGCGTGTTCATTTGTTGATCCTTGGACAAAGATCTTGCGTTTTGAGTACCAATAGTCAGATTAAAGTTTATGGGCTAAATTCTAAACAATTCTGTGACCTGCAGCACTCTGCATCCTTTGAGGCTTCTCGGCTCCATTACTACAGAAGCAGAGGGAGGCTGTACAGAACTAAAAGCCATTTTGTATCTCTTTTGTTCGTTTGTTTCATAGGTTGCTATTGCAAAAAAAAAAAAATCATCACTAAGTGAACAGTCATGAGCCTCACATACTCAACTAGGTTGGTTTTTAGAAAATAGATTTGATCTGTTAATAAAACCATACTCAAAGTCGACATGGCAGAAGCCCCCAGAGCTTACACTCTACTGGCATAGCCTTTGAGAACCCAGTATCGCCTCCTTGACATGATTAGGTGTCAGAGTAGGGCTTTGTGTAGGTATGGAAAAATTTTTGGAATTTATAAATAACAAATAAAGCAACCAGTTGAACATCAATAACTACCAATCCGTGTGCCTACTCTTGCTATACGAAATTTTTATGAGAGTCACCTATACATGAATTGAAGGCATCTCTGATGAAAGGCATAAGCAGGCTTTCCTAAGTCATATTCAACAATGAACCATATCTTTAGCAGTTTATAATTGAATGAAGATGTAGCAAATATAAGGTCTTACAGTGTTTGTCATTTGCTGATTATGAAAAAAATATGATTCAGTAAAGTGAAATAACTGCCTTACATGTTCTTTTTCAACAAGGTGATTTCTATTCATACATCAAAAGCATCCAAGATTTCTTTAAAGATGTAACAGAAATAACCCAGTTTGATGATGCTCTGATCACAATCAATGAACAAGCACTTAATAAACAATTATTATGACCTTAATAAAGTAAAACAATCCCTGCTCTCATGGATCAGGGAGAGACAACATAAACACACACTCGTACATATATATGTGTGTGTGTGTGTGTGTGTGTATGTGTGTGTGTATGTGTGTGTATCATATATACACACACATACACATATGTAATACATATAGGTATCAAGTATGTATATATATATAAACTTTTTTTGGCCTCCTTTAAGTCTCAACTGAAACCCCATATTCTAAAGGAAGCCTTTCCCAACCCCTCTTAATTCTAGTGCCTTCTCTCTTTTAATTATTCACTATACATAGCTTGTTTGTACATATTTGTTTGCTTGGGAGTTCCCTGATGGTAGGGACTATCTTTGACCTTTTTGTAACCCCAGTACTTAGCACATAGTGCCTGGCGCAAATATTAATAAATGTTTATTGACTGACTGATTTTTGCTCATAGAATAATATTATTCTTTGCCATGAGAAATCATAGCACACTATGTGAGAACATTTGTCTATACCCATGCATTTGCAAGCATAATTCCATATAGGAGGGGCATAATACAGGTCTTTAAATATATGCTTGCCAAAGGTGTTCCCCCATGTAATGGAATAAAAGCAACAAAGAATCTAAGTTGAGGAAGGGTTCCCCTTGGGTGGAAAGGCCCTACAAATTATCCTATTTATGGATGTTATCGTGTTAGTTGCATCAAGCCCTGGAACACTGTTGAGCGTCCTGGAAAAGATCTATAAGCACTCTCAAAGGAACTGGACCTAACCATCCACATAAGAAAGACCAAGTGGATAAAAAAATGTCTGCTGCCAAGATTATAACATGCATTTGAATGCATAACCTATATTATTTGTCCATCAATATTTATATCTGAGGCAGAACATATAGACAGTGATCTTGGCCCAGAGTTGATCAAGAAAAGGATAACTGGCTAGACTGCCTTTATGAAAATATAAAACTTCTTTAACGAATGCCAAGCTTTGGTTTTTTCCTGGTCACCTTTTTCAGTATTAATAAAGTCTAAGATCTTTTTCCGTGCCTTGGAAATCTTTCCCTATTTTATATGCCTTGTATATAAAATCACTCCCTTAATGTTCTCACAACTGTCACCTCCAACATGGATATCCTTTATATGCATTTGATCCATTCAGTTGCTTTTCCCACTTTTATTTTCTTTAGTGCCTCATTTCTTCCTCTCCTACAAGCACACCTAGGACTTTGATTTTAGTATGGTGATTCAAAAGGCCTTGTTGGAGAAAAGTAAAGGCCAATACTTTTAATACTAACATTCTATCTGCGTTGCTGTATAACAGGGTATTGGGCATGGGGTATACTCAGATTTGCCCTTGCTAGTAGGTTATACAGATTATGTGCAGACATTCCCTGCATGGTTCCAGTCCACCATATGTATGCAACTTAGGGGCACTACTTCTGGCCACACTACTAGGGAACGGGTAGGAGGTGTTTGTACAAATGATGACAAAGCGTTCTCTAATTGACTCCTGAGCTGAAGAGCCGATAAATTCGGGAGTTTGGAAATGGGACATGACAGTTTTCTTGCTGCTGAACTATAATTTGGTGGACATACAAAAGAGATGGCCCACCCTTCATTGCTCTCTTTTCTTATTGGCTTGGAAATATAAGGACTGCTTTCAGCTACATCTGGGAAGGCTGGTAGGAGAAGCGCAGCTAACTTGTCTCTCACCTAGCTATCATGTGTCTGTCCATGAACATAGGGCTGCCTCTGTATCTTTGTGTTTTAACTTTTCCTGATCTTAGGGAAATGAGTATCTAAGATGGAATTGTCTAGGAGGTAAACTTGTAAAATTCAAAATGCCTACGGCTACAGTGGAAGTGCCAGTGTTCACTAGAGAGGCAGATTTGTCTCTGACAGACATGGCAAACGAGCAGAATACTCACTTCTTCCACACGTGAGTTAACTGTCTGTACACAGTCAGAACAGTGACTTGTCAGAGCTAAAATCAGAGTTAGCAAAATGCAAGAAGATAGAATAACAATAATAAATAAAAGCATCACACAACTGAAACAAACCAGAACGATTCAAACAAGTAATTGATCATCAAAAATTTGAAATGAGCATAAGAATTAACATGGCTGTGATTATAATAATTTTAAACAATATAAATTAGTGACTACAACAAGAAGACCAAATAGAGAGAATGACTTAGCAAGCATCCGACTTACTCACCAAATGGAGAGTGATGGCTGCCAAAGGTCACATCATATTAGAATAAAAACTCATTCATAAAATCTTATGGTGAAGGATGGTGGACAAATATAGCAATATTATCTCACAAAGCAGTAAGAAGCAATGGAAAGTTTAAAGAAAGCTTGGTAAGACATTCGACTAAAGAAAGTCACAGACAAAGCTTTAAGGATAAAAATGAAAGGAAAACAACAAACAAAAAAATGGGAAATATTTGTAAAAATTACTATAGCAAACTTTTTTCTAGGACAGCTGAACCACTCCACTTGGACCCTAAAATCAAAATCTTGGATGTGCTTCTAGGGGAGACAGAAATGGCCTTGAAATCATAAATATTTATATACATAGGAATTGTAATTGGATAGGCCAGATGTATATAAAGTTCCGTGTTGGGGGATTATATAATTGTGACACTATTAAGGGATTGATATACAAGGTATATGAAGTAGGGGAGGATTGGAAGGCATGGAAAAAAGTTTCAGATTTTATTAATATTGAAAAAGATGATCAGGAAAACATTGGTAACTAATGGCTTTTGTGCCTATTCTCAAATCTTTATGAGAGTTATTTGTATACTAATTGAAGACATATTCTGTGAGGATTAAGACTGTTTAGGTAGTTAAATAACAGAGAAAAGATATTAATCTAAGTCCTTGAATACAAAATTCAGTATTCTTTCCACTAGGTCACCCTGCATCTTGTGTATACACTGAGGTATACACAGAGAAGAAGGGGAAGAGGAGGAGGAAGAAGAAGAATTCTAAAGTGTGTACATTAGCTGAGAAAATACTTTGTCACATCTTGCTTGCTTCTTTGGGCTGCATTCTAAACTCTCTGAAAAACAATTTGGTTAGTCAACTACTGTTCATAGTATTATCCTTAAGCTTTCAGAGGAACCCCAGCTACAGAAAACAGCTGGGAGAAGAGTATTTCTTAGGATACGATAGCAGTGCCCAGAAGAACCTTAATGGAAAGAAGACTTGAAGTTAAAAAAACTACATTGGAGTCTCAGTTCTGCTACTGAATATAGTTGTGTGAATTTAAGCCAGTTAATATCTCTGAGCCTGCTTCCTTATCTGCAAAATGCTAACATTTATACAACCTACCTCACTTATTTATGTGTGAGCTGCTGAAATAAATGCTGAAATAGGGCACAATGCTGAATACAATGCTGAATACATACCTATAATTTTCCAGACAATGGGCAGCAGTGATGACCCACTTTTTTTTAATTAAGGACCCCCCACAAAAATGTGTAAACTGGTTAGCAAATGTCATAACCTGCAAGCTAACTATCCAAGGCCATGATCCAGACTGAGCCCTGTGACCTCCTATAATTCGAGATTCTTGTATGTCATTTTTCAATGGTACTCTTCCACATTCTAGAAACAGAAATGATAGAAATCATTCATTATTTACACAGGATCAACTAACTGTGATTCATATTTATTCTTTAAATTGTTCTTAATTATCCCTCCCAACTTCTAAGTACATTAAGTCAGTGTTCTTCAAAATGGGGGCCAGGTACCTTCCATAGGCTATGGCATGATCCCAAGGGATACAACTATAACTCTATAACTAATCGTGGATCTGGGGAATGGGTTAGGAATTGTTACTTGATAAATTAATGACCTTGTACTCTGATTAAGAAGCATTCATATTTGCAAGTAACTTTTAGATTACTTTTATGTTTTAGATTTTTTTAATTTACTTTTTGATTTAAATTTCCTTCCTCTAAGGACATGAGAGACAATTCTTTGGCTGGAGTTTTATTGCATTAACATGATGTTGTTTTTGTTCAGTCATTTCAGTCATGTCTGACTCTTTAGGACCCTATTTGGGGCTTTCTTGGTAGAGATACTGGAGTGGTTTGCCATTTCATTCTCCGGCTCCTTTTACAGATGAGGAAATTGAAGCAAACAGGGTTAAATGACTTGCCCAGGGTCACAGAGCTAGTAAGTGCCTGAGGTCTGAGGCCAGATTTGAACTTAGGTCTTCCCGACTCCAGGCCTGGCATTCTATCCACTATACCACCTAGCAATTATTAAAAATGTATTAATGTAGTGGTCTCCAAACTTAACCAGTGGTTAAAAAAAAAAAGTTGGGACAACACCCCCCTTCCAGCTCCCTTTCATATGTTGTCTTTTCCCATTAGAATGTAAGCTCCTTGGGGAGGGACTATCTTTTTTGAATGAAACTATTTCCAGCCCTTGGCAGAATACCTGGCACTTAGTAAGCATTCAATAAATTCTTTATCTTTTGCTCTCTATCTAGCTTACTGAAAGCTTGATGTAAGCATAACTTAATACATTAATCAGCAGCAACATTGTCAGGCACTTTGCATTTATAATCTTTAATTTATGATAAAACACATTTGGAGCTGGTAGAGAAAAAATACCCATGAAAGGATTTTTTTTCTTAAACAGAACAAGAAAAATAAAATCAAACAAAAAACCCTAGATGGAAGCTCTCATATATAGTAAGTATCAGTAACTTCCCTGTCTTATGCCTCAGTTTTCTCATTTGTAAAATGTGGAGTTTATGATCTAAGGACCAACATTCTCAATGCATTATTCATGGAATGTGATTTCTGGTTGAAAGGCAGGAGTACACTCCCAAAATTAGCATTTGGGACGCTGGACTAAACGTGTTCCCCTAGAGACCACAGTGGAACATGGAACAGGCTTGGTCCAGGGCTCCAAATGCTAATTAGGGAGGATGCTCAGGCAGGTATTTTCCAGAAATGTTTACATAATGTTTACAAGGTGCTTTTTGTGATTCAACCCTACATCCACTTTATAGAGAGGAATCTGAGGCTTATGGGCAAGCGGTGCCAAAGGCTGCATTTTAACCCAGCTTTTCCAGACTCCTTTCATTCGTCTAGGTGCCTTGGCCTCCCGCAGAAAGAACTTCCCCCTTCATCTCCAGGATCAGCCCGGATGCACATCTCCATCCCTCCCGGCTCCCCCAAGGAGAAAAGGCCCTTACTCTTGCTGAAGAGCGACACCTGGTGGTGATGAGAGGTAAAAGCATCCCCCGCTAACCACAGAGCGACGCCCAGAAACCTCAGCCTCATTTTCCTGGTTTCCGCCCTTGACCTTGGGGCTGAGACTGAGGCGGAGGGGGACCAGGCGTCCTCAGAGGCAGCAGTTGACCTTCCTGCGGGGCGGACGCGCGTGCACAGCTGCGGAGAGAGAGGCCACTGCCCACAGTGGGGGGGAGGGTTGCTAAAAGACACGCCCTTCCCCCCAAAAAACCTCTTCGTTTGTAAAATGGGGACTTCTCACAGTTGCGTGGGTTTGTGTGAGAAGTTTCTATTGAAAACTTACGAATTTAAAAGACCGGTCCATAGGAAAGAAAAATCATAATTAGGCCTAATTATCCTGCAGCCCCACTGATGAGCTAGGCTGGCCCGCCTGTGAAAAGACTGAGACATAGCTGCATCTCTCATACTGATCTGGTGGAAAGAATGAAGGCCTTGGAGACATAGGCCTGCGTTCAAATCCTGCATCTGTCATTTTCTACTTGTGTGACTTTTCTATCTTAGGACAGCCAAATCCCTACAGAAATTCCAAAAGACATGGAACTTTTTCACTTTCAATTGAAATTACCCCTCTACCCTCAGGTGAGAACCAAATTGTCCTGAGTGAAATCCTTCCATAATTCCCTCAGTACAGTAGGGGACATCCTAACTGGGGTCTAGACAAAATTTCTAGATGTCTCTTTCTACACAGGTATAACAACAATGCTACTTGGCACTACTGTGGCTGTGTAAGACCAACAACACCAGTACACAGAAGGCTGCTAGCACATGTTCTTTGATCTGCTTTTCTGAGGAAAGCAACTTTAAGGGGTTAACAATTCCACTTTAATTAAACATACTGTTAGGGTCTGTTTGCTCGTGAATGGAAAGAGACCAGGGACAACAGGAGTAGGCAATCACAGAGCTCTTTATTACTGGTATACCAGGGCCCCATCCTAATGATGAAGGCCCCGACTCCAGGTTTAAGGCAGTATTTATAGATTACAGAAAGCAAACAAAACAACCAAATAAGGGCATGCACGTACAACACAACCCCAGGAAAGTCTCGTAAACATGTTTATCCTCCCCACACCTGCAGGTTCAGATACAATTGTAACACCCTGTGCATTTTGCACGTATTTTCCAACCATTCTCTTGTTGAGATCATTAACCC
>CM053623.1:220429387-220444574 GCA_028646595.1 Phalanger gymnotis
ACATACATAGTTACTACAGAGAGAAACATCAACATCTGGGTTTTCAAAGCTAGGAGGTTCCATGATGGCTACCTAGAGTCTCATCTGGTCAAATCATATGACACTCTTCCAGTGAGTGAGAGCCCCAAAACAAAACTCTAACCTCAGATCATAAATACACTTCTCAGGGTCAAAGAGCATTATACCACCATGCAACTCAAACCCATGTGAACTAGGCTTTCTTGTTTCTTAAGCAGGTCATCAAAGACTCCTGATTCAAAGACTCCCAATTAAAACAAAGGGGAGACTCATCAAAGGTACCTGATTTTGAAATAACCTTTGCTTATTTGAATGCTTATTTGCTGAGAAGTGGCTGAGAAGCACTCAAACACAAAACAGCAAAAATCCGACTTTGCTTGCCATTGCATTTGAAAGCCAAGACTCAAAAGTATCAAAGGTACTTGATTACCTCAGCATTCCAAAAGAGAAAACAATAAAAAAAAAAATCCCATCCTGATTACCATTACAACAGGTACACCAAAATTTCTCCATGGGTTCCTATACCATAGGTAATCTCCTTGGGGGTCCAGGCAAATTCCCTTTGGGTACCAATACCAAAGAAACTTGCCCCCTCTAGAGTCCTGTCACTCTTAGGACAGTCCTAATGGAGTTCTAACTAACCCTTCACCAGGACAAGTAGGTTAAAGAAAACATTCAGGAATATTAAATACTTCAGGTTGATTACTTAGAGCTTCTAGGCAAATCTTATCCTATATAGCTGCAATACAGAAGGATGTCAGATAAGCTCTCTGGACTCAGGTCATGAATACAGCAAGCATTCTAGGTCTACTTCAAAGCAAAAAGAAAAATATAAACATTTATGGCTATCATAATATATTCTAGGCAAACAGTAATAGGCAGTATTATTTTAGGTATACAAAATCCATATTTCTCATACTAGCTGCAATACTCATATTGGGTACAGTAACAATAGCAAATAAGCATTCAAATAAGCAAAGGTTATTTCAAAAGAATGTATCTGACTTTTAAAGAAAGGAACTAGAAAAATGATTATATAATTATAGCCTAATAAGACAGAGGGGAAAAATTGTCAATTTTTCTCTGGTGGATTCAATAACAAAAAGTCCTGGGTGGAGATTCTCTCCAGTGTGACCCCACAAATTCCAAAGGCTCAGTGTTCATCCTGGCAGGCTCTCCTCTGTAACAGCAAAAGATGGAGGTGTCACTCCAGAGGGTTGGACGGCAAATGATAGAGTCTTCACCACCCTTTCCTTGTGATTTAATCAGACATACCCTAACAGGTCTGACCACAACTCTCTCACGCACAAACAACACAACACACACACACACACATATTTCCAGTCTTCTTACATCTTACTCCCTACCACATACTCCAGTGATATAGTGGCACTGGCCTCCTGGCTGTTCCTCAAAACAAGACACTCCATCTCTCTACTCCAGCCATTTTTTCCTGGCTGTCCCCCATGCCTAGAATACTCTCCCTTCTCATCTCTACCTCTTGGCTCCCCTGGCTTCCTTGAAGTCTTTCTCCTTCACTTTATCCAATAGGTGTAAAATGATATCTCAAGGTTGCTTTAATTTGCATTTCTCTGATCAATGATGATTTAGAGCATTTTTATGTGACTATAAATTGTTCCGATTTCTTAATTGGAAAACTACCTGCTTGTATCCTTTGACCATTTACCAATTGAGGAATGACATGTATTCTTATAGATTTTACAAAATTCTTTATATATTTACAATATGAGATCTTTATCTGAGAAAACTGCCTATAATTTTTTTTTTTACCAGTTTTCTTGCTTTCCTTCTGATCTTGGCTATACTTGTTTTATTTGTACAAAACCTTTTTAATGTAATCAAAATAATTCATTTTACACCTCACTCTGCTCTCTCATTTATTCATAAATTGTTCACCTATCCATATGTCTGATAAGTAATATGTTCCATGTTCTTTAAATTTTCTTGTAATATCTCTCTTTATATCTAGGTCATGTGTCCATATTGGCCGTGTATTGGCAAATAGTGTAAGGTACTGGTCTATGCCAAATTTCTGCCATGCTGCTTTCTTAGTTTTTCCAACAATTTTTACCAAATAATGAAAGCTTATCCCAAAAATCTAAGTGTCAACTAAAATTCCATTTTCTACAGGAAGCCTTTCTCAATCCCTTTTTTAATTAGTTCCTCTTTTTCCTGCGCATAGCTTGCTTCTAAATATTAATTTGCTTATTGTCTCCCTCATTAGATCATGAGCACTGTGAGGGCAGGGACTGTGTACCACTTAGCATAATTACCTGGTCCATAATAGGAGTTTAATAAGTGCTCATTCGTTGCCTGGCACAACAACTAGCTTATTTTCTAATTTAGCGGTAATATTATGGCCCTCTTCCTCTACTGTTTTACGGAGTTTATATTAAACAAAAAATTAGGAATACAATCACAATTGCTCAGAGCCCTCGGGTAGGAAAATTTCTAATATTTAAGCCCAGACTTGGCTCTCTGCCTTAAGCATATGTTTATCTAAAAACGTCATTGGCTTCTTTATGGTTGAGGCACAATTCAAGTTACCAGAAACATTTAGATAAAGTCCTCACCACATTATGGTTATCTGTTAATAGGCATCAAGAGAGGAAGTTAGGGTCAAAGCAGACCTTTTCACAGAACTCTCCTTAGTCCTTGAAGAAGTAGAGAAAATCAGTGGCTTCAGGTCATGTCTTCTGCTTCAAGATGCTGGTAGGAACAATGGTCTTCCTAAGTCTCTCTTTTCTGGCACAGCTCAGTTTTACCTTATCTCTTTCCTTTTTTTTTGTTGCCCCCAGAGTTTCCAGATCTGCTTGGTTAAGTCCTGGATAGGAGTGAGAAAGCTGACTGCTGTTCCAGTGTTGGGGTCCTTACCACTTCCTCTCAATTTGTCTCTCCCAGACTGTGTTTCTTTTGAAGAATTCTGGGGCATGATTCAATTTTTCCTTCTAGCTCAAAGACTTTGATGGTCCCAGATTGCTTCTCTGGGACAATTTCTTTGAGTTAACCTTGGTTTGTATCCCCAGCACTTAGCACAGTGCCTGGCACATAGTAGATACTTAATAAATATTTTATCAATTTATTGAACCAATGAATGCTTATGCAATGTTATCTGTTAAAGTACTGTATATTAATGCAGATGTAAATTATTACATTTAAATATGCTTTTATTTTCTAGTTATCTCATTTGCTTTTTATTGGCATTGCTTTGTATTATAGCTATATCGATTTGTTAACTTTGCCTAATTTTGCTATTAGCTCAGTGTGCATAGATTTTGCTGTTTTGCTTTTCTTATAGGTAAATATTATTACTTAAGTTTATTTGCTATTATGCAAATTCTTTTGTTTTATGGCTATGCATGCACTAAGATCCTTTGATATTTTACAAGGTTAATGGTAGAGGAAAAGAATCGCAAAGGAGAGGCAAGGCATGCAGAGACCTCTAGTGCAAACCCAGCTAGTTGAATCCAGGCACGATGTGGGGGTAGAAAGTAGGCGGCAAAGGGCCCCACCTCTGCCATTATGCCACCACCTGACTAGAACCGCATCTTGTTTTCACCAGAAGCCAGAAACTGCCCCTTCTTCAATCAGATGTGACACCCAGTGTCAAGGGTTTTTCTGGCTCAGCAACTAATCATAGGAACTCAGAGCAGAGATGATGAGTCATAGCTAACCAAAAGTGGGCAGAAGCAATCTGTTACACTCAAATTTCTATGAGGTTCCCCTGGGAGCAAGCAGAGAATGTTCCAAGAAAATCTGGAATCTTGCTGGACTCTGCCCTACTGTGCTAGAGCTAGATATCATAAGCCATAGCGTTACTACCACTGGCTGGTTTCTACCACAGCTAACGAGATCAGGAATTGCCACACAGGATGGTAACCAGCAACTCCAAAAGATTTGGGCCAATCATGCCAGGGCCATGATTCCCCTTTCTGTCCATGGTCATCTTCTGCAATGCAGGAAATTCTTTCTGCTACCAGTCAGCCCCCATTGTATGTAACAGCAACCACATTGGCATACACAAGATGGCTACTAGTATAGGTTCTTTGATCTGCTTTTCTAAAGGAAAGCAACTTTAAAGGGGTCAACAATCTTACTTTAATTAACATACACACACACATGCACATATGTATATATACATATATATGTGTCTATATATATATGTGTATATGTATATATATATATATATATATATACACACATATATATATACACACATACATATATCATTTACTTAGTTCAGGGGAAAGTTCAACTTCCTGAACTTCAGAGAAAATACAAACAGAAATTACAAGCAGAGAAAATAGCACAGATCAATAGACAGATCCAACTGTCTGACCAAGGCAATACAGACATAGTTACCAGAGAAAGAATTACCAACATCTGGATTTTCAAAGCCTGGGGGGGGGGGGCGGGCTTTTTAATGGCTACCCAGAGTGTCACCTGGCCAAATCACATGAACACTCTTCTAATAAGTGAGCCCCCAAAGCAAAATGCTAACCTCAGAGTATATATACACTTCTCAGAGCCAGAGGGTATCACAACCCTGGAGACCCAGTGCCTAATTAGAAATTAGCAAAAGGTATGAGCCTTCCTACAAACAAACCTCCTCTAATTAAGCTTCCTTTAATGGGCTCCATGTGAGGCCTATTAATGGCTGGGAAAGATCTTCCCATTCTATTAACCTTATACCAGTCAGGAGCTCCTGACATCTCAGACCCACAAAGCTGCCACCAACACTAGGACTATCTGGCTCAGGATTGCCCAACTATGCTCAGGAAAAGACAAAGATTAGCTAACCCAGAGACTCTTCTAGATGAGTATATGAGCTCTATTTCCTATGTGAAAGCAGTGGTCATTTTGCCAAAGTTGGTAAGAGTGCTTGGGGCATGAGCTCCATGGGGCCCCTCACTTGAAGTTCTAGAACAAAGAGAAAATCTTCAATTTATAGTTTCGTAGTTCAGGGATGAGAATACAGCACCCTTGCCTATCCTTAGATAATTAAATACATGTTCTATCGGCCCACCTGCCCATAGCCCCAATTCCAGAAACGACTCTGGGCTCCTGGCGAGAATTAGGCATTGTCCTTTCAAGTGCCTCCCCCAATGGCTTGCATTAAAGAATTACAACAAAACCAATGTGACAGAATTCTGATTGGCTTCTCAAATGTCCAGACAACCCTCAAACCCAGCTCCCATTCCCTCTTCCCCCCCAAAAAATAACAAAACTTCAGCACAGTTGTTAGACAATCCTAAAATTCCAGCGATATGCTTTGGTTTGCATTCTCTTACTATTGGTTTCCCTCATGCTACTCCTCAATGCTTGGCTTTATAGGATTAAGGACTGTTTTTTTCAATTATATTGTTACTTCTTTTAAAAAAAAGCTACTTTCTCCATTTACTTACAAAGAGGGCTCGCTTCAAACTGGAGGGGCCATCTTTGAATAGACCTCTCCCAAGGTCATCAGATGATGAACACCACTAGCAATATCAAGGTGTCCCAGCTAGGGCAGAACAAAACATTCAATCCTTTCAGACTTCCTTGAAGATAAACTGAATTCTCAGGATATTTTCTAGTAGCATGTTGAAGAGGTTTAAATTACTGGACTGGGAGGCCAGGGACAACACAACTGATGGACCTAAAGAAACTTTACTGCATTTATCTTCAAGGTACAGTTCTTTTTTTCTTTTCTTAATACAGAGCATTTTCCTGTCAGTCTGTCCTTGCTGAATGGCCATGGGCAATTTACTACCTAATGTTTCAGAGGTAGGAGATCCCTCGCAGTCACCAAAAGCATCATCAGAAACATAAAGGGCAGTCTGGGTTACTTTCCTCTGCACTGCCCATCCCCTATGCCAGATGTTCTGGGCCAGGCCCAATTCAGGTGCATACCCTGCAAGCTTAGGTTCAATAATGCAATAAAAAGATAATCATAAATCATTCAACAATTAACAAAAGGAGATTTACTAAGTCAAAGCAGGAAAAGGATATTCAACAAAGGCACTAAAGATGCCTTGAGTTGATTCAGTTGAGCAAAATTCCCTTACTCAGTTGTCCATTGTGGTCTTCCAAGCATCAGAGAATATGCCCAGAGTTTCTGATATCTATTTTGTTCTCAGGAGGCCAACAGCTTGAGCCTTTAGTCCCCTGAGACAACACAGTCTTAATGATGGTCTGGATACCAGGGGTTAGGATATTGTTCCTAATACAACCTTGATACTTGGTGACTTCAATCAAAGAAAGATATGAGAGAAAAGGAAAATACGATTGAGGATTAAGAACTGGAGTGACCAAAGATTTGTAGATGATTACTCAGAACTTTCATGCTTACATATTAAGAATAATTTCTTCAAGAAAGTAACTGGAAAGTATTAGGCATATTGAGTATTGAATAATCGTACAAAAATTTTATCACATCTTAACACACAGTAAATAACTGGCTTGTTGATATAGGAATCATTTCTGAATTGGTTGTCTGCGTGTAATCAGACCTTCAAACTAATCAGCACAAAAGTTAAAATCAACACCAAATTAGAAGAAAAGGATAGGACTGAAAAGACAGTGCTTGCAATTATCAGTTACAACCTATTCAAATGAACTGCTAACTCTGAAAACTTGGAAATGGATAAAAGTAGAGACATTAACAATGTCTTAGAGAAATTCAACATGTAAAGCAGGCATCAAAATGGGGAGGCCAAAACAACCCAGAAACAATCTCAGCCACTAAAAACTTAATCTCCTTGAAACCAGAGAGACATGGCAGCAAATGAGATTGCTGTTTATTATAAATTTTTTGTAGCTCTCTTCTCAGAGACTAGTGAGTGTGTTGGCAATCTGGGATCCAGAATGACACAGGCAATCAGTCTGGGTTAAACTTCATTCATGCTTGCTTTGGGAAATGTGAGTAAATTCTGTCCCGAGGGAAAGAAGAGATTAGAGAGCCAGGACAGCAAATCAGCAAGGATCTATAAACTGAACTTTCCCATCATGGGATTGAGCTATATGCTAGGCAACGCACAGCATCATGATACCAGTAGCAAAGAAGACTGAATAGCCAGAGATACTCCATTAAAAGGGGGAATAGCCCAAAGAGAGACAGCACCCATCTGACCTTCAAGAGCAAGGACTTTTGGGTGAGATTAATTGAAGGTTCCCTCTCTGAGCCCTTGTGGGACTGGAGACCCATTCTCCTTTAATCTGCTTATCTCCCATCTTTCTTTGGCCTATTCTCCAAAGGAGTGTGGGTTAAAGGGGAAGCTAGTCGTGCTATTTCTCCTTTCCCTCCCCTGCTTTTGACTGCAAACTGTACACCTGAGCTTAGAACTTTTAGCTCTTTAAGCAGTATTGTTTTGTTTTCTTACTATGAATGTGACAATTTATTAAAATCTAGATAGCTGTTTAAGTCTGTGCCAGTTCTACTGTCTTGAATGATATGGTAAGAATAGGAAAGCAGAGAGAATTAAGCCCAGAAAGGAAGCAGACAAGTATTTATAAATCCAGATTGAACTTGGCAGAGCAATCTGACTGGAGCATTACAAGTCACATTTTTAACTGCGATGAGAGTGCATTGGAGGGAGAAAGATCAGTTCAGAAGAAGGGAAGACATAGAGACAGATTCCTTGTAGTCAGTAAAAGAAACCACAGAATAAGTTACTGAGTAAGCCATAGTGGTAAGTGTAGTCATTCTGGCTTCAATGAGGAAAGCCACACCCCTGAAGGAGACTGACCTGCTCACCTCCACCCTGTAAAGCAGGCATTAACCCCATGTTCTTATGTTCCAGCCTATACCACTGAGGAGGCACACCAAGCTCCCACTCTGGGCTTCTGGGCTTCTAATTGGTCCAGACCCAGTCCTACCCTCTACTTCCTGGCCATCTTCATGACATGCTGCCCCAAGCAGACCCTTCAGACACAGACACACACACACACACACACACACACACACACACACACACACACACACACACACATTCCAGCTCTAGAGCTGAAAACAGTAATCAAATCAATACTACTAAAACACTCCTCTCTGGCCTCAACTCCACTCCCCTATATGTGTTGATTCCCCTTTTAGGATATAAGCTCCTTGAGAGCAGGAACTATCTTATTATCTTATGTTTGTATATATTTCCTATATTTATTTTCTTATATTTCTTATATTCTTAATATTTGTAACCTCAGTAGGCAGTACTCAGTACTATATGCCAGCAGCTGGCATATAGTAGACATTTAATAAATGCCTTCTCACTTACTTATTTTAGAGAACACAAAACTGTAGCTCAGAGAGATTATGACTTACTTATTCATAATCACAGAGCTTTTTCAGAGGCAGAATTTGAATTCAAGTTTTCCTGACTTCAAGTTTAGCACTCTATCTACTATACCACACTGAATTTAATAAATAACCAACTATCATTTATGTTTGAGTTCCTTTTATTTATATAAATATATGCATAATAAAGTAAACCTAAGTGTATATTTGCTTATAAGCCCTGAGAAAAGTTCTCCAAGTATGAATGATATGGTATGGTATGTTATAACATAATAAAGCAATATAATTAGGACTGTCCAGGGAAAAGTCTATGGTTCCATATCTAACTTAAAACCACATATCCAAAGCATCATAACCCTTTTATATCAGCAAGAAATGTGGATGTGACAACTAAGAGGCCAGTTTACTCATAAAAGATTAATTAGCATTTCAGGCAATATGAGTATGTGAAAAAGTGCAAGTTACAAAAAGAAGTTATAGTCTTAGTGCCAATTTATGTGGCCACTAGTAAACTGAAAAAGACTACAATAAGAAGGATCTGCCCCTGTCTATTTTTCTTATTTCTGTCTTCAGCAGCTGCCTGAAGCACTTGGTTTATCACCCATGTTCTGAAGAATTGCACCTGGACATAAACGCCAGGGTAATTTTTTCTGCCACAACCATATCCAAAACTGGTTATTCCCATTAAGTAAAATTTGCCGTCATCTGGAAGGTAACACATTAAAGGCCCACCACTGTCACCCTATAGAAACAAACACAAACAGACACAAACAATGGTTATTTCAGTATCCTTTAAGCTACAAAATAATAAAGTAACTTCAGTTAACAGTGAGGATTGCAGGGAATAATCAGTGTGATCACAGATTCATTTGAGTACTGAAGAACCCTGCAACCTTTCTAAGAACTGACCAAAAGAGTTTGATTTGGTGCTAGGGTGACACTTTGATGATTGGATGGGCCGCAAATCAATGGGAGGCAAAAAAGGTTGATTTTTCTAGCCCTATTACCTTAAGAGTCTGTAGGTCAGAACGCCAGAGCCAGTGCTCTATCCACTCTGCCACCTAGCTGCCTTCCCCCTTTTGGGGGGAGGAAATCAGGGTTAAGTGACTTGCCCAGGATCATTCAGCTATTAAGTATCTGAGCCTGGATTTGAACTCAAGTCCTCCTGACTCAGTATCTAGGACTTGGAGATTTAAATAAACTAACATCGTGCCAATTAAATGCTAACACTCTTTAGGTTAGCAGCTCAAGGAATACTTGAAATGTATTTTAAAACAGTTTTCTTGAGGAAATCCATTTTTTATGCTATTTAAAAAGGGAACTACAAAAAACGATTTCATCTAGAGACTTTTTCATCTTGAGTTAAATGTATAGATTTGACAAGGCAACCAGGAAAGTTCGTTTTCTCCTGGGGGAATTTTAACCAATCAATCAAGTACTTTGCTTGGTGCTGGAAATACAAAAATAAAAATGAAATAGTGTCTCTCTTTAAGGAACTTACATTCTACTGAGGGAGACGTGCATAAATAAGTATACACAAAATAGATTCGAGGTAAATTTTTTGTGGGGAGGGGACTGGCAGTTGAAAGAATCAGGAAAGCCTACAAGCCTTCTAAGGTGTTGCTTATGCAGAGTTTTGAAAAAAAAAAACCCAAGAGGATGTAAGGGATGGAAGTGGATTCATTTCATGAATGAGGGACAACCAGTGCAAAGGTGCAAAGAAAGAAGATGGAGTGTTGTGTGTGAGGAAGAACAAGAAGGCCAGTTTAGCCAAACCATAGTGTGAAGGAAGAGGGGCAATATACAATAAGATTATGGCAGGCTGTGAAGGATTTTAAAAATTGAGTGAACGAGTTTGTGTGTGTGTGTGTGTGTGTGTGTGTGTGTGTGTGTGTGTGTGCGCGCACGTGTGTAAGAGAAAGTAATAGAGAACTTGCAAGACTCAATCAGTGCTATTTCTTCTGACTCAAATGAGAACACATTTTATGTATGTATAGTATATATGTGTATACACACACACATAAAATCAAGCCAGCATTATATATAATGGGATAAACTGGAAGCTTTTTGAATAAGATCAGGGGCGAAAGCAAGGGTTCAATAATCATTAATTCTATTTGAAATAGTACTAGAAATGCTAGCTGTAGCAATAAGAAAAATAAATTGAAGAAGTGAGCAGAGACTAAGAAAAAACAAAATTATTGCTTTTTGCAGGTGCTATGGTGGCACAGAGAATCTTAGAGATTCAACTAAAGAAGGTGAAGGATGTAAAGAAAATTCCCATAAGTCATTAGCATTTCTGTATATTACCGATAAAACCTAGCAGAAAGAGATGGAAAGAGAAATTCTATTTAAAAAACTACAGAATACACAACATACTTGGGGGGGGGGGTTCCTCAACAAGATATACACAGGCACTATATGAATACAACTACAAAACACTGTTTCCAGAAATAAAGATAGATCTAAATAATGGGAGAAATATTAGTGGCTCAAGGGTAGGCCAAATCAATATAATAAAAATTACAATGCTATTTAAATTAATGTAATTATTCAGTGCCACATCAATTAAACCATCAAAGGGTCACTATAGAACTAGAAAAAAATAATAATAAAATTTATCTAGACAATCAAAAATTCAAGAATTTTTGGTGAAATAATGAAAATAAGTGGGAACAAAGGGAACCTGGAAGTGCCAAATCTCAAACTGCACCACAAAGCAATTTGGTAGTGTTGTTTGTTGTTTTAATGAAAAGGTCAATTGATGAAATGAATTAGGTAAACAACATACTAAATCAGACCAACCCAGTAGCCTAGTGTTTGATAAACCCCCAAACAGAAAAAAAAAAACCCTGAAAAACTGGCAGCATCATGTCAGGTATTAGATTTAGACCAAAATGTCACACCATATACTAAGATAAGCTACAAATTAACACATGACTTAAGTACAAAAGATCACATTAAAAACAAATTAGAGGAACATGAAAGAGGTTATGTTATAGATTTATGGATTGGGGAAGAATACATGACCAAACAAGGGATAAAGAGGATCACAGATAATAAAATCTATAACCTCGATGGCATAAAATTAAAAAGTTTTTGCACAAGCAAAGAGAAGTGAGAAGGGAATGATTAACAGTGCGGGGTGGGGCAGTCTTTGTAACAAGTTTCTCTGATAAAGGTCTCATTTTTGAAATTTATATAAGGAACTAATTAAACTTTATAAGAATGAGTCATTTTCTAATTGATAAATGGTGAAAGGATTGAACAGGCAGCGCTCAAGGAAAGAAATCTAAGTTATCTATGGCTATGTGAAAATATACTTCAAATCATTAACAATTAGAGAAATGCAAATTTGAGCAATTTTGAGGTTATACGTCACACCATATGACTGACAGAGACAAATATTGTAGGGGCTGCAGGAAAGGAAGTTCATTGATAGAGTTGTAAATTGATCTAGGCATGTTGAAAAACAATTTAGAGCTATACCCAAAGTGCCTAAATTGTGCATACCCTTAGGATATTAGAGGTATCCAGCTCCAGGGCAGAGAGAAGTATTTATTATTGTGAGAAAGCTTAAATATGTGAATTACTAGGAAAGGCTGGCTCTCAAAGTCCTAATTACCTCCTCTGCTTTGGGTTTATTTCCCTGGGCACACAAGATTAAACAATGTTCCTGAGATAGGTGTTTCCAGCTTCAGTGGTTACCTTGTGAATTTAAGAGGTCTAGATTCATTGAGGGGTCTGGGTGACTAGCAGAAGAGAAGATGACCACCAATAGCAGAATGAACTGTGCATGTACTGGCTCACTAGAAGATGAGGACCCTAAGTGAAGTTCTTCAGACAGGGCAAAGCCAGAGTGAAGATGAAATGCCTATTCAGAAGTACTGAAAAATGTTTCTCCTGTTTTGATCTTTTAAGTGTCAGCCTCCCAAAAGTATAAATAGGAGTGATGGGTTATTGTATCATGCTTTAAAGTATTTGTCAATTAGTACTTTATTAGTCTTTCATGGTTTATGCATTTCTTTTGTGGTGAAAGAAATAAACAGCTTATTTATAGGCACATTATCTATACCTGATCTACTTTATATATTTGAGTAGCTTTCTAAAGGAACCTAGTAATCCCTTTTGAGGAAACCCTAGATATAAACCAAAATTGGGCTTTATTTAAGAGAGTCCCTAGAGTTCTACTCTAGAGCAGGGGGATAATGAGCCAGAGGATGAAAGAAAAAGTCTGATATCTCTCTTTTAGCGGTCAGGATCTCCCAGATATGATCTGTATAAGCCCAGCTCTGTGGCCCCTTCGTTGGGAGAAGGCACCTCAGTCTCCAGTGCCGGTAAGTCTGTTACACAAAGATTTGTCTTTAGACTCCTTAGTTTCCTTCAAGGTTTAACTCAGGTGTTACCTTCTACAGGAAACTTCCCTAACTAAAAAAAAAGAAAAAAGATAAAAAAAAAAAAGAAACTTCCCTAACTCCCCCACTTGTTAGTATGCTCTTCTCCTTAAATTATCTTGTACTTACTTCCCTATTTACATGTTTATCCTATTTCCCCTTCCTTCTCTTGCATAGAATGTAAATTCTTTGAAAGTAGGAACAGCTAGACCTGAGTTCAAATATTGACTGAGACACTGCCTAGCTGTATGACCCTAGGCAAGTATAATGTTAATGGAAAAGGAAGATCTTCCCCATCTATTAATAGGCCAATGTGACCCCATGTGTTCAATCACGGATGTCTTACTGCTTTGAGCTCTGGCCTAGCTGTGATACATCCTGAGTCACATAGAGCCCATTGGGGGAGGGACTTGCCTAAGGAGGAGCTTGCTTAGGATGAGGCTTACTTGTAGGAAAGCTTTTAGACCTTTAGGTCTTATATTAATTAGTTACTGAGTCACAAGGCTTGTGATGCCTTCTGGCTCTGAGAAATGTATACATACTCTGAGGTGAGATTTTGCTTTGAGAGTTCGCTTATGAGAAGGATCTTTTGATTTCCTAGTCAAGACTGAGTAGCCATATGTTGAGACACACCTTCCCCACCCCCTCCAACTACTCAGATGTAAAGGCTCTCTCAATCCACTGATGTATGTAAATATTCCTTTGATTCAGGCAGTTAAGAGCCCTGTCTATTGGTCTTTGTGATAATCTCTTCCTTGTATTTTCTTTGTTTGTATTTTCTCTGATGTTCAGGGTGCTGACCCTTCCCCTGAACTAGTAAATGTAGGACTATTAACCCCTTTTTGAGCAATCTTTCCTAGAAAAGCAGACCTAAGAACCTATGCTAGCAGCCATCCTGGGTGTGCTGGGGTGCTTGCTATTACAGCAAGTCATTTAACCTCTGTCTGCCCCAGTTTTCTCATCTATAAAATGGAAACAAAATAGTACCTGCCTCACTGGTAGGTGTTTTTGTGAGGATCAATGAATTATTTGTGAAGTGCTTTGCAAATCATAAAGTGTTACATAAATACTAGCTGTTATTATTAAGTGACTTCTAGCCACTCTCTTTAGTATTATTTGCTCCTTCTCTCAAGGCCTCTGCTTACCAGGCCAGGAAAAAGGGTTGGGGGAGGTGGAGTCAATATAGTGGAGTGAGAACCAGCAGTTTTGCTTAGCTGCCTCACAATCCCCTCCACAACCACCTAGAAAACACGCCAAACTGAATTCTGAGAGAGAAAGCCAAGAAAAATCACAGTGAATCATTTTCCCAGGCCAGAGCAGCTTAGAAAGATAGACAAAGATGTTTACAGACACTGGGTTGGGGGCTGGCCATGAGTGCAGTGCAGCAGCAGCAGTAGCAGAAGCAGGTAGAACCAGCAGTGGGCTATGGCAATGGAAGCAGTGTGAGGAGCCCAGCACCCAGGATAAAGGGATTGGACACCTGGGAAGAAAGAAATCCCAGGGGGCTCCTGTATTAGCATTGGGAGTAGGAACGGATGCTACCTGGCAGTCTGTCTCTTATTGTCCAGTTCCATGGCACAGAGGAGTGGTCACCATTGTGAGGGAGCAAAGGTGTAAGGAACCTGTGTAAAGAACAAGGAACAAGTTGCCAAAACACAACTGTGAGCCCAAGAGCAAAGCTGGGACTCAGTTCTAACCTTTAGCCCCACACATAAGCCTGTAGTGTAATAAACTAAAACCAAGGGGAAGCCAGCCAATCGTTCAGTCACTCTGAACCAGCAGAACCTCCCAGTGGGCTAATTGTGACTGAGTCCAGCAGCAGTCTATGAAAACTCAACCACATACAAGCCAATAGACTCAAATCAAATTAAGAAATGTGCAGAGTGCAGAACAGGAGGGCAGTGAACAGACCTCCATGCAGGAAGCACCAAAAACTTACAGGCCCCTAGACTGAGCTGTGAAAGCAGCAGAAGGACATTAAAAAAAGAGGCTCAGGCCAGTTATTGAGCACCACTCCCCACTCCCCCCACCCACCCAGGTAAGCAGAGATAAACTCTAACATAAAGTAAAAAATCAAGAAACAGACGGGGAAAATAAGCAAATTGAAAAAGGATTTGACCATAAAAATCAGCTATGGTGACAGGGAAGCTTAAGACTCAAACAAGGACTAAGCCAATAACTTTAAAAATCTACAAGCACAACCTCAAAGAAAAATGAAGATTGGACATAAACCCAACAAGAATTTCTAGAAGAGTTAAAGACAGAAATGTGATGGGGAGAGGGGGGAATTAAAGAGAAAAAATATTTTAAAAATCAAATAAGAACATGACATATGAGAAATTGGGAAAAGAAATGAGAACTATGTAAGAAAATTATGAAAAGAGAATTAATATCTTGGTAAAGGAGGCACAAAATATACTGAAGAAAATAACTTCTTAAAAATCAGAATTTGTCAAGTGAAAACTAATGACTCCATGAGTTATTT
>CM053623.1:220445074-220474895 GCA_028646595.1 Phalanger gymnotis
GTCTTTCCCAAAACAAACTCACAGTACAGCTAAGTCAACCTGTTCAGTTCTAACTATCATGAGGGTGGCCATTAGCATCCATTAACAGCCAAAACTGCTCTCTCTCTCTGTCTCTCTCTCTCTCTCTCTCTCTCTCTCTCTCTCTCTCTCTCGCGCACGCGCGCATGCGCGTGTTCGCTCTCACTCTTCCTATGACATAACTTCCTTTTCCTGTTAGGAAGCTCCTCCCACCGCATATATCTTAGGCTTCCTGTGACATAAGCAGGTCACATGGCCTATTAATGTGTGGGAAAGATCTTCAAATCTAAATTGCTGCTACAATTGGCTACCCAGGGTCTCATTACCAACACTCTTTCCTTAATTGTACTCCCAAAAGTCAAAGGCTAACCTTCTGGTACATGTAACCTGTTCAGGACCCTGAGGGCTGGCCATCCAGGGGGTGGGAAAGTCCCTCAACCACCAGCATCCTGGTGTGAGAAAGTTCCTCAATCTCTAGTACCATGTCATATGCAAATCAATGACTTCTGATTGCCTTGGTGTTGAGAAACACTCCAAGACAAAAAGGGATCACTTTACCTGCCTCATTCAAACAAAAGTGAGACTCATTAAATGGACTTGATAGCCTTAGCATCCCAAAAGAGAAGCACAGCAAAAAAATCCTTCCCTGATTACCATTACACTTCCGTTTCCAGATCAGAAGCTGGAAAAAAGACTTGGGCCCAAGGACCCATGCTATACTTTCTGCTGTATCTTTGTGGGCCCGCTCCTGTGACTAAACACAATAAGCTCCTTTATGGAATAGAACAGAAAAGCCTAGACTCCATTTTAAAGGGTCTCTGCATGTTGAGTTATTGGGTTATTAAAGAATAAAATTAACAATATCAGTATCAGCTTGTGCTCCTGAATGATTTCTAGTCATCAAGTTGGAAATAAGCAACTTCTGGCTAGCATATCATGAGCTACACAATCAGCATGTGCCCACTGCAATTTCTGACTGAAAGTAAAGGCATACCTACAAGACAAGGAGAAGAAAATCTTTTATCTAAAGAAGTTCTTAATTTTTTTTTGTGACATGGACCCCTTTGGCAGAATGGTGAAACTTCTAGATCCCTTTTCTGAACAGTGTTTTTAAATATATAGAATAAAACACATAGGATCACAAAGGAATCCATTTATATTAAAAGTTATAAAAATATTAAAAACAAAAACAAGTTCATGGACCCCAGGTTAAGAACTCCTGATCTAAATGAATCAAGCTCAAGAAAACATTACTGGAAGAATAAAAGAGCGTTATAAAGGGATTAGGATAGGTGGGATTTGTTGTATGTGTGTGTGTTATGGTTTGTCCTTTGTTTTCCAAGAGGTCTGTGACATCAGGGAGATGATGATATGACTTGCAATTGACTTTGATTTGAGTGAGGGACGGCTATGCAGGGTCACCAGCCTCACCTTCTCTTCCAGAGCCATCTGGGTTCAGTGGCCGGATATGGACCAGGATAACTGGAGATGGCCCAGGATGCAGTGGGAGACCTTGGCCCTTTGAAGCTAATGTTTTTTCAAGTTATCACTTTGAGTAAGGCCACACCCATTCAGTGAATAGGCTTCTGTAAGAAGTGAATCAAAGGATGGCCCTTGTAATAAAAAACAAATCAAACTGGGAGGGGAAGACCCTCAGGATTGCTGCTAGTCTTAGCACCCCAAAAGAGAAGAACAGCAAAAAAGGTTTCTGGCCAAAAGAGAAACAGAAACTATTTACATTCACTCTGAGCCAGGAGGGCCCCAAAATAACCATTAAGTGGTGATTGGGCAGGGACCTACTGTAGTCCAATTCGTGAAATCCAGAGTGAATTGGATATAAGGCTTGGTCTTTGAGAAAGAAATCTAGCCAGTTAAGTAGATAAACTCAAAGCTCTAAAGAAAGAAGACAGCCCTCACTTGCATGAATTCACAGCCAAGAGGAAGAGTTCATTACTGGTCAAGCTTGACTTCCACTTTATTTGCCCTTGGTGGACCCTTGTGGTGCCCAGATTCTTTCACACCCTTCTCCCCGTATTTGAGCTGCCTCTCCCAAAGTGCCCTAGTCTCCTCCTCCTCCTTCATTGACACTTCCATTGTTGGAGATAAATAAGATCGCTGCCTCTGTACCTGCTCCTGCTTAATATCTACCCCATTGTTTTTCTCTGTTCCCTCAGCCTGCTCAGGTCAGAACCTTGGAGGCCTTGCCAAAAATCCACAGAGTCCACTTCAGAGATCCTACTTGTAGAGGGTCAGCTCTGAGAAAGTCCATTCTGGGATAAGATACAGACCAGAGGCCTGTTCTTGCCCTTGGGCTGATAACTCAGCACGTGGGCTCTCCATCCCCCACCTCAGCACACACGTGCTGCTCAGGATGAAGGCTCTTCAAGGCCCCTTGGTACACATGTGCTCTTTCAAAAACCCCCATGGCACACATGTGCTAAATACCACCTGTGGGCTATTAACACGGCATTGTTTATGGCAAAAGGGGAATGAAAGCATGAGGAAGTCATGCATAATGCAAATGCCTTGCACTGGATTTGTTGATTCTGCTTGCCTAAAAGGTAAATAAGCCCTGTCCCTCAGTTAAATAAATGGAGCTGTTCTTTACTCTTCTGCCTAGCCCATGTTTTGTGTTTTTCTTTTCACTCTCTGTGATGTTCAGCCATCTCTGGCCATTTCAGCACCACGGTTGCTGGTGGCACCTGCTTATTCTAAGATGAGCAAAACCTCCTAAATCCTAGAATTATCCAGAGGGTTCAGTCTATTCTTCTAATCCACTCTGCAGAAAGGCTATTGCAGTAGCAAGATAATTGATCCTTCATATCACTGGCCAGTTCAAAATAATATATTATTTCTATTTCTAGATTGTGGAAGAGTGCCATTGGTGAATGTGATGTCAGGATCTCGAATTGTAGGTGGTCACAAGGCTGAGCTTGGAGGGTGGCCATGGATAGTAAGCCTGCAGGTTGTGATGTTTCCTAGAGCTATACATGTATGTGGAGGATCCATAATAAATGAAAACTGGATCCTCACAGCTGCACACTGCCTTAAGGATATCAGGTGTGTATGTAGTACTGCATATTTTGATTAATTAAGGGTTTAGAATAATGTAGAACATTCCATCCAGTCCTCCATCATTTTCTTTTAAGGTTTATTTATTAAATAATTGTTGAGGCCAAACTAGGGCTGAAAGGTTTTGTTATAATTTGAAGTGAATATGTGATTTTTATATTCGTTTCAAACATTGCCTTCAGAAAAATCCTAGCAAAAACCATCGTTTAAATTTCTTTTATCTTATACTTGACACTTGTCTCTAACCTTTCATCTTTAAGAAGCAGAGATAGTGAAACTTTTTCTATCAAGAATCATTGACAGGAAAAAAATCAATTTGGGGTCACACACAAGTCAACTTCATTCAGGTAGGGTGTTTGGATTTTGAGGCTTTTTTTAAGGGATGGAAAAAATATGGAAAGTCAAACATGTAATAGGGAACATAAACATTTTTTCAAGAAATACATACATTTAAAATACTTCATTTATGTATTTTTTGCTAATTGAAGGAAGGGAAGGGAAGAAGAGATGATGGTGAAGGAAGAGATGGTTGTAAGAAGGGGCAGAAACTATAGAGGCAGGCTTCCAAGGTATTGTTGGTAACATATTACAGTCTCTCTGGACTTCCCAAGAGTCAGTATCACCATGTGTACCTTGAACATAGTAGGTTTGTCAATACTGTTTGCTCTTTAAATAATTAATTCATTGCTTAACTGTTGTTCACAGGAGCCCTTTATCTTTAAAGTAATGGCTAACTTCAAGTGATTTAAGTGGCTTGAAGAAGACTTTCTCCTCTTTATGTCCAAAATACTACCCTTGCTTAACAAAGCTTTATCCTTTCCCTGTAGGCCTCTTTGAAAAGCAAATAAACTAAGAGAGGTAAATTAACACATTAATGTGAAATTATCAGCCCTCTTACCTCCCTGACAGAGGCCAGGACCGTGTGAAAGTACTGGGCACTAGCAAGTAAAAGGAGAAAAGGAGAGACAGAGAAGCATATCTATAATTCACAATTTTGCCTAGGGGTAATTAACCTTAAGGGGAGCTTCTGGCCCTTGGCTGGATTTCGTCTGACCTTGCTCCTCCTACTAACTTTTCTATTTTTGTAAATGAGTCACCACTCTCCCCAGTCATTCAGGGTTAAAACCTTAGTCATTTTAAATTCTTTCCTCTCAGAGACTATTTTGTGTTTTGGTTTTTTTTATCCCAACTGTCTCACATATCACCAGGCACATCATAGATGTTTAGTAAGTATTCATGGAATTGAAATGAATTTTGATATAGTTTATTTTTTGCTTTTTCATTTGCATCTTTGGCTTGTGATAAAGAAACGGTTTTTAAAATTTAAAAGTTGTCTTGTATAATCTAACATTAGAAACCAAAAAAATGGAAACTTAAAAATATAATTACTCATAAGCAGTGTTGTAATAAAGGCATTTGCTTTATTCCAGAGAGCCACAATTTTGGAGAGCTGTGGTTGGAGTTCATAATCTTTTACAGAGACATCGGAAAACTAAGAAAATAAAAATTAAAGCAATAATTATTCATCCACGGTTCATCCCGGATACATATGCAAATGATATTGCACTATTTCGTTTAAAAAGAGCTGTGAGTTATAATGACTATGTTCAGCCTATCTGCCTACCATTTTTTAAAGAGTTGTTTAACTTGAACGCCAGTACAAGGTGCTTTGTAAGTGGCTGGGGAAAAACAACAGAAGAAGGTAAATATTGGCTCAATTTTATTGATATGTAGTACATCTTAATTCCAAATTACTGATTTAGTTCTAAAAATTTGTCACCAACATTCTAGTTGATCCTTTTTCTAATATGTCAAGTTGCTGGAGGAGGATCGGCTCTTAGGCTCTCCCCAGGTGGGCCCTGGCCCACCCTCAGTCCTTTGTCCTTGTCCTTAGGCCTTCAAGGCCCTGATCTCCACCTTGGTCTGTGGGTCTCTTGTAGCCCTGGCTCCACAGCCTGGTCTATGGGCCCCACAGGCTGGCAGGCCTGGATGAAACTGTGGAGGTGGTCTTGATGGTGCTTCTGTCATAACATTGGAAGAAAAGACAATCTGGATTCTGTGTCTCTGGCAGCCTGTCAGACTCAAGGCTCCATCATGGCAGGCATCCTGTCATCTTCAGGCATCCCCAGCCCTTGCAACTTTTGCAGCCCAAGATTTCTGAGATTCAGAGGAACCCATGGAGATGTGGGCATCAACCTCTTCGGCCCAGAAGACTCCTTCCCCATAGGACAACACTAAACAGCGGATCTAGAAGAAGCTTCTGGGACTTGATGTGCTTCATATCCCTCCACTCTCTGGCAGCAACTCTGCCTCAGAAATTTGGAAGCTGCTTTGCCACTGCTGGTTTTAGTGTCCAGGCCCTATAAAAGGTCCTCTTGCCCTCCTTTGGTGGGGTGATGGGAGTAGGGGGAAGGTAGAGAAGGTCAAGGTCTCTTGATTACCACTGGATATAGAAGAAGCTTTCTTATTAACTCAATCTGGTTGAGATAAATCCCTGCTTTTCCTTGAGAGAGGACAAAGGTGGACACTCAGAGTGGCCAGGCATTAAAGTATCTGCCTTGATATTGAAAAGATGTAAAAAAAAAAGTCTATATTACAAGCTATTAACAAAAATATAAAAAAAGGAGTATAGACAATTGTTAGGGAAAAAAATAATGGTGCTCCAACTGTCCTTGCAAACATAACCCCAACCACAACTCCATATCCCCTACCTCAACAAAAAATAACAAAATCTAGTCCAATGGAACTACAGTGTTTTCAAGCAAAAAGAAAATAAAAAAGAAAAAATGCTGTTATAAATCCAATTATGGATTTTCTTTGTTTTTGTTTGTTTTTCCTGAGGGGCTCAAAAAATTCCTTTTCCTGAGCAGAAATAGTGGTATAATCTTTGGCAAATAGTGTATATGCTCATGATTTCTGGAGAGCTATGGTGCTTAATGCTCTGCATCATTCTTTTACTATTCAGACCCACAGAAGTGTTAGAGCAAGCAGATTAGCTCCTAGAGGGCTGCATCTATTTTTGGTTTACCATGTTTTGTATCCATTTGAAAATATGACAAAACTAGGCGCTTAAACAACTTAAAAATATGATTATAGTGGGCTCTAACATGCCTTTGCAATGCAGCTCTCTTCCCCTGATTGCATGTATGCTACCTGAATCTTAGAGACTGCCATACTGAGATTTCTGATGCAGGACAGAAATTGCATCTCTGAACCCCTGCTCCTAGACAGCAACCAGCTCTCCTGTTTTCCTCTCGTATGACCTAATCAATTTCTACCACTGAGAAGACCTTTCTTCTTCTCCATATCAGCATTCCTTCTTCTGGTCATTCAATGCCAGTATAGTCAGTTTAATTTGCATTGTTAATATGTTGCTTTATAAGCATTTTTCAGTCTTTCCACATATGAATCTATTACCTTTAACTAAGTCGTAAATTCAGAAACAGGGAACAAAATACATAGCTTTTGTACTTCTTCCATAGTATCTAGTGAATTTTTCTACACCTAATGGATACCAGACAAAAGTTGACTGGCAAACTTGGCTAATAGTAGATGCTATAGAAAAAGAAAATACCATCTCTGTCATTGAGAAGTTTGTAGTTTTGTTGGGAATGTATGAAGGCAGGGCCTGTGTCATTCCTTTTGTATCCTGCTTTGCACATGGTACAGTATGTCCATACTAAATACTAATACTAATTGAAGATATCCATACGTGAAAATTTTGCAAACAAATTCCTAGCAACAAAACCAAATTAACTAGAATTTAATTAATATTCTCAATTAATTTAGCTTCCTTGGCTCCAAGTCTCAGCTTAAATCTCACCTTCTGCAAGAAGCTTTTCCCAATCTTCCTTATTCTTAGTGCCCTCCCTCTGTGACTACCCCAAAGTCATCTCATCTATATCTTGTTTGTAAATAGCTATTTGCATGTTATCACTCTGATTAGACTGTGAGCTCCTTGAGAGCAGGGGCTGTCTTTGGCCTTTTTTTTTTTTTTGCACACCTAGTGCTTTAGCACACTGTAGGCATTCAATAAATGTTAGTTGGCTCTCTATGTGTATATAAATACGCATTACATATATGTAATCTTATATAAACCTATATACACATATATAAAATATGTTGGAAGGGACCTCAGAGGTCATCTTGTCCAACCCAACTTGAAGCATGAATTCCCTTTACAAAAGAGCCAGTTCCAGAGACAGGATGGCAGACAGATAGTAGCTGGCCACAGAGTGTCACATATTGGCTGGCTGAAGGACAATTCATTTAACCCAAGTGCCCTAGGCTAGAGGTGTCACATGTGCAACCTCAGAACTTCCTATGCTGCCAGAATCAGAGTACAATGCAATTGGGAAATATTGAACAAAATAAGCAAAAATATCGTGGAACGTAGATAGTGTTAATATGTGGTTTTCTAAATCATTATGCAGCCACAGGGATCCTCATACATGGCTTGGTGGCCCTGGTTCTATATGAGTTTGACACCACTTTCCTAGGCCCCTCTCTAAGACTATGAGTTGCAGAGCAGCTATTGATCTGCATTGATAGAAGTCCCTAACTGGAAGCTTAATACATTAATAAAATCACAGTTCTCATAAAAAACAAAAAGAAATTGTTAGGAAATCTGCATTCAATTTTTATGAGAAAGAAGCAAACAACAAAATACTAATACCAGTTTTTATTTTTGTGACTTGGCCTCTTAGCTGGCACAAGCCCCCTTAAGCTAAGTAAAAAGCTCTTTTTATAGTTCATCCAGATTAGAATTTCACTCCTTGAACCCCATTCATCAGCATTTTAGAGTTCATTAAACCCCACCCCTTGATTACATCTTTTCATTTCCACTTTTCAATCCCCTCTTCCCTTCTCAAGTTTTGATTTTTTAAAAAAGAGCAGTTCACTGGATCTGTCTGTGTAGACATGGCTTTGCAGTCACACACACTGGGTAAGTGTTTCCTAAGGTATACTGGACTGACTTTGCAGCCCACATGTTTGGAAAAAGGATTTGTTGGTAGATGACAAGCTGAAGAAGACCCTAGAGCCAGGGCATGGCAGCAGGCATGAGAGCCATTCAAGAGGTCTGGACTGATTCAGTCCTGGGATCAAGCCGCAGTGAGAGCATCAGTGCCAGGGATTTATAGCTCCAGGGTGGGGAGACTCAACCAGCCAATCAACCAGAGGATAGGACGGATCTGGTGACTGCTTTGAATCAGCAAAGCTGCTCATCCCTTTTTCACTCAGTGTGCGTTTTGGGCTTGTTTCCTTATTCTTAGTGCTTTTAATTTAGATTTATTTATTGTAAAACCTATTTTGCCAGCAGAAATGATAAGTTGTGGGTATATTTTATTTAAGGCTTACAAATAAAGGATAAGAAAGAGAGCCCTATTAACTCTGGAGAGTCCAAAAGCTTGGTTCAAACTGAACCTGTTTGCTTGGGAGCTAATTTAGTATAGTTGGACAAAGTGAGGGAGAGGTATTGGCCTATTCAAAAGCTATTATATGAATTTGGGATTCCTATGCCTCTAGATTGAGAGCTAGTAAGGACAGAAGGGCACAAGGGAGCAAACCTAGAGAACAAACTGGGCATTTTCACTTTCATTTTCTTGGCTCAGGGCCATTTGCCTCTGGGGATTTTGTAAGGCAAGTCAGACCCTTACAGGAAGTAAGTTGCTACGGAAGTTCCCTTCCCTTACTCTCCCATCAAAGGAAGGGAGAGTCATAGAAGCATACTCAGTGGAACTTCTGTCTCACTTGATGATTATCTGCTCAACCTACCCAGCTCCCCAGTGCCACCTGGGGCATACATATTCATCCATACATATTCAACCAATCAATCAATCAATCAGTCGAAAGTATTACGAGTCTTCTATGGGTGTAGTTTTTGTTATGGTTAACAGAGGACTTGTTTGCTGGGCCATGGGCTGCATAGGGAAGAAGAGGAAGCAGAAAAATAAATGTAGCCAACAAAATAACAAAAACAAAAAAAGTCAACAAAATAACAAAAACAGGTGATAACAAAAATGTCAGAGTAATGTTATTTTCCCTGATAAATGGAAAATCAGCTGTGGGTAATTTACAATTAAGGGTGAAAAAAGAATGCCCAGGCCTAAGAGACATGGAGAAAGAATCAGTATTTAGTGAAAGTTGAGTGTTAATTCTCTTCATTTACCCTTTAATGGAAAGTTTCAAGATCAGGAACAGGAAATCCAGAAGATGACAATCTCACGGAGAATTGATGGGAGAGCTGAGGGAAGATGATTTTTAAGTTTGCGATGTCAGTAGAAGTTCCAAATGGAGATACTGAGTAGGGAACTATACTACTATTGTTCTGGTCTGATTACACAGGGTTTGTACCATAGTGGAAGTAAGAAGTTAGGACACTCCTTGTATGGTCTGCCCAGCTGTTTCTATCATCCTTGCTGTTTAATTTGAATAGAAACCCATTATTAGTTTCTTAGGAGATGACTTGGAATTGCTTCTTGAATCCTCTCTTAAACTCTTAAAGCTATCAGTGCAGTTTTGGACCTATAATCCAGAAGAGTAGACTTAATTGCCAAGTTATCTATGGCAAATATTTGTGAGGCATGGCTATTTAATCTATGACTGCTTCCCCTATAGATTCTCTTGACAGAATCTGCTTGGTCAGTCTGGAATGATAGTGGGGGAAGGGAAGGAAATAATAATTTTAGTGTCTACTACATGCCAGGCACTGTGCTAAGCACTTTCACAAATATCTCATTTGTTCCTCACAACCATCCTGCAAGATAGACGCTGTTAGTATCTCTTTTACAACTGAGGAAACTGAGACAAACAGCCATGAAGTGACTTGCTCAGGATTATATAACTAGTAAGTGTCTGAGGCAGGATTTGAACTCAGGACTTCCTGACTCTTATAAGGCCCAGTGCTCTATTTATTGAACCGCATAACTGTCTCATAGTAGTATTAATCTCACCTTCAGTAGTACCTGGAGTGTTGGCCTCTTCCTATGCTTTCTGCTGCTTATCCACCTCCATTTTGGGTTCAAAAAGTAGTGAAGATGGAAGGTGGATTAAATGAAGTTGAAGAGTGGATTAAGATTCTTTTCTTTGAGAAATTAATAAACTCACGTGGCTGTGTCATTGTGAGATTTTACAGATTTTTTTTTATTCCATAATCTATACCACATAAATGTAGATTAGGATTGAATATAGCATTAGGTCTTCTCATCTTTGATAAAAATCTACTAAATGCCAAAATATCTGTTTCATTATTTGGTGACATACTTGATTTTCAAAATAGTTTATGGGTTTTTATTATAGGCAATGCTTCAAATACTCTACAAGAAGCTGAACTACATTATATTCCCTGGGACACCTGTAATAGAGAGGAAGGTTATGGAGGACGAGTTGTTGCAACTTCATTTTGTGCAGGTGAAGAAGATGGAATTGTTGATACTTGCCTGGTAAGGCTCAACAATTTTTTTTTGAAAATATAGTTTAATGCTGCACTTACTGTGTAACCCTTGTGTCAGAGATAAGAAGGGCCCACTTTGGGGACTTCTCACTTCTCTGGCATATTGCCCTCATCTGGGTAGAATCTGGGATTGTCAATGTCTGTTATTTTTCAAGGGTAGCTACTGGTTCCCTTTGAAAGCCATTAGGCTTACAAGGCTTAAAATGTTAATAGTTTGATTTTAAAATTAAGGAATATATAATTAAAGATACCCTTGCAATTTGACTTTCAGCCTCATGACTTAATTAAAATTGCTGTTTCCAAAATTACCAATGATCTCTTAATTACCATATCTTATGGCCCTTTATTAATTCTCATCCTTGACCTCTACAGTATTTGACACTGTTGACCTCTCTGCTCTTCTCCTACCTATATGTGACTTCTCCTTTTCAGTTTCCTTTGCTGGATCATTATTCATGTCATACCCTGAACTGTGAATGGATCTTAACCCCAGCCTGGGCACTCTGCTCTTCTTTCACTATCACTCTCACTTGGTGACCTTATCATCTCCCATCAATTTAATTATCATCTCATCATTATGTGCATAATTCCCAGATCTATGTATGCACCCTTAATCTCTCCTAAACTCCAATCCTGCATAAGCCAAATTTGTATAGCCAGCCCAAGTCTCTCTGCTAAGCTCAAGTAGTGCATTCCCAACTGCTGATTAAATATGCCAAACAAGGCATTTTGCAGACATCTTAAATTCAGCAGGTCCAAAACTGAACTTTTGTCTTTGCTCCCAAACCCCCAAAGCCATGATTTAGAATTGCATAGAATTGTAAGCTGGATGATCTAGTTCAACTGTCTTATTTTACAGATGAGGAAACTGAAGCTTGGAGAGGTTAAGTGACATGGCATCTTGGCAGCACTAAGATTTGAATCCAGGTCTTCTGACTCCAGATCAGGCATTCTCTACCACTTTATCATTTTGCTTTTTCAAAATTCAATCCGTTGCCAAATCTTACTGTTTTTATTTCTATAGCATCTTTCATTTCTCTCTACTAACATGGCCACCGTGTTCAGGCCCTTATCACCAGGACTATTGCAATAGCCTCCTAATTTGTCTCGCTGCCTCAGCTCTCTTCCTTCTTCAGTCTATCTGCATCCAGCTGCCAAAATGATTTTTACTAAGGCCAGGTCTCATCATGTTACTCCTCTACTCACTAGGCTACAGCAACTTTTTGTTAGCTGGAGGATGGAAAATATTTGGAAATGAAAGTTGTTTTGGTCCAGGCTTGTCTCAGGCTAATCATACCCTGGTAGTTTAAGTCCTATGTTAGAATGAAATGAAACATTCATAAGTCATTCAATAGTTTAGAAAGAGTGATTTGCTTAGACATAGCAGGGGAAGACTATTTAAGAAGGATATGTGTCAAGAATAAGGATTGGGATATTGCTTCTACCACACCTCACTGGTGTTAAGGTCTTCTATTAGACTTTCTTTCTCTTTTTTTTGCATGGATGTAGATTTATTAAAAATAAGTCTGTAAAATACAATAGAAGTTTGACCTTCATCATATCTTGATTATATTTGAATAGTTTTTTTTTTCCTTACTTAAAATGTCCCTTCCCCAACCCCCCTTTCCCACCCTTTCTTCAAGGCTTCATGCTAGTGCCAGGTAATTCAACTTACAAATAGCAAACAGAAGCAGACCCAGTGTACACAAATCTGATAATGTCCATTTTGTTGAAGTTACTCACAAAGAGGAAACACTCTTTTTAATGAAGAAGAGACCTAGAAAGCTGAGAGTTGGAGTTGCCATTTCTGTGTCAGTCAGGAGTGGACAAGGGCTATTGGATTGTCTACTGATGCTCCTGGCAAAGTACAAATTTTTCTCTGGTTTCATGTTGAGATGTAGCTTTTCATACCTGAGCTTTTAGTGTCCAAAAGAAAACTCTCCATCCTAACAGTTTCTCTGTCTTATTTTGTGCTTGACCCAGAAGCATCCGTCCCAAGATCAGCAGACTCTCTGCTCTTCCTCTGTCTCCAAGGGAGGGGACAGAGGGATTTCCTGTCCCCAGAACAGTATGCACAACCAAACACACCCAACCCATGATCTGGAGGATAAGTCCATCAGGGACCAATGGGCATGGCTGGGGGGTAGAGTGGATGAAGGGTTCTTGATCCCCTCCCTCATCCACAGAAAGAGAGCCAGAACTTCCAAAGGAGGAGATGGGCTAAAGGGAATATTCCCCAGGGTTCACTTCTTGCTGTTTTGGAAAAACACTCTCTGCTTCCCATCCTTATACTGCTCCAAACTCAGAAGCCTTTGGCTCCATCCCCCGGAACCCCAGTGGTCTGGGACTAAAAGGGTCAACACAGCAGGGGCTAAGAAGAGCCTGGATCTGTGAGCTTGTTTCTGTGAATCTGCCTAGATGTTTGTTTCCCCTAGATTATGACATCACAAGGTCAGAGAAAAGGTCTCTCAGTTGATGGTTGTTCCAGAGAGCATCCAGCTGCCAAGTAACAGAGATGGTTCTCCTTTATTTTTTTAATCTTATTAAATATTTTATTTTTCCCAATTACATATAAGAACAATTTTAAGATTCTTTTCTTTTTCAAATTTTGAGTTCCAAATTCTCTCCCTCCCTTCCTCCCTACCCCCATTGAGAAGGCAAGGAATTTGACATAGGTTATACAGGTGTAGTCATGCAAAGCACATTTTCATGTAAGTCGTTCTGTGAAAGAAAATACAGACAAAAAACCCCAAGAAAAATAAAGAGAATAAAGAAAAAGTATCTGTATTTAGGGTCTACCAGTTCTTTCTCTGGAGATGAGCCTTTCATTATAAGTCCTACAGAATTGTCTTGGATCATTGTATTGCTGAGCATAGCTAAATTATTCATAGCAGATCATCATACAATAATGCTGTTATTGCATATAGTGTTCTGGTTCTGCTCATTTCACTTTGCATCAGTTCATGTAAAGTCTTTCCATGTTTTTCTGAGAGCATCCTGTTCATCATTTCTTAAAGCACAATAGCATTCCATCACAATCATATACAACAACTTGTTTAGCCAATTCCTAATTGATGGGAACACCCTCAATTTCCAATTCTTTGACACCACTAAAAGAGCTGCTGTAAATATTTTTGAACATGTAAGTCTTTTTCTTTTTTTATGATCTCTTTGGGATACAGAACTAGTAGTGGTATTGCTTGGTTAAAGGGTATGCATAGTTTTATAGGTTTTTGAGCATAGCTCCAAATTGATCTGCAGAATGGTTGAATCAGTATACAACTTCACCAATGGTATGTTAGTGTTTTAATTTTCCCCCATTCCCTCCAACATTTGTAATTTTCCTTTTCTGTCATATTAGCCAATCTGACAGATGTGAAGTAATAGCTCAGAGTTGTCTTAATTTGCATTTCTCTCATCAATCATGATTTAGAACATTTTTTTATATGACTATAGATAGCTTTGATTACTTTCCTTTGATCATTTATTAATTAAGGAATGGCTTTTATTTCTATAAATTTGACTCAATTTTCTATATGTTTGAGAAATGAAGTCTTTATCACAGAAACTCTAAAAATTTTTTTCATGATAATGATTACAAACTATATATTTCCTTCCATCCTATTTCCCCCTGTTTATCCTACTCTCTCACTCTCCTTTTATCTTGTCTATTCTCAAGTGTTTTGTTTCTGACTTTTATCTCCCCCAAACTGCTCTACCTATCAGTCCCCCCCACTCACTTTCTCTTATCCCCTTCCCTTCCTACTTTCCTGTATGGTGTGATAGACTTCTATACCCAAATGAATGTGTATGCTATTCCCTCTTTGAGCCAATTCCAATGAGAGTAAGGTTCATGTGCTCCCTTCCCCACTTCTCCCATTTCCCCCTCCACTGTAAAATCTCTTTTAGGCCTCTTTTATTTTAGATAACTTATCCCATTCTACCTCTCCCTTTCCCCTTACCCAAGTGCATTCTTTAATTTTATTTTTTTAGCTAATCATACCATCACGTTCAACTCATACCTCTGCCTTTTTTCTGATACACATGTATATTTCTAACTGCCCTAATAAAGAGAAAGTTTATAGGAATTATAAATATCATTTTCCCATGTAGGAATATGAACAGTTTAACCTTATTGAATCCCTTATGATTTCTCTTTCCTGTTTACCTTTTTATGCTTCTTTTGCATCTTGTATTTAAAAGTCAAATTTTCTAGTCAGGCCTTTTCATTAGGAATGCTTGAAAGTTCTCCTTGTCCCTGAATATCTATTTGTTTTCCCTTGAAAGATTATACTCAGTTTTACTGGGTAGGTGATTCTTGGTAGTAATCCTTGCTCTTTTGCCCTCTGGAATGTCATATTCTAAGCTCTCTGATCTTTTAATGTAGAAGCTGCTAAATCTTGTATTATCTTGACTGTGACTCCATAATATTTGAATTGTTTCATTTTGGCTGCTTGCAGTATTTTCTCTTTGATCTGGGAGGTTTGGAATTTGGCTATAATATTCCTGGGAGTTTTCATTTTGGCACCTCTTCCAGGAAGCGACTAGTGGATTCTTTCTATTTCTATTTTACGTTCTGGTTCTAGAATATCAAGACAGTATTCCTTGATAATTTCTAGATGATGTCTAGGCTCTTTTTTTTATCATAATTTTCAGTTAGTCCAATAATCCTTAAATTATCTCTCCTGAATCTGTTTCCCAGGTCAGTTGTTTTTCCAGTGAAATATTTCACATTGTCTTCTATTTTTTCATTCTTTTGATTTTATTTGATTGTTTCTTGATTTCTTATAAAGTCATTAGCTTCCACTTGTCCAATTCTAACTTTTAAGGAATTAGTTTCTTCGGTGAGCTTTTGTACCTCCTTTTCAATTCGGACAATTCTGCTTTTTAAGGAGTTCTTCTCTTTGTTGAATTTTTGTGCCTCTTACCATTTGGCTTATTCTAGGTTGTTTTTTTTTTTTTTTTTGCAGGGGGAAAGGCAGGGCAATTGGGGTTAAGTGACTTGCCCAAGGTCACATAGCTAGTAAGTGTTTCAAGTTTCTGAGGCTGGATTTGAACTCAGGTACTCCTGACTCTAGGGCCGGTGCTCCACTCACTGTGCCACCTAGTTATTCTGTTTTTTAAGGTGTTGTTTTCTTCAGTATTTTTTGTGCCTCCTTTACCAAACTGTTCATTCTTTTTTTTCATGATTTGCTTACATCATTCTCATTTCTCTTCCCAATTCTTCCTCTACTTTCTTATTTGGTTTTCAAAATTCTTTTTGAGCTTTCCCATGGCCTGAGACCAATTGATATTCTTCTTTGAGGCTTTGGATGCAGGAATTTTGACTTCATTGTCTTTTTTTCTGAGTGCGTGTTTTAACCTTCCTTGTCACCATAGTAACTTTCTGTGGTCGGAATATTTTTCTGTTGTTTGCTCATTTTGCAGCCTGTTTCTTGACTTTTAACTCTATACTAAAGTGGGGTTCTGCTTCTAAATTGGAGGGAGATCTGTTCTAAGCTTCAGGTTTTTTGTGCAGCTGTTTTCAGAGGTAATTCTATGGACCTGTAAGTTTTCAGCTCTTCCAAGGCAGTATGATCTAGGGAGAGTCTCCTGTACTGTGCACTGGTTTGTGAGTGACCGCAAGCACTCTTTCCACCCTGAAACTGTGGCCACAAGCTCTGCTGTGCTAGTAGTGCTCCTTCTTGCCCTGGGATTGCCGCCTAGGACTGCGATCCAGATCCAAGTACATGTAATGCAAGAGAGTCCTGCCCTGGTGCCAGCAAAGGGACCCCTGTAAATCTCCTTCTGATCCGTTGTCTGATCACCTTACCATCAGAGTTCTGGAAACCATCACTGCTGCCACTCATTCAGTTGTCCTGAGGCCTGCTCCCAGCTTGCTGGGGCCACATTTGAGCTGGTGTGGCCTGTGCTGGACTGTGCTCCTCTCTCACCCTGGTGCAACAGACCTTTCCTGTCCACTTTCCAAGATGTCCTGGGCTGGAAAACTGTTTTGCCTCATCTTTCTGTGGGTTCTGCTGCCCTAGAATTTGTGTAGAGTCATTATTTAAAGATATTTGGAGGGTTTTAGGGCATAATTCAAGCAAGTCCTTCCCTTTACTCCTGCTATCTTGGCTCTGCCTCCACATCAGGGCAAAGCCTCTCCTTAAGAATGAATTTAGGGCTACAGTAGCCCTACCTCTGAGATGAAAGAAGCCTGACATAAGCAGCACTGAAGGAGGAAAAAAAAACTAAAACAGAAAGATAGAAGACAATATAGATGATGTAACAGCTCCCTGGAGGAGTGACTGAATGTGGAATAACAAAGAGCAGAATCTCCCCAACTACTGAGTTATACATCTAAAAGATCTGGTCCATGTGGTAGGTGTTGACAAATCTCTGCAATTCACAATGATATAAAGAGGTAAACGTGACCACAAGCAGCACCAAAAACATCAGGAGCATCAGAGTACAGGATAACATTTCCTGCACCGGCATCATTGAGGGTCAGGGAAAATTGCCTTGTACCACAACCCACTTTGTGTTCCCTGGGCCACCAGCCAGGACCTCTCCCTCCTTAGGAACTTCATGGAAGTGGTGGTGTGGGAGGAGAGAATACTAAATCTTTGCCCTATTAGAAAACACTAAGGGCTGATCTCTCTCTTTCTATGGGGGTTGTATATGTACTTTCATCTTCCCCTCATTGTCAGAAAGGAGCAGGGAGCAGCTGTCCAGTGACTACTGGGTATTGTGCTGCTGGAGGCCACTCACTTCTAGATCATAGTAAACAAAGGAGCTTTGTCTACATGCCAGGGCCTATTCTGCTATTGTTGAACAGTCAATGCCCCTGGGGCCCACCGCGATTCCTATCTGGTCTGCCCAGTGCCATTCTGCCATGGTCAACTTCTGCCCCCCTGTGCTAGGACTTGAGCACTGTTTAAATGTTGTCATTACCCACCTCTGCTGGGCTAATCATTGCTCCCCTGTTCCCAAGTATGTCTGTATTCCTATGAAGAATATCACCTCAGCCTATGCTACCCTCACCCCTCCATCAAGGTAGAAGCACTGTGGTCACTATTATTGCTGAGGCCTGACCTTGTCTCCCTGTGCCAGGATTGTGCTTCCATTGCTGAGGCCTGCCTCCACCATCTGGGGTGGGAGTGAATGTTGTTTCCTGATGCCTGACTCTGCCCCTGTATACTGGGGCAGGTATCAGTGCCCCTGGTTGGTCTACCAGAGTTGATTAAGGTCAGGAACCTCCACATGGGATGGCTCTGGCAACTTTAAGGGATTCTGGCTGATCATGTTAGGGTTGGGGTTCCTCTTCCTGCCATCCTCTCCAGCACATGAAACTCCTCTGACTTTCAATTGGCCCCCACCAAGGAACCTAAGAGCTCCAGCCCTTTCAAGAACTTGCAAGGCTGCCAGCTCAGAATTGCCCATATGCCATATGCAGCTAGGAACCATTTCTTGTAAGAGTGAGGAGGGCACCTGGGGCCTTAGCTGTGCAGGGCCTTGCTAGAAGTCCTTTAGAGAGGAAAAACAAGATACTTCAGTCAATAGTTCATAATGTGAACTGGAAGCTGTCTCTTTAAATTTATTAAACTAGGGCAGTTTGCCCTGTCCTCAGTGAGGCAGCTGGGGTATATTTGGCAGCTTTTTCCATCTCCCCAGTCCCAGAAGAGTCTCTAGGGGCTCCTGGGGAGAATCAAGCATTTTCCTTTTAATCATATCCTCAACAAAGTCCATGTAGCACAGTTCCTTGTGGCCTCTCAGATGCAGCAGTTCCTTCACAAGGGTTTTCTGACTATTGAAAAATTTGGGAGATGACTATCATTCCTAAATAAAAGAAATCATGCAAATTCAGCCACCAGCCATGTATTACAATTTTCTTCAGGTTATAGTTCTTAATAACACAGAACATATTCACATTGATCTCAACTTGCTGAAGGCCACCATTTATTTTCTTTTCCACAGCAGTGGGGAACATCTCACAGTGAGCAACCTCCATCTGTAGAGGCATTATTGGAAAGAAGCACAGAAGCTAGTGTTTCCAAGCCTGGAAAGAGAGGTTAGAGCCAGATTGTGAAAAGCTTTAAATGCCAAATGGTTATTTTAGAAGCAGGCAGGCCTTAGTTTTAGGAATAGCACTTTGGCTGCTGTGTGGAGGTGGGATTGGCCAAGAGAAAGTCTGCATGCAGAGAGATCAATAAAGAGGTGATTGCAGTAGTCCAGATGAGAGGTGATGGGGGGGGCAGTGCTTGGACTAGTGTGGTGGCTACATGAGTGGAGAGAAGGGGATGGACATAAGAGGTGTTGTGGAGGTAGAATAAAATACAACTTAGCAAGTGCTTGGCACTGGAGACCATTCCTTTCTCTAAGACTGGAGCAAAATAGAGAATGGGGGATTATGTTGAGGAGATTTGAAGTGGAAAATTGGGGAGAAGAGGGAACCCCTGAGAGATGGCCTCAATTTTTTTCAGCAAAATATCTGGCAAGGTCCTCTGTTGAGAGAGAAGAGAGAAGGATATAGTGTAGATCACTGAAGAGAAGAGAAGGTTTGAAATAGTCACCTTAAGGAGTGCAATAACTAGTGGGAAAAAAAAGGATTAGTGTGCAGCAATGATGAAATAATAAGATCTCTCATTTCTATGGCACTTTTAAGGTTTGTAGAGGAAATTATTTTTTCACATAAGCCTGTGAGAGAAGTGATACAAGTATTACTATCCATATTTTACAGAGGAGGAAACTGAAGCTCAGAGAGGGGCACTGACTTGCGCATGGTCAAGTCACTTGCTTTGACAGCTGCTGTCAAAGGTGAGCTTCAAACAGAGGTCTCCTCATTTTAAAGTCAAATGTTCTTCTCAGTGTACCATGCTACCTCTTAACAGATCCTCAAAGTGGGAAAGTGCTTAGTTATAGTCAGGGTGCTATTTTGCTTATGCTTTTTTTTTCCCCCATTCTGCATCATTTCACGGTGTGTTAGAGTTATCTGAACTGGGACGCCCCTCATGGAATTGGACGTGCTCCATGCTGGAGGAGCAGAGCAATCCCTGATTGTTCCCCAGGAACTGGGTGTCTCGCATTGATGGTAACCAGATGTCAGCGGGGTTGTCAAGATCCTTTCTGCCATTTATCAAAAGAGCAGTAGAAATGGCTCTACCCTCTTTTTTTGGACCATTTTCTTTCAGGTCTCTCTCTTCCTCTGCTTATACCTTTCCTTCCCTTAGACTTCCTGTAAGGGTGAGGAGGTGATTTCTTTCCCCCAGTGACAAATAGCAATGGCAGAATTCCTGCAGAAATTGGCAGACTGAGATGTCCTCAAGTCTCTGACTCCTTTCTTCTTTTCTGTTTTCTTCTCTAAGCACAGGTCAGTAGCAATCCTAATAAATGTACATTACCGACCTTGACAGCTACCTCATGGGTCGAGGTCCTGAGATCAAGATTCAGGCATCAGCCAACCAGAGGAAAGAGATTTTTGCAACTGCATAATTCTCAGAGATAACCACCAACACCAGGACTGTCCTATAGCAGAAATACTAAAGAAAGCCAAGCTTTGACTGGGCAGGAGATCTGGACCTTCTGAGTTGTTTAGACAGCGGGGATCTGAAATGAATGTGAAATCATTGTTCAGAATTCCCACAAAAGGCCTTTGTCTTCTGGGGGAAGATATAATTATGATAACACTCATTGGTTGTTTTATGATTGCTATATTTGTTCTTTGAATCATTTGACCTTAGGCAGCATCTGTGGTGGATGAAATAATCTCTCTCTTTTGCATAATATTCATGTTGTAAATTGAATGACTTTTAAAAAAAGAACATTTTTATTTTGTTTTTTTCAATTACATGTAAAAACAATTTTAAAACATTTTTTATTTATAATTTTTGAGTTCCAAATTCCCTCTCCTACCACTCCTTAATAATTGAATAACTTTTCTAGAAGGAATATAACATTATCCTCATTTTGGAGAGACCCCTAGCTAGATGTAAGGAATGCCTAAGCTTTATTTTAACAATATCCCTGGAGTTATTCCTGACTCTCTAGGATGGGGCAGAGTCAGAGAGTCAGGTTGAACTTGGGCTCCAGGGGTGTCCCAAGCCCCATGGAGTGGAAAGCAGGGCCCTGGAGGCACAGGCCCATGTGATGAAAAGGAGGCTCAGAGAGGTCAAATGACCTGTGGTTACGCAGCGCTGGCTCTTGGCTCCTAAGTTTACTGATTTTTCTTCTTAAATTTCATTTTATATTTTGAAACTAAAAATCATCAACTCACACAAATATTTCAAGATACAAAGTAGGACCAGAAAGAAGATTATATGAGGAACTATGAACTTCTTTTACATATATTTAAAAATTAATATATATTTTATGTAGAATATTCTTTTTATTATGAATTTAATAAACATTAGCAAACATTAATGTTTTGACATGTACAGAAAAACAAAAAAGATTACATATGAAACTGAAATTTTGTTATGTACAGTTTATACTTTTTTTCCACCAATGTGTGGCTTAGGGGTTTTTTTCCTTATATAATTCAAATTTAACATGCTGTTTCTTATACAGCTATTCTCGCCTGTGTCCTCATTTGAAAATCTTCCTGCTTTGTTTTGCTTTTTTTAAAAAAAAAAGATTCATTGACATTCTTTCATTTCTTCTTTTTATTCAATATTTTATTTTGCCCCAATTATATATAAAAATAATTTTTAATATTCATTTTTAAAAATTTCAAGTTCCAAATTCCCTCTCTCTCTCCCTCCTTTCTCCCTTCCTTGAGAAGACAAGAATTTGATATAGATTATACATATACAGTCATGCAAAACATATTTCCATATTAATCATGTTATGAAAGAAAACACAAACCAAAAAACCCCAAGGAAAATAAAGTAAAAAACAAAACAAAACATATGCTTCAATTTTCATTCAGATTTCAGTTCTTTCTCTGGAGGTGGATAGCATTTTTCATCATAAGCCCTTTGGCATTGTCTTGGATCATTGTATGACTGAGAATAGCTAAGTCATTCACAGTTAACCATCATACAATATTTCAGTTACTGTGTACAAAGTTTTCTTGTTTCTGCTCATTTCACTTTGCATCAGTTCAAGTAGGTCTTTCCAGATTTTTCTGAGAGTATTCTGCTTGTCATTTTGTATGGCACAATAGTATTCCATCACAAGCATATACCACAATTTATTAAGCCATTCCCCAATTGATGGGCACACCCTCAATTTTCAATTCTTTGCCACCACAAAAAGAGCTGTTATAAGTATTTTTGTACGCATAGGTCCTTTTCCTTTTTGTTTTTAATCTCTGTGGACTACAGACCTAGTAGTGATATTGCTGGGCAAAAGGGCACACGTAGTTTTATAGCTGTTTGGGCATAGATACAAACTGCTCTCCAGAATGGTTGAATAAGTTCACAGTTCCACCAATGGTACCTTAGTGTCTCAATTGTTCTATATCACCTCCAACACTTGTTATTTTTCTTTTCTGTCATAGTAGACAATCTGATAGGTGTGGGATGGTACCTTAGAGTTGTTTTAATTTGCATTTCCTTAATCAATAGTGATTTTGGTCATTTTTTTCATGCAAGTATAGATAGCTTGGATTACATCATCTGAAAACTACCTATTTATATCATTTGACCATTTATCAATTGGGAAATGACTTGTATTCTTATAAATTTGACTCAGTTCTCTATATATTTGAGAAATGAGGCCTTTATCAGAGAAGCTTGCTGTAAAAATTCTTTTCGTGGTTGTGATTACTAACTGTGTATTTCCCACCATCTTGTTCCCTCCACACACCCCTGTTTATCCTACCTTCTCTCTACTTTCACTCTGTCTGTCTTCAAAAGTGTTTTGCTTCTGACTATCACCTTCCCCAATCTGCCCTCCCTTCTATCAGTGGAAGAAGGCAGGGACTTATTCTCTTATCCTCTTCCCCTCCTTCTTTTTTGTATGGTAAGATAGCTTTCTATACCTGAGTATGTATATTATTCCTCTTTGAGCCAATTTTGATAAGAGTAACGTTCAAGCATTATCCCAACTCTCCAGTCTTCCCCTCCATTGTAAAAGCTCTTTTGCATCTTTTTTATTTGAGATAATTTCCCCCATTCTACCTTTCCCTTCCTTCTTCCAGTGCATTCTTCTTTCTCACACCTTAATTGTATTTTTTTAGGTATCATCCCATGATAGTCAACTCATATCCACATCCTTTGTCTATGTACACTTCCCTAATAATGTATATTCCCCTAATAATAATGTTCTTAGAACTTGCGAATATCATCTTCCCATTTAGGAGTGTAAACAATTTAACCATATTGGATCCCTTATGATTTCTTTTTCATATTTACTTTTTTATGCTTATCTTGAATTTTGTATTTAAAAGTCAAATTTTCTATTCTGGTCTTTTCATCAGAATTGCTTGAAAGTCTTCTATTTCATTGTCTGTCTATTTTCCCCCCTGAAGGATTATACTCACTTTTTCTGACTGCATGATTCTTGGTTGTAATTCTTGCTCTTTTGCCCTCTAGAACAGGGCTGTCCAAAATGCAGCCTGTGGGCCACATGTGGCCCTAGTTCGATTTACGCAGCTGGCCCACAAGCATAGAAATTTGCATAAGTGTTTTAGTAAAAGATTTATGCGGCTGGCCTATAAAAATAGAAATTTACATAAATGTCTCAGTAAATGAAGCTGAGCTACTGCCGATCTCTCATTAAAAAGGCAAATCAAACTATATTGTCTGTAGTTTCGATAAAAACCTAAGATTAGACAGCCCCGCTCTAGAATATAACATTCTTAGCCTTTAATGTTGTTTGTTGTTGTTAGTTGATCAGCCATGTCCAACTCTTCATAAATCCAAAGACCATAGCACACCAGGTCCTTCTGTCCTCCATCATCTCTTGAAGTCAGTCCAAGCTCATTTCTGTTGTTTCCACAACACTATCCACTCTTCCTTTGCTGTCCCCTTTTCCTTTTGCCTTCAATCTTTCCCAACATCAGGATCTTTTCCAATGAGTCCTATCTTTTCATTATGTGGCCAGAGTATTTAAGCTTTAGCTTTAGTATATGATCTTCCAGGGAATAGCCTGAATTAATTTCTTTAAGTATTGACTAATTTGACCTCCTTGCTGTCCAAGGGACTTTCCAAAGTTTTCTCCAGGGCCAGAGCCAAGATGGTGGAGTGAAAGCAGGGACTCACCTGAGCTCTCCCCCAAACCCCTTCAAATACCTCTAAAAAGTGAATCTAAACAAATTCTAGAGTGGCAGAATCCACAAAGAGACAGAGTGTGGCAGATTTCTAGCCCAAGAAAACCTGGAAGGTCTACAGGAAGGGTCTGTTGCACCAGCTGGGAGAAGAGCATAGCCTGTGCAGACCTAACAATTGCAAAGCCAGAGTAGACCTCAGGGGACTGTATCACTGGCAGCAGTGGTGATTCCCAGACCCCTCAGCACAGGAGAGGGGTCTGTTAGAACTGGGTGAGAGAGAAGCACAGTCCTATACAGGTCCTGCGGCAGCAGCAACAACTACTCCTGGGGCCATCAGGCCACAGACTGAATGTTTGAAAGTCACCTATTTAAACTTCCAGGAGCCAAGATGGCAGAGTAAGCAGTAAGTTGCTCTCACCCTCCCTCATGGACTTTGAAAAAAACCAGAGAAAAATCCTGGAATGCCCCAGGAAGAATCCTGGAATAGCAGAGCCAGCAGAAAGGCAGGGTACAGCAATCTTTTAGCTTGGGAGGATAGGGGGATTAACGGGAAAGGTCCCTCTTGCTGTGGCTGAAGGGACCAGTACCAGATGGGAGGTGTCCCAGCAAGCCAGCAGTAAGCCCCACCTCAGTGGATCAGCAGGAGATCCTGAGCCCCATGGTGGAGGAGCAGACAAGTACCAACACCAGGCACACACCAGCCACCACCAACAGCTCCAGTTCAGCACCAGGCAAACTGCCAGACCCACTACGACATCCAGCTGCCAGCACCTGAGTCCCCAGCACAGAAAACCAGTAACTAGGCCCCTAGCCCCCAGCACAAGAAGTCTAGGACAGGGCCCCCTGGGCCCCAGAAGCAGAGATCAAATTTAACAGCCAGAAAAAAGGCAAACAACATGAACAAGAGAGATCAAAGAAAACCAATGAACATATTGAAATACGTTGCTGACAGGGAAGATGAAAACACAACTTTAGGAGAGGACGACATGGTCAATATACCCACATCTGAAACCTCGAAGGGGAACATAAACTAGTCTCAAGCCCCGAAGAGCTCAAGAAGGATTTTTAAAGTCAAATAAGAGAGGTAGAAAAAAAATTGAATAATTCTTTTAAAAAAGTTTTCTCCAGCTCTACAATTCGAAAGCATTGACTCTATGGCACTCAGATTTCCTTATAGTCCAACTCTCATAGCCATACATTGCTACCAGAAGAGCCATTGCTTTAACTATATGGACATTTGTTGGCAAGGTGATATCTCTCATTTTTAATATGCTGTCCATATTTGCCATGGCTTTCCTACCAAGGAGCAAGCGTTTTTTAATTTCATGACTGCAGGTGCCATCTGCAGTGATCTTTGAGCCCAGGAATATAAAATCTGACACTGTGTCCTTTTTTTCTCCCTCTGTTTGCCAGGAAGTGATGGAACCAATCGCCAAGATCTTAGTTTTTTTTTTTTGTTAAGCTTCAAGTCAGCCTATATACTCTCCTCTTTCACCCTCATCAAGAGGCTTCTTAATTCCTCTTTACCTTCTGCCTTCAGAGTGATATCATCTACATATCTGAGATTTTAAAATCTTTCTCCCAGTAACCTTAATTCCAGCATTTGATTTGTCCAGCCTGACATTTTGCATGATGTACTCTGTGTATACGTTAAATAAATAAGGTAACAACATACAGCCTTATCATACTGCTTTTCTGATATTAAATCAATCCAATTCCACGTTTGGTTATAACTGTTGCATTTTTGGCCTGCATACAGGTTCCTCAGGAGATAAGTAAGATGATCTGGTACTTCTGTCTCTTTGAAGACTTGCCACATCTTGTAGTCCCCATGAAGGCTTTAGTGTAGTGAAGCCGAAGTAGATGTTTTTCTGGAATGCCTTTGCTTTCTCTATAATTCAGCAAATGTTGGCATTTTGGTCTCTAGTTCCTCTGCCTCTTTGAAGGCCAGCTTGCTCTTTTGGTAATTCTTGGTTCACATATAGCTGAAGCCTAGCTTGTAGGATCTTAAGCATAACCTTGCTGGCCTGTGAACTGAGCACAATTGTTTTCTAGTTTGAACATTCCTTGGCATTACCCTTTTTTCAATCTAGTGGCCACTGTTGTGTTTTCCAAATTTGCTGGCAATATTGAGTACAGCACTTTAACACATCATTTTTTAGGGTTTTAAAAATCTCATCTGGAATTCCATCACTTCCACTAGCAATGCTTCTTAAGGCCCACTTGACTTCAGTTAGAGCCACAATGGTGTGCCTGCTGATCCTAGAGCTAGACATCCCTTTAGGATGTCTAGCTCTAGGATCAGCAGGCACACCATTGTGGTTATTGGTGATGTTTAAGATCTTTCTTGTATAGTTCTTTTGTGTATTCTTGCCACTTCTTCTTAATCTCTTCTGCTTCTGTTAAATCCCCACCATTTTTGTCTTTTATTATGCCCGTTTTTTCGTAAAGAGCATTTAATTTTTTTTCAATTACATGTAAAGATGATTTTCAACATTCATTTTTATAAGATTTTGAGTTCCAAATTTTTCTCCCTCCCTTCCTTTCCTCTCCCTTCCCCAAGACAGCAAACAATCTGATAGAGGTTGTACATGTGAAATCACAGAAACATATTTCCACATTAGTCATGTTGTGAAAGAAACAGAACAAAAGGGAAAAGCCACAAAAAAACCAAAAAAAAGTGAAAATAATATGCTTTGATCTTCATTAAGATACTATAGTTTTTTCCTCTGGATGTAGATAGCATTTTCTGTCATGAGTCTTTTGGAATTGTTTTGGATCATTGTATTGCTGAGAAGAACTAAGTCAATCATGCTTGATCATCGCAGTGTTATTTTTACTATGTACAATGTTCTCCTGGTTCTGCTCATCTCATTCAGCATCAATTCATGTAAGTCTTTCCAGGTTTTTCTGAAATCTACCTACTCTTCATTTCTTTTTATTCATTCATTTATTTAATTTTTTGAACTTATTTTTATTTCACAAGATAATTTTTCCCATGTTATTCCCTGCCCCCTTATTTCTCTTTGCTGCTTATCTAATTTGTTTATTTTTTCCTTAATAGTATTTTATATTTTTTCCAGTTACATGTAAAGATAGTTTTCAACATTTGTTTTTGTAGAGTTTTGTATTCCAGATTTTTCTCCCTCTCTTTCTCCCTTCCTTCTTCCCTCCTCCCTTCCCAAGACAGCAAGAGATCTGATATAGGTTATACGTGTACAATAATGTTAAACATTAGTCATGTTCTGAAAAAAAAAAACAGAACAAAAGGGAAAACCCACAAGAAAGAAAAAACAAGACAAAAAAAATGAAAATAGTATGTTTTGATCTGCATTCAGATGCCATAGTTCTTTATCTGGATGTGGTTAGCATTTTCTATCATAAGTCTTTTGGAATTGTTTTAGATCTTTGTATTGCTTAGAAGCTGCTCATCATTTCTTATAGCAAAGGGTATTCTATTACATTCATGTACTACAACTTGTGTAGCCATTTCCCAGTTGATGGGCATTCCCTCAATTTCCATTTCTTTGCTACGACAAAAAGAGCTGCTATAAATATTTTTGTACATTTTCCCCTTTTTTAATGACCTCTTTGGGATACAGACCTAGTAGTGGTATTACTGCCCTTTGGGCATAGTTCCAGATTACTTTCCAGAATGGTCGGATCAGTTCACAACTTCACCAATAATGCACGAGTGTCCCAATTTTCTCACATGTTCTTCAACATTTATCATTTTCCTTTTCTGTCACATTAGCCAATCTGATAGATGTGAGGTGGTACCTCAGAGTTGTTTTAATTTACATTTCTCTAATCAATAGTGATTTAGAGCATTTTATATGACTATAGATAGCTTTAATTTTTTTATCTGAAAACTACCTGTTTGTATCCTTTGACCATTTATCAACTGGAGAATGACTTGTATTCTTATAAATTGACTCAGTTCTCTATATATTTGAGAAATGAGGCCTTTATCAGAAACACATGCTGTAAAAATTGTTCCCAGCTTTCTGCTTCCCTTCTAATCTTGATTGCATTGGCTTTGTTTGTGCAAAAAATTTTTAATTTAATGTAATCAAAATTATCCATTTTGCCTTTTATAATGTTCTCTGTCTCTTGTTTTGTCATGAATTTTTCTTTTCTCCATAGATCTGACAGGTAAACTATTCCTTGCTCTCCTAATTTGCTTATGGTATTACCCTTTATGTCTAAATCATGTACCTGTTTTGACCTTATCTTGGTATATGATGTGAGGTGTTGGTCTATGCCTAGTTTCTGCCATACTATTTTCCAGTTTTCCCAGCAATTTTTGTTAAATAGTGAGCTCTTATCACAGAAGTTAGAGTCTTTGGGTTTACCAAACAATAGGTTGTTATAGTCATTTACTACTCTGTCTTGTGTACCTAATCTATTTCACTGATCCACCACTCTATTTCCTAGCCAGTCCCAAATAGTTTTGATGAGTGCTGCTTTATAATATAGTTTTAGATCTGGTATGGCTAGGCCACCTTCTTTTGCATTTTTAAAAATTAATTCCCTTGATATTCTTGAACTTTTATCATGCTCTTTTATCACACCCTTTTTTGTTTTTTCTTTAATATTTTTAGTTTTCAACATTGATTTCCATAAGATTTTGAGTTGCAAATTTTTTCCCCATTTCTACCCTCCCCCACCCTAAGATGACATAAATTCTGATTGCCAGTTTCCCTAGTCTGCCTTCCCTTCTATCACCCCACTCCCCTCCCCACCCCTTATCCCCTTTCCCTTTACATTCCTGTAGGACAAGATAGATTTCTACACCCCATTGCCTGTATATCTTATTTCCCAGTTGCATGTAAAAACTTTTTAAAAAAACGTTTGTTTTTAGAACTTTGGGTTCCAAATCTCCCTTCTGCCCTCCCCACTCATCATCCTTGAGAAGACAAACAATTCAACATAGTCTACACATGTGTCATTATGCAAAACACTTCCATAATAGTCATGTTGTGAAAGACCAACTATATTTCTCTCCATCCTATCCTGTCCCTCTTTATTCACTTTTGTCCCTTAACCCTGTCCCTTTTCAAAAGTGTTTGCTTTTGACCACCTCCTCTCCCAATCTGCCCTCCCTTCTATCATCCGCCCCCTTATCTCCTTCCCCCCTACTTCCCTGTAGAGTAAGATACCCAATTGAGTGTGTATGTTATTCCCTCCTTAAGTCAAATCCAATGAGAGCAAGATTCACTCATTCCCTTTTGCCTTCCCTCCTCTTCCCTTCCATTATAACTTCTTTTTCTTGACACTTTTATTTGAGATAATTTACCCCATTCTATCTCTGCCTTTATCCTTCTCCCAATATATTCCTCTCTCACCCCTTAATTTTATTTTATTTTTTAGATATCATCCCTTCATATTCAACTCACCATATGCCTTCTGTCTCTACATATAAGGTTTCATGAGTTATGTAAACAAAACAGTTCATCTTTAGTAAGTCCCTTATGATTTCTCTTTTCTGTTCACTTTTTCATGCTTCTCTTGATTCTTGTATTTGAAAGTTGGAATTTCTATTCAGCTCTAGTCTTTTCATTGAGAAAGCTTGAAAGTCCTCTATTTCGTTGAAAATCCATATTTTACCCTGAAGTATTATATTCAGTTTTGCTAGGTAGGTGATTCTTGGCTTTAATCCTAACTCCTTTGACTTCCGGAATATCATATTCCAAGCCCTTTGATCCCTTAATGTAGAAGCTGCTAGATCTTGTGTTATCCTCATTGTGTTTCCACAATACTCAAATTGTTTCTTTCTGGCCGCTTGCAATATTTTCTCCTTGACCTGAGAACTCTGGAATTTGGCGACAATATTCCTAGGAGTTTTCTTTGTGGGATCTTTTTCAAGAGGTGATCAGTGGATTCTTTCAATTTCTATTTTACCCTCTGGTTCTAGAATATCAGGGCAGTTCTCCTTGATAATTTCTTGAAAGATGATATCTAGGCTCTTTTTTTGATCATGGCTTTCAGGTAGTCCAATAATTTTTAAATTGCCTCTCCTGGATCTATTCTCCAGGTCAGTGGTTTTTCCAATGAGATAGTTCACATTGTCTTCCATTTTCTTC
>CM053623.1:220475395-220497956 GCA_028646595.1 Phalanger gymnotis
GAGGCACACTTCATGCTCGCCTTTTTCTCCCCCTCACCCTTTTTTTTTTCTCTCTTTTGTATTTGTTGTAGGGTTGTGGGGTTTTTTTTTTGGTTCTGTTTCTTCTTTCTCATGATTCATTCCATTGGTCATAATTCTTCTCCACAACTTGACTAGTGAATAAATTAATTCAATGCCAAGTTATACATGGAAGTTATATGGGATTCCATGCCTTCTTGGGGAGGAGGGAGGGAGAGAGGGAAGAAAATCTGGAACTCAAAATTATGTAGAACCATTTGCTGCAAACTAAAAATTAAAAAAAAATCAAAAAAAAAGAATGAGTGGATCAAGGGACAAGTAATAAAATAATAAATAATTTTATTAAAGAGAATGAAATTAATGAGACAACTTACCAAAACTTATGGGATGAAGCAAAATTTGTATCTCTAAATATATCAGAAGAAAATTTATATCTCCAAATGCTTATATCAATAGAATAGATGTAACAACAATGTTACTTGCCACTACTGTGGCCATGTAATGCCAATAACACCAGCACACAGGAGGGCTACTAGTACAGTTCTTTGATCTGCTTTTCTAAGGAAAACAACTTTAAGGGATTAACAATCTTACTTTATTTAAATATACATATATCATTCACTTAGTTTAGGAGAAAAAGCCAGCACCCTGAACTTCAGAGCAAATACAAACAGAAATTACAAACAGAGAAAATATAAACAGATCAACAGACAGTTTTCTGTCTGACCATACAATGAATACATAGTTACTAGAGAGAGAAGCACTAACATTCGGGTTTTTCAAAGCTGGGGGGCTCCTTCCTGGCTACCCAGAGTCTCATCTGGTCAATCATACAACACTCTTCCAGTGAGTGAGGCCCAAGCAAAAGCTAACCTCAGAGCATATATACACTTCTTCAGGGTCAGAGGGCATCACAACCATGCAACTCAAACCCATGTGACCTAAGCCTACCCATGACTTAAGCAGGTCATCAAAGACTCAGTCAAAAAGTCTTGATTGAAATAAAGGCAAGACTCAAAGGCACTTGACTGCATTAGTGCTGAGAAGCACTCCAAAACAAAAGACAATAAAAAGTCCTACTTTACTTGCCATTACACTCCACCCCTTCTAGGATCCTTGGCCCCACAATCTAAATGGCTATGGATCCTGGAAAAAACGGAGGCATCACACCCTGTGATCCCACACTGTTAAATAAACTAAACATACCATTCATAGCAACATCCTTAAGGAAAACATATCATTCAGTAGCATTCCCCCAAATACTTATTTACACAAGCAGAGGGTACCAGGCCAGAGTCTTCCTGAGTACAACATACCATCCTTAAGAGGTGGCAGAAAATACAAACACCATCCACACCTAGGTCACAGCAAGTTACAATCTCATCAGTCAATACAGAGTGTCCAAGTGCAGGCCTTCTTGAGGGTGTGCCCTTCTCCTCACACTAGTGTTGCAGGCTTCCCCCTGGTACCCTCAGGTACCAGCATGCTTTAATGAGCAAGGTCCCAACACAAATAAAAAAGTCCAAATAAAGTTCTCCTGGGGGTGTGTTCTCCCCACACAGCTCCACTCCCCACTTCCAAGTCCTGAGGGACAGCTGGGCAACAAACACAACAGGGTGGGTCATTAAGGGTCCAAGGCACTTCCCCCATCCACCATGCCACCACCACCACCTCACCACTCCCGGGTCCCAAGCAACCATCCCAGGAGAATGCTGCAAAAAAGCCCACTCAGCACCTTGCTGCAAAGTTTTTATCTTGCCCCAGGGCTGAATTCCAAGCTCTGGGTTTCCTCATTCTCCAGCAGGAGCTGGCCACTCCTGGCTACTGCCTGAATCCTGATGCAAGCAGCTGACTGCTTTTTCTCTCACCTCACCAACCACTCCTGCTGAGTCTGTATGAAGGCAGTTCTCCTGCTCCAGGGCTCCACATACAATCTCAGGACATTCACCCCTCCAGCACAGTCTGGAGCAGAGCTAATCCACTTAAGTCCTGGCCCTGGCCATCCCCACCTCCCCCAAGTTGTTGCTTGTTTTCCTCCCACAGCCACTGCTCTGGCCTGTCTCCTCTGGAGTGCTAGTGGGGTAGGGAGAGGGAAGGAGAGGTTATCTCCCAGGGGCCCTGGTCTAGGCACCCAGGAAACCACTCTGGTCACTGTTACTTGCCTGTTTTCCCTCAGGCCACTGCTGCTCCTGGGGCTCCATAGAACCACAGCCACCAAAACTGTCCTGCTGACTATGCCATTTTGTAACAACAATGCTACTTGCCACTACTGAGGCTGTGTGAGGCCAATAACACCAGCACACAGAAGGGCTACTAGTACAGTTCTTTGATCTGCTCTTCTAAGGAAAGTAACTTTAAGGAGTTAACAATATTACTTTAATTAAACATGCATATATCATTAATTTAGTCCAGGGGAAAAAGTCAGCACCCTGAACTTCAGAGAAAATACAAACAGAAATTACAAACAGAGAAAATAAACACAAATCAACAGACAGGGCTTCTAACCGTCTGACCAAGACAATACATACGTAGTTACCAGAGAGATGCACCAACATGTGTATTTTCAAAGCCAGGGGGTTCTTTAATGACTACCCAGAGTCTCATCTGGCCAAATCACAGGAACGCTCCTCCCATGAGTGAGTCCCAAAGCAAAATGCTAACCTCAGAGTATATATACATAAGCTTTCTTGCAACTTAAGCAGGTCATCAAAGACTCTTGATTTAATCAGAGACTTGATTCAAACAAAGGTAAGGCTCAATCAAAGGCACTTGATTGCCTTAGTGCTGAGAAGTACTCCAAAAGAAAAAACAGCAGAAAGTCCCACTTTGCTTGCCGTTAAAGTGACATTGATATTATTTTAATTATTATGTATGCTGTTCTCCTTACTTTACTCTGAATATGTCACAGAATCTGAGAATTGTTGAATTTTTGAGCTGGAAGGAATCTCAGAAGCCATTTAATCCAACTTATACCTAAAAGATATCCCTGCTATATATGTTGGCATAGAGGGAGGCATTTTAAATTTTAGTATAACAAGGCAGAAACATCTAACCCCTATGTTTTGCCTTTCTTCACCACAGAGATTAGGCAAGGCCAATCAAAAGATAGAGTAAGCTTTCCCTTAGACCCCTGAGGCCAACGAGAGTCGAGCAGATTAGAAAGTTTCTGTCAGCAATACGAAGACTCAAGAAAATTCCAAAGGACTTATGATGAAAAATTCTATCCACCTCCAGAGAAAGAACTGATAGGGTCTGAATACAGATCAAAGCATACTTATTTTTTACTTTCTTTTTATTTTCATTTTTTCTGCTTTCTTTTACAACATGACTAAAATGGACATATGTTTTGCAAGACTTCATATGTATAACCTGTATCAAATTGCTTACCATCTCAGGGAAGGAGAGGAAAGGGAGGAAAAGAGAAAATCTGGAACTCAAATTTTTAAATAAAAACTCATGTTAGTTTTTTTTACATGTAACTGGGAAAAAAAAAATTTTAAAGAAAGTTTCAGTCCCCTACCAGAAACACAATAAACTGCCCTATCCTCTCCAAGGCCAATGGCTTACTGGTTGTATAACCAGCATGACTATTTCTGTTCTGTACACTCAAAGTACCTGTCAGTCATGGATCCTATTCAGAATTCCACTTGTTCCAAAGAGATTCCCTTCTCCAAGTGCCAGTTGTTAGTTCTACCTTGGCTTATAACTACAGATAAAATAAAGCATTTTATTCACTTGTGCCTCAATTGTAAACAATGAGTTTTCTTTCCACAACATATAATATATCCAACAAGTAGCTGCCTCTCTTCTGCTTAAAGACTGTCAAGAAGGGGTGGCCCTCCACTTCCCAAAGTGTTCCATTATATTTTTGGACAGTTTTAAGTGTTAGAAAGGTTTCTCCTGATATCTGACCCAGATTTGCTTCTTTGCCAGTTCCACCCATTGTCCAGAGAGGTCAAATAGAACAAATCTAATACATCCTCCATATGACAGCTCTTTGAATATTTTAATAGTTTTCATGTTCCTAAGTGTTCTCTTCTCCAAATTCATACAAGTCTCAGGTGACTAGTTATGTGGCTATTATAAATACTTCAAACAACAAAAATAAAGGGCCTGAACTAAGTTGGCTGCAGTGGGAGTAGAAACTAGAAGAAAGATTTGAGAGTTATTGTAAAAGTAGATTTCATATGACTTGGCAAATAACTAGATAAATGGGATGAAAGAGGAAGAAAAGTAAAAGATAATTCTGAGATCATGTCCACGTTTGGGAGAATGATGGTGTTATCAGCAGAAATAGAGAAGCTGGCAGGGAGAGGAAGGATGACAACTTCAATTTTGAACATGTTGAGTTTCAGGTTCTGAGAGGCAGTTGGAAATACGGGGCTGTAGCTCAGAGGAGAGATGAGGTTGGAGCCAGAATTATGAATCATCAACACAGAAGTGATGTTTGAAGCTTTAGTTGAGATCATTTCAAGACTTTTGGTGGAAAGGGCCTACTATATATTCTTGAGAGATATTCAGGTTTAAGGGGAAGGATCCCTATTCTATATTACAGGATGAATTGCTAGAAGTAAAAAAAATGAACTGTACCTTCTAAGAAAATCTGAATTCCTTACTTCTTCAACCCCCAAAATCAACGTCCAGAGAGTCGTGCAGATCATGTCTTCACCCACAAGTATAAACCCAAAGAAATAAGACCAAAAATAATTCCCTTAGTTTACAAGGCACAAATAACTACTTTAGTAAGACCAGCAATGACATAGCAGATGCAAGAGCCTTGGCAGATAGAGAGCTGTTGAATGAGCAGATGCTCTGATGGATTTTTTATACTGTACTACAGATTGGCCCTTCTCTAAGAGGGGGTGGATATCAAATATTGCCACAGTAAGCACGATTCCTGCAGAAGGAGGCAAATACACACAACTACACACACACACACACACACACACGCTGCCTCTCTACTGGGCCAACAAACTGGTGAACACACAAATGCTCATGTAAAGGGAGGTTTACCAAGTTATCAACAGAGGTGCAAGTTGTGTGCCCAATCATAAAAGGTTTATTTGGGTCGACTTCTCTGCTAAAGTAATTCTACCCAAATGCAACATAATTGTTACCAGCTTACATTCATTGGCAATAGAAATTGCCTTTCTTTTTAAATATCCCAGTAAACACTGCCTCTATTACTCTCAATGTTTTTCAAGTACTAACCTCATTTCTGCAATTCAGCCAGATTTCCCCAGCAACCATCCCAGAAATGTACCTTTGGCCAAGTCCCTTTTCCTCACTGGCCCTTAGTTTTCCAATGGAGTGCCTGGATGAGTTTGAAAAAGAAGTGACTTGCAGGAAAACTTGACAGCTTCTTCAAATGAGATAATGATTGTCTCAAAAGAGATAACATTTGTAAAGCGCTTAGCGTAGTGCTTGGCACATAGTTGGTGCTTAACAAAGGCTTATTCCCTTCTCCCCTATCTCTCCCTGCCTTTGAAATATATGAAAGGATGTCATATAGAGATCTGATAAGAATTGTTTTATTGGTGTCTCTGGTAGGAACGGCACGCATGTCATGTAAACTAAGGAGGTTTTCCTTTAAGGAGTTAAGGAGGCCATCCACAGGATCTGATTGGTTTAGAGAATAAGAGTTTGAACAATGAGCACTGCTTCTTTATTGCTTGTGACATAAAAGTCCTAGAAAAAAACGGGAGCTAGTGAGCTGAAAGTTTAGCAGAATTCCCACTGCCCTTCCAACTATATGGAGGTATAAGGTAAGTAGGTATGTGAAATGAAGTAGGTTCTATTTTAATTAGTAACTGTATTCTTTTATTTGCATTTATTTGTATTTTATTCATATTCTCTTATTGTTAAAAAAATTTTTTTTCATTGAATTTTTTTGACCCATCAGTGTTTCATTGTGTTCCAATCTGGAACCTGAATCACTGGCCTGGCCTGAGCTAGGCCTGGCCTAGAATATTTGGCTCCTCTGCCCTAACTCACTATAACAATGCTACAGCTCTCCATTTTCACCAAGCTGAGACTTCTCTATGTTTTTCAAAGGCATTACAATTCCTCCAGTCTCACAGGTTCATAATCATCCTTATCCTCAATTCTTCATACTCCCTCACTGCACATAGTCAATCAGCTGCTAAATCTTGCAGTTTCTACCTTCACAACGTCTCTCAAATCTGACCCCTCTCTCTTCACAGAGATGCCGCTATAGTTCAGAATCTCATTACCTATTTCCTGAATTACTGCAACAATCAGGATTGGCTAATTCTCATCTCTCTCCACTTCAATTCATTCTCCACACAACTCTCAAAGTGATTTTCTTTTCATTGTGAATGCAACTATGTCACTTCCTCCTGACCCTGGGACAAAATAATGGCTCCCCTTTTAAACGGCTTTTAAAGCCATTCACAACTGGGCCTCAAACGATCTTTCTCATTTAAGTTTATATTACTCTCCTTCCAGCACTTCGGGGTCCAGGCCAAGCGGTCTTCTCTCAGTTATTCACCCACACAAAAACACATTCCTTGTCTCTGCTTTTACACTGGACTTTTCCCATGCCTGAAATGCACTCTCCTTCCTCCCCTCCTCCTCATGTAATTTCTTCCTTCAAGACAGAATTCAAGCACCCCGTTCTAAATGAAGCTTTTCCAAATCTCTCCAATAGCAAGTTCTCTCTCTCCTCCTAACAACTTTATATTTATCTATTTTTATTTATTGTTTATTATCTATATTTATTCTATACAGACTTCTACATGTACATGTCTACACTAATAAGATCTAAGTTCCTTGAAAAAAAGAACTATTTCACATTTGTCTTTGTATCTCTAGCACTTCTCACAGTGCGTGGAACACAGTGGTGCTTAATCAATGCTTGTTGATGATTGACTGGCGAGGAGTTCCCATTGATGGACCAGACCTTCTCAAGATGAAAGCTTCTAATACCAAGCCTCTTATTTCTAGGATTCTGCCCAGGACCAGACCTCAGACACCAAACTGCTGGCTGTCAAGACCTCATTTAGGAAACAAATGCCCAATATGCTTGGCTCCAAGGATGGTTTCAATTATGCAACATCTCTACACCATCTAGGGGTGAGGCAAAAGAACTTGGGCCCCTGGGAACCTTTAGGTATTAGGTATTTACTGACCCAGATGCCTAAACAAATCTGATATTGCCCTTTGCCAAAACAAAACTGTTCAGGATGGAAGCCCCAATCAAATGGTTCTATATCTCCATCCCATGTATGGCTAACAAGATTCAATCTTTCCCCTCCTAATCCCTGTGATATGGAGACACCTCCTACCTCAGCAAAATCCTTCTTCTCACTCTATCAATCCCCACTCTCTCATCTCTGTCAACCTCAGCATTAACCCTAACCCATATACCTATTCTGCTCTGCCCTCCCCTTCCATTATGATCTTTGTGACCCATGGTGTAGCCTAAGTAAATTTCTTCTCATCTTAGATATCTCTTCTTCTCCCATGCCTTCAATTTTCTTGCACTAAGAAATCTGGATTCCCCCAACTAAAAAAAAAAGACACTTTATCCCTGGTCACCTTTTCCCCTATCTACTGGTTCCTTCTCTGCTGCCTACAAACAAGCCTAAGTCTCCATCCTTTAAAAAAAAAAACTTTCACTTGACCCTACGACCTCAAGCTATCATCCTTCCATTCATAGTCAAATCTTGGAACAGACCATCTAGACTGGTTGCCTTTACTTTCTCACTCACTTCTCATACTTTTACAATGATCTCCATCACTCAACTGAAATTGCCATCTTTTCAAGGTCACCAGAAATCTTTTACTCCTAAATCCAATGGTCTATTCTCAACCCATATCCTTCTTGACCTCTCTGCAGCATGTGACCCTGTTGACAACTCTCTCCTTATGAACACTTTCTCTTCCCTGGGTTTTCATGTAATCTTTCTGTAACGGTTCTTTTCCTACTTTTTGGATCAATTCTTTCTCTGTCTTCTTTGCAAGTTCATCATTTATATCCTGTACCAATTATGCATCGGAACACCCTAAGGCTCTATCCTGGGGTCCTCTCCTCTTCTCTATAGTCTTTCTTTTGGTGATCTCATCACCTCTTAAGGCTGAAGAAACTATCATCTCTATGCACATGACTCCCAAATCTACACATTCGGCCCTCATCTCTCTCCTGAGTTCGACTTCTGCATCTCTAATTGTCTGCTTTTATATCTCACTGGATTATAGATCAATAAATGTAGAGCTGAATGGGATCTTAGAAATCACTGAGCCCAACTCCTTCATTTTTACAGATGAAGAAATTGAGGCCCAGAGAGGTGAAGTTCACACAAGTAGTAAGTGGCAGACAAGATTTGAACCCGGGTCTTCTATGTAACAATTATGTATATGTTGATATATTTCATAAGAAAATGAGTTGCCCATCCTTGAAAATCTTGAAGCACAAGCTGAATCATGCTTGTCTGGGTTGCCGAAGACGGGTTTCCCATTCAGAGAAAGATGAGAGGCAGCATGGTACAGTACAACAGAATGCTGCATTTGGAATCCAAGGATCCGGCTATTATGCTTATCTACTACCTGGGTGACTTTAGGCAATCGATCTACCCAACCTCTCTGCATTTTATATCTCTAAATCTATCAGGATTGGCCTAGATGTTCTCTGAGTCCTTTCACATCTGAAGATTCTGTGATTAGAAGCCTCCTACTTATATGCTGTAAGACTATGAAAAATATTCCCCTAGGGGACAGGATTCTTTGATTTTCCCAAGGACATACTTCCAAGACCTATCATTACAATGCTTGTGTGAAGACAAACAAGTTCACTCTTCATATGAGTGCAGCATGAACAGCAATGCAGGGGATCACTAGCAGTTCACAAACATTTGATGGGATTATGTGAATGTTTTTTTAGTTTCCCCAAAATAATCCTCAGAGAGGAGTCCCATACTCCACATGGTCCTCAGCAACAGGATAAAGGAAGCAGACATTCTTGAGGCAAAAATATGGGCAGGTTGAGGGCTAGAAGCCCGGCACATAGTAAGCACTTAATAAATGCTTGTTGACATGACCTGATTCCCTATTGCACCAGGTCAAGGCATAGTAGATAGATCATTCAGTCAATAAACATTAATTAAGTGCCTACTATGTCCTAGGTAATGTGCTAAATACTGGGGATAGAAAGGCAATAAATAAATAACAAAAAAAAATGGCCCTTGCCCTCAAGGAGCTCACAATCTTAATGGGGGACAACATGCAACTATGCACAAACAAGGTATATACAAGATAAATGGGAAATAATCAACAGAAGGGAGGCACTAGAATAAAAAAGGATTGGAATAGTGTCTTGTAGAAGGTGGGATTTTAGCTAGGAGGTGAAGGAAGCCAGGGAAGACAAGAGGCAGAAATGAAAAGGGAGAGCATTCCAGGCATAGAGGACAGCCAGAGAAAATGCCCAGAATGAAGTATAGATCTAGGTGCCTATGCGGTGATTAGAATGGCATTGATAAGGTTCCCCTAACACTCCCCTCCCCCACTTCTACTCCGCCCCACCAAATACCTTCTTTTTCAGTCTGTCACACTGCCTAAAATGGTAACTAGTGCTTTGGGCTAAAGCTTTACTTCATTAATGGGCTTCCTTTATACGTGAAGTATCTCTAGGAGGGACAACATATGACATATAAATTAATCTAACTTCTCTTCTTCTCCACCTCTACCTCCCCCAATGGCTAGAAAGAAAAGTTTGTACTAGTTCTGAAGTTCTTTTGAACTCTCAGATTCCAAATCTTGGTTCTACTACAAATCATAACCTCGATGAGCCTTGGTTTGTTCAGGTATAAAATGAGAGTATTAGCCGAAATGATCTCTAAGACCCCTTCCAGGTCTAAATTTATGAGGGAAAGAGACAGATAGCTAGCAGTGGGACAGTAACTGTTCTATATGAAATGTAAAAAGATGAGAGCCTACAGCACATTGAGTAGTTTCTACATAGAGCAGATATCAGAAGACCTGAATTGAACCTGGAGAAACTTGCATGAGCTGATGCAAAGTGAAATGTTCTGTGTACAAAGTAACAGTAATATTGTAAGATGATCAGCTGTGAATGACTTAAGCTGTTATCAGCAATACAATGATCCAAGACAACTCTGAAGGACTTTTGATAAAAAATGCTATCCATCCCCAGGGAAAGAACTAATGGTATCTGAATACAGATTGAAGCATACTTTTTTTTTACTTTATTTTTCTTGAGGTTATTTTTTTTTTGGTCTATGTTTTCTTTTACAACATGACTATTATGGAAATGTTTTGCAGGACTACACATGTATAACCTATATCGAATTTCTTGCCTTTCTCAATGAGGGGGGTGGGAAGGGAAGAAGGGAGAGAATTTGGAATTCAAAGTTTTAAAACCAAATATTAAAATTTGTTTTTACATGTAACTGGGAAATATAAAATACTAAATTTAAAAGAGAGTGCTTCTCTCTGGGCTAGCTTATTCTCTCCAACATTCCCTCACAAGGGCAGAACTGGAGTTCCTAAAGAGGGATCACTACCATTCCGATATGATTCAAACTTTCCCAGGGTCCTAAAGATAATCCTGTTATTGGATTACAATTTGTCACTGTAGTTCATGAGACCCTGCCAGGGTGCTTCCCATTTACAAAAGATCGTCACCATGACACCACTAACTCTTAAACAGAAAACATCTACTCAGCAATAAGGCAAATGCACACATAAACCTGACTCACGTTCACCAGCACATGCAGAGTCTATGAGAGTGAGCAATACACTTATAGAACCTAGCAGGGACACACATGAGTAAGGAAACCTATGTGTTTAGCGGGGCAACTAACAGTTCTGGACTGTATTCCTTGATGTCGTTGGTCTTCTCAAAAACAATCTGCACTGCATGAAGCTGTTTCTCTGCTAGCTGCTCTCCTTCTGGTCCTGGCCTCTCTCCAGATAGGCAAATCTACTCTTCTCCTGCGGCTGACAAATTATTTAAACTCCTAATCAACTTTAACAAAGGCACTAAAGAAGTGACCGCTGGAGTGACATGCTGTTCCCTTCTGTCAGAGCACTACAAAGCTCCTTAGGATCCTTCTGTGGGTAACACAGACAAGCCCACACTCAGCTGTCTTCTGCATTATCTAATGGAAACTCTTCTTACAAATATAGCTGCAACATTTGTCTTTTCTCCTGTTTCTCCCCCTAAACCACGGAAGGAGGGAGAGAGCAGCTAGGTCCTTCTGAAAAGGTGAAGCTGGGAGGCTATGACAGCTGTAGCACAAGCTTGAGCTTTCCAGTGGCACCGGCCACTCAGCAGTCTCCCAACAAGCAGCTAGTCTTCCTGTCAGGGGATCTCTAGATACTTTCTTAGCTCTTGATTCATTTCCTCCTGGCTTATTTGTGGGCTTAGAAAGAAGCCTCAAATAAGTCTCCTGTTGGTCAATGATTAACCTTTCACCAATTCAGGAAATTAGTCATTTATGAGTCCAACAGTCCTTATTTAACCTTTCCATAGCCTCCAAAGAATTGCCCCCCCTTAATGCTAGCTTCTTCTGTCTGCTAATTATTTCTAATTTATCTTGCATATATCTTGTTTGTGCATAGCTGTTTGCATGTTGTCACCCCTAAGAGACTGAGTTTCTTGTGGGCAGGGATCAGCAAACTACCCTCCTCCACCTTTCCCACACTCCACTGCCTTTTTATTTGTGTAAGCTGAAATCGTATACTGGCTGTGGCTAGGCAGTGTGCAGACTCTGCGTGTTTTAGCACAGTACCTGGCACACAGCAGGCACTTAATAAATGCTGGTTAACCGACCCAAACTTCTCTTTTCTTTTTAGCAACCAAACTAATTGCACGCTAAGAGGCAAGCAAAAATTAGAGAATGGATATTAGGAGGGAGAGAGCTCCTACACTGACACCACCAATCCCAAAAATGACCGGAGGACTATGGAATTGAGAGGAGTCAGGAAGACCTGGGTTCAAATCCTAGCGCAGGGCACGTCATTGGTCGTGTGACCCCAACCAACTCCTTTTAGTGTTCTGTGCCTCAGTTTCTCCCGCTCTAAAGTAGGGTGCTTGACTTCCGGTTCTCAATCTCTATCCCAGCGGAGAGAGGACAAAGATCTGGTGACTCCTGCTGGTGAACTGCACCCAAATCGAGGTGTGTAGAACACCCTACGTGGGCGAGGCCCCAGAACCTGGGTGGGGAGAGGAGAGGAGGGGGCGGGGCCGCACTCACTCAGGTCAAAGGGCACTTCTTGGTCTCTCACGTACTTCGCGAAGCTGCCCCAAACTAACCACAGGGTGGCGCCCACAAGCCAAGGCCCCATCTTGGGTGGGGGGCGGGGAAGAGGGGCGGAGAAGAAATGGCAGCAGCGGCGGCGTCGTTCCCCGTCCTCTGACGTCAACGCGAGGCGCGGGCTGGCCTCGTGGCAGGAAGCGCTGTCTACGTGTTCTCGGCGTCGCGTATTACGTGACGCGTTGTGACGTCACTGGGAGGCGGCACGGGGAGGCGGTGGAGGAAGTGCGGGGGTGAGGGGCAGGAAGCGGACGGTGCACCCCTCTGCCACTCCCCTTCCTGCCCTCCCTCCCGCAATAACGGATAGGAAATGAAAACAAGCCCTGCATGGGGGTGCCCTCTTTATGTTCTGGCTCCGGGGTCACTGACGTTTTGGGGGGGCCTCACTTCGCCCTATCTTTCACCGCCTGGGACCACGATCTACCGACCACAGCTAGGGGGCGCAGTGGAGACAGCGCTAGGCCTCAGGTTTGGGAAACCTGAGCGACTTCAGCTCTGCCTCAGTTTTCTCATCTGTAAAATGGGGTTGTCAATAGTAGCACCTCCTGGGCAAGGTTGGTGTGAGAATCAAGTGAGATATGTAAACACATCTTCAGCCATCTCCTATAATTTCCCTCCACTCTAGGGATTCTTAAACCTGGTTCTATGTGTGGAAAGACTTTTAGGGCATCCTGAGATTGGAAGACAGTAATTTAGAACCTTGTTCCAATAAAGTTAGTTTCCTTTATAATCCCCCCCTCCAAAAAAAAAGTAATACGTGAAAAGCACTTAGCTATGCATGCCCGTGGACCACAGGCACACCAACAGTGTCCCTTGCGTCTTCTTGGCAAGGGTACTAGAGTGGTTTGCCACTCTCTTCACCAATCGACCAAGGCAAATAGAGGTTAAGTGTCTTGACCAGGGTCACACAGCTAATAAGTATCTGAGGCTAGCTTTGAACCCAGCTCTTCCTGACTCCAGCCCCAGTGCTCCATCCACTGAGCCACCCAGCTGCCTCTTATCTGGCATTTAGGGGCTTAGTAAGTGTTAGCTGTGTGACCCTGGACAAGACACATCACCTCTGCCTTGGTTTCCTCATCTACAAAGTGGTACTTACCTAGTTGAGTTATCTTGAGGATCAAAAGAGAGACAGATAGATAGACAGAGATATACATATATAGAGAGATATATGCACACACACACATACACATCTAAAAGCACTTAGCAATGTCTGCACATAGTACCTAATAAATGCTCGTTCCATTCCCAATAGCAGATGCCTACCTATCAGCTGTGAATTAGCAGCAGACTGATAATCAGAATCTTTCAACAACAGATACCAGAAGCTGAGCCAGAACCCCCAAAGAGAACTCATTTTCCCATAGCAGTCTTGATTGTCTGGAAAGTTTTCCTTTTATCAAATTTGAGCTTGGTTCTGCCTTCGGGGTTAAGCAGAATATGTCTATGACGCTTTCTAACGAAGCCCAAACTATATTTGAAGACAGGGATTCATATGCCTCCATAGCTATAGATATGGTAACAGATAGTGTTACTATAACTCATTAAGGCCAACTAACTGCTTTACACTATCTCATTTGATTTTCACAACAATCCTGTAATGTAGGCGCCATTTTCCAGGTGAGGAAAATGAGACTGAGACCTCTATCCACTCCACACAGTGTGTAGGGCAGGATCTGAACTCAGGTCTCCTCTACTCCAAGTCCAATATGATTCACTAATACATTACCAATAACTCCCTAACTTTAGAGATGATTTAAGACAAAGCCACCACTACAAATGGTTAGGTCATCACTACATAGAAATTCTTTTAATCTCCCAGCTCTGATATGCTCTCAAGAGATTTTCCCAAGGCTCCCAAGTACCCTCCACAAACTTCTCACTCAGCACATGTCTTCAATTCAGAGAAACTCAGAAAATTGAAGTTCTTCATCATGGGTTTCCTCACCTCCCCTATTTCACACCTCAGAAGCTTTCGATATCCTTCCCCCTTCACCCATACTTTCTACTTCTCTTTTCCTCTATTTTCCTCTATTTCCTCTATTTTCAAAGGAAAAAGGTGGCCCTTCTTCCTTACCAAAGCAGGTTCCTCTTTTCATTTGAGTCTTTGATCCCAGCCAATCCCCTCCTCTTATCTACTAGTACTTGGCCCCATTGTCATTCCTGTAGTTCCTCCCCTATCTACCACTGCCCTAGTGCAAGTCTCCCAGCTTTAAAGAAAACAAAAACAAAAACCCTTCTCTTTAGCATTATCCTTTTAGGAATCATATCTCTCCTCCCAGAAAGTCCTTTAAACTTGATATATCCAATTCCTTATTATATATTTTGTTTTTCACTCATACAATCTAGCTTCTCAACTAAAACTGGTCTCAAAAGATTATCAATTATTATTTAACAGTTAAGTACAATAGCCTTTTCTCAGACCTCATTGTCCTTGTCATTCTTACCAGTATTCAACACCACTGACTTATTACTACAGAATAGTAAAAACATACTCTCATGAGACTAAATAATTTTTTTTTTCAGTATCTCCTCTTTTAACCTCTGTGATAGTTTTTTCTCCAGGTTCTCCTATCTGTCTGACAGTTTCCCTCACTGAATCATCTATCCAGTGCCCTCCAAGGCTTGTCTTCTTTTTTCCCTACCTTATTTCCTTTGGTGGTTTTATGTGCTCCCATAGGTTAAATTAGCTTTTCTATGTGGAAGACTCCCAATCTGTACAACCTAGTCTTATCTTCCAAAGCTGAACTCATCCTTCCTTTTAAAAGAAGTACTTCTATACTCCCTAAGTTTCCAAACTCCATATTCTATACTCCTCAAGTTTCTAAACTCCATCTTCTTTACTCCCCAAGTTTCTAAACTCCATCTTCTATATTCTCCAAGTTTCTAAACTCCATCTTCTATGCTCCCCAGGTTTCTAAACTCCATCTTCTATGCTCCCCAGGTTTCTAAATTCCATCTTCTTTACTCCCCAAGTTTCTAAACTCCATCTTCTATACTCTCCAAGTTTCTAAACTCCATCTTCTGTGCTCCCCAAGTTTCTAAACTCATTTAGTTTCTTGTAGTTGGTGTCCTCAACTCTTCTCTTGCTTGGCCCCAGTTGCCAAGTTCTGTCAATTCTGCCTCTAAGACATCATTCACATTCATCCCCTTCTCACCACTCATTCATTCTGTGCTACTACAACCCTGTTTTAAGCCCCCACTACCTTTCACCTGGACTATGGAAATAGCCTTCTCAACAGCTTCCCTTCCTCCAGGCTCTTAACCCTGATCCAACTCATTTTTACTCTAGTGACAAAATTCTGAGGCAAGGATCTGACTCCCCTGGCAAAAACCCTTCAGTGGCTCTTTACCTTTTGGATTCAAGCTATCTTTCTAGCCTTACTTCGTATTTATTCCTTAACTATTGCCTAGACTCAATTTAACATTCCATCTCCTGCCTCCATGTCTTCGTCCAGGCTGTCTCTCATGCCTAGATGATACCTCATCTCTGCCTTTCAGAGATCACAGCTTCCTAAAATACTCCACTCTGGTGACGTCTCTTCCACAAAATGTTAGTGTTCTTTTCCTCTTCAAGTTTTCCTATGTCAGTTTTCTGATTTCTAGCTTGCCTTCTCTCTTACTTCTTACTTTATATTTTACCTATGTGTATATAGAACATGTCCATTCAGTAGAATGTAAACTGCTTGAGGGCAGGAACTGCTTTGATTTTTGTCTGGATGCTCAGCATCTCATTTTAGACAATATGTTAGAAAAGGATAAAGTTTGGCCTCCACAGAGAGAAACATCTGGGGGTCACGTGATTAGAAGGGAGTGCTGAGAAAAGACCAAACAGTTCTCAGAAAGGGGGAAAACCGGTTTCAACTGGGTCTGTAATCAAAACTAGGGCAAAGGGTAAGCTAGACCTGTAGCACGAATGCTTAATAGCTTCATTCCTAGTACCTGACACACCCCAATATAAAATGAGAGTCTCATTATCTGTACATGCCTCGCATCACTAGCAGGGAGATCACGTCAAGGAGCAATACGTAATGGCAACGTACAAGAGATTGTGACCGGGAAGAGCTGGGACCAATCCCAGCTCCGAAGGGATGGACCAGGAATGATTAACCTTATAAAAGCTTACTTTGTTTCTGTATCTGGGCCCCTACTGCATTCCAGCCCAGGTGGTCTGCCTCTCAAGAATTGCATTAAATCTTTCCTTTACTCCCTCCTGTGTAAAAAATTTATTTCTGGACATTTCTAACAAATACAAGAGTACTACAACTGCAGATTGGTGGCACAGTGGCTATAGTGCTGGGCCTGAAGTCAGGAAGATCTGAATTCAAATCCAAGGTGCTTAATAGCTGTGTAACCCTGAGCATGTCATTTGACCTCTGCCTCAATTTCTCAGGGTTCTTGTGAGGATCAAATGAGATAATCTGTGTAAAGCACCCAGCATAGAGTAGGTGCTTAATAAATGCTTGTTCCCTTCCCCTTCATGGGATGTAAACTGCCTCTCTAGCAGCTTCATTTATTTCCCTCTGGGAAGTATCCAAGTCTTAGGAGAATATAATTAGGCTGAAGGTTTCTGTGTGTCCCAGAAGTGAAAGTTCGATATACAGGGATGTCGGTGCCTCTCTAGCTACCCCACATTCATATCCCCTATGAAATGAGGCACAAGTTCACAGATTTAGAGCAGGAAAGGACCTTATACCTGATCTGGTCAGCTCCTTTATTTTACAGATAAGGAACTTGAGGTTTATAGAGGTTAAATGACTTACCCAAGGTCACACAGCTCATATGTGTCAGAGGCAGGTTATGAACTGAGGTTTTCCCAGACCCAGGTCCAGTATCCTATCCACTCCACTACTTGGTGGCACTCTGTGTCTGAAGGACTGTATATTTCTTGGAAGGGCAGGGGGAACTTGTCAGAAAGAGGGTAGAAATTGCATCAAAAGGAATTGCATCAACTGTTTTGGACTACCATGAGCCCTTTATGTATTTTCCATATTATCTATAGGGTGAAATGAAGGCTGGGCTGCATCTCATATGCATCTTAGTGTTTGTATGGGCACTGGCGACCCTTTTAGCAACATCTGTGAAAACCTTGGCATGAGCTGTATTTGAAGATTTCTTAGAGGAATTAATGCATGGAAAGAAAATGAGTCAAATAGATATGATTCGTGGGCTGTCTCAAAGATTGTACCCAATCCTTGTCAACCCAGAGATAGGGAGGGGTGTAAAGCTACTGATTACAAAAAGTATGTGGAAAAAGAAACAAAGAACTCTCAGAAAGCACACAAATTTTTTTTTTTTAATCATGGAATGACTCATTATTTAACAAGTGTACTTAACAAAACTGCTTATGAATATGACAGGAAATTAATTTAGGCCACATTTTATACTGTGTACTTCTGTGAATTGCAATTTAAAAATAAAAAATAATAAAAGGTGGAATAAGTGTGAATATTAAATGTATTTATCTCAAATATGGAGAGGAAATTTTTTTAAATTAAAGACAAGATTGCTTGGTTATATCTTTTTAAATCTGTACAATAAAAAATAAAATTCATAGATTGGAGAAAATATGATGAATATAACATAAAAATAACCTCTAGCTATAAAGACATGTTTAAATTTACAAAGGCTATTCAACTTCAATACTAAATTGAAATTGAAACAATTTTGAGATACCACCCATCAAACTGACAAAAATAAATAAAAGCACTTGGAAAACAGTGCTGGAAAAAAACATCAGAGAAACAGATACTTCCCTTCAGGTGAAATGGTAAAATAGTACAATCTTTAGTTAGACAATCGTGCAATATTCCGCAGCTTCGATGCTTTGATAGTTTTATGGATCTATGATTTCATTACTTCCTTGAATGGTGCAGATCCCAACCCATCCACAACTTTTCATATTCTATGCTACTTTTGTCCATTTCTCTGGTAAATCTTCCATAGTGGTCCACTCAAAGTTCTAGGGGCTTTCCTTTAAAAGATGTGGGCCATCTGTTGGTCATCCTTTGCTCTCATTATGTAACCTCACCTCTTTTTCTGGTCATATATCCCTCTGATGATATCCTTTTGGCAACTTAGTTTTGTTTGTTTTTTTTTAATTACCATTTTTCTCTCTTTACGTGTAATTGGAAAAAAAAATAGTATTAAGTGGGGGAAAAATTACTGAGTTGTTGTTTTTTTTTAACTGTTGTCTGTTGTCTTTATATCTCATCCTTTTCTGGATATATTTCTTCTCTACCCAGCAAGTCATCCCTGGTAACAAAGATTTTTAAAGGAAAGAAAAAAAAGTTTTGAAAAAACCTAATCAACATATCAGCCATGTCTGACAGCATGTGTAATGTTCCACATTCTAGCACTTCCCCCCTACCCCCCAAATTTCTGTAGAAAAAGGAGAGATGTACATTTTCTCAACTTCACTCCAGGGGCCAAACTTGGTTAATTACAATTACACAAAGTCATTGTCAGTTGTTGTTTCTTGTTCTGTCATTGCTGCAACTATTATTTTTGTGGTTTTATTCTCCTCCCCCGCCCCCACAATTTTTAGCATTTTTAAAAAAAGTTTTGAGTTTCAAATTCTATCTTTCCCTCCCTCTCACCTTCTCTCTCTTAAAGGGAAAGTAATCTTATCTAGGTTACACGTGTGCAATCATGTAAAATATTTTCATATTAATCATTTTGTGAAAGAAACTTGAACAAAACAGAAAGAAAGCGAGAGAGAAAAAGGAAGGAAGGAAGAAAGGAAAGAAACAAAGGAAAAGAAATAAGTACATGCTTCAGATTGTATTCAGATACTATCAGTTCTTTCTCTGGAGGCAGGTAGCATTTTTTATCATGAATAATTTGGAATTGTCTTGGATCACTGTATTGCCAAGAATAGCTAAGTCATTCACAATTCTTCATTGTACAATGTTGCTGTTATTGTGTGCAATGTTCTCTCGGTTCTACTCACTTCAATCTATATCAGTTCATGTTAGTCTTTCCAAGTTTTTCTGAAATTATCCTGTTCAACATTTCTTATAGCATAATAATATTTCATTATAATAATATACCAAAACTTGTTCAACCATTCCCCAGTGGATGGGCACCCGCTCAATTTCCACTTCTTAGCCACTACAAAAGAGCTGCTATAAATATTTTTGTACAAATAGGTTCCCCCCAACCTTTTTTTAATCTCTTTGAGCTACAGACCTATTGCTGCATATGGATGACATTGCTGGATCTAAGGGTTTGCACAGTTTGATAGCCCTCTGCAGAATGGTTAGATCAGTTCACAACTCCACCAACAATGCATTAGTGTCCCAATTTTCCTACATCCCCTCCGACATTTGTCATTTTTCTTTTCTGTCGTATTAGCCAGTTGTGAGGTGGTACCTCAAGGTTGTTTTAATTTGTATTTCTCTTATTAGTAGTGATTTAGAAGATTCTAATGACAAGGAACAGTTAAAGGGAAAAAAAAATTATAGAAAGTTTGACAAGAGACCCAAATAAAGCCAGATTATCCTAAAGGCATTCAAGGATGAAATTAAAGGAAGAAAAAACATGAAAAAATGGAAAAAAATCTATGAAGATTTTGTAACAACTTCCTCCATTGATGATGGAGACTACCATCAGAGCCTCCATTTGTGCTGCATGAGGAAGTAGAAATGACAATAAATAAAACCAAAAATAGGAAGATCAACTGGGCTAGAACAAGTAGAGGGTGTCCATGCTGGAGGTTACACAATTTTGAGAATACTGAGGGATCTAATCTTAAGGAATCTGAAAGAGGAGGGCATGCTAAACATTTTCAAAATATCAGGGACCTCCTCAATACCAGAAAAAAAGAAAAACCAAAAGAATGTCAATAACTACCAACCCTTATGCTGACTATCTCATATTTATACTGCAAACATTATAAAAGTAATCATATTCTTTGACCCAGTAATTTCACTATTGAGAATGTCCACTGAGAATGTTACCTAAAAGAAAAAGAGTTATCTTTTCAAAGACTCTAATAGTAGGTTTATTTATAGTTGTAAAAAACTGAAAACAACCTGAAACAGGGACAAAAGGGAACAGTTAAACACACTCAGTTCTTGTCATGTGTGATAGTTAAGTCCTATAAAGTTGCAATGAACACAGAATTAGTGAATATTGAACCATTGCTCCTAGGGAAAATATGAAGTTGGGTTCTTGTGAGCCTCTGGTCACATTTACTTTAGCACTTTCTGGAGTGGCCTCACATACAAATTGATGAAGGTCTTCTTCCTTTTTCTGGATATACCATATCGTTGATTCATTAATATTGAACTGATGACAAACAGCCTTACAACTTATGCCGGAACAAAGCTCATCTAAGACATATTTTCTCCATAAGGCACATTACAGCTTTTTTATGTGTAGGAACTTCACTAAAACGGCACTTGAGTGATATGCTTTGGGGCTGTGTGTGTGTGTGTGTGTGTGTGTGTGTGTGTATGAATGCGTATTTTTATATTTTTCCAATTATATGCAAACATAATTTTTAACATCCTTTTTTAAAAATTTTTGAGTTCCTAATTCTTTCCCTCCCTGCTTATTGACAAGGCAAGCAATTTGACAAAGGTTATTGAAACAGTAAGGCAATAATAACAACGTAGATGATAATTGTCAAAATGCCTACCTAGTTCTGTATTACAAAGTATATGAGACTCCCCACACAGAAGGTAGAAGAAGAAAACCATTTATTCAGACACCGGAGAACCATATCCCATAAACAAATGCTCAGCTGCCACAGCCAGTTAATCCACTTCATCATAACAGCAAAGAACCCAAAACATTCAATATAGAAAATCACAACATGGGGCCTGGCCATCCTGAAACCTCTCTGACCCCCTGCTGGGGTCTCCCCAAAACAAACTCAGTACAGCTAAGTCAGCCTGTTCAGTTCTAACAATCGGGAGGGTGGCCCTTAGCAGCCATATTGTCTTTCTCTCTCTCAGCATTTTCTGTGATATAACTTCCTTTTCCTGTCAGGAAGCTCCTCCCACCAGGTAACATAGGCTTCTTGTGATGTAAGCAGGTCACATGGTCTATTAATGGGTGGGAAGGATCTTCAAATCTAAATTGCTACTACATTCAGCCCCAAGATCTTTTTTTTTTGTAAATTTTTCTTATTTTACACTTAAATACAAAATGAGAAAAGAAAAAAAAATTGCCACATACTGTAAGACCATGAGACAATTCAATATAAAATAATAAATTTCCATTTCAAGAAAACCTAAAAAATAAATACAACACATTTTTCTCAAAACTGTGCAGCTTTTCCTTGCTTCCTTGTTGGTTTTCTTTTATTCTCTGCTGTGCATTTCTTACTTTATTTTTCCCTATCCCTCCCCTCCCCTCACAGTAAAGAAAACTACAATTAAGCATATATATATATATGTGTGTGTGTGTGTGTGTGTGTATGTATATGCATATACACACATACGTAGACATCTATAAACATACACATACATAGATATCTAAAAACATACACACTCATATACATATATATATATATGACTATACTATGCTTATTTTTTCCTATCATTTGTTTCTCTGAAGGTGGATAGCATCTTCCTTTTTAAGTCTTTTCATGTTTTTCTAAATCAACCAGCTCTTCATTTCCTGTACCACAGCAATATTACTTTCTGGTTTCAAACAGCATCTTCCTTCATAGGAACTTTGAGGCTAGTATGGGTATTTATAATGGTGTTAACAGAAATATTTTCAGTCTTTATTTTATTTTTTATTTAATATTTTTAGTTTTCAGCATTGATTTCCACAAGATTTTGAATTATAAATTTTCTCCCCATTTCTACTCTTCCCTCTGATTCCAAAATGGCATATATTCTGATTGCTCCATTCCCCAGTCAGCCCTCCCTTCTGTCACCCCACTCCCCCCATCCCCTTTCCCCTTACTTTCTTGTAGGGCAAGATAGATTTCTATGCCCCATTGCTTCTATATCTTATTTCTCAGTTGCATGCAAAGACAACTATTTTTTTGAGCATCTGCTTTTAAAATTTTGAGTTCTGAACTCTCTCCCTTCTTCCCTCCCGACCCACCCTCCCTAAAAAGGCAAGCAATTCAACATAGGCCACACATGTATCATTATGCAAAACCCTTCCACAATACTAATGTTGTGAAAGACTAACTACATTTTGCTCCTTCCTATCCTGTCCCCCTTTATCCAATTTTCTCCCTTGACCTTGTCCCTTTTCAAAAGTGTTTGCTTTTGATTACCTCC
>CM053623.1:220498456-220513507 GCA_028646595.1 Phalanger gymnotis
ATTAGTCTATTTTTTTAAGTGTTATTTTCTTCAGTATTTTTTGGGATCTCTTCCAGCAAGTCATTGACTTGTTTTTCATGGTTTTCTCACATCACTTCTCTTCCCAATTTTTTCTCTGCTTCTCTAACTTGCTTTTCCAAATCCTTTTTGAGTTCTTCCATAGCCTGAGACCAGTTCATGTTTTTCTTGGAGGCCTTTGATGTAGGCTCTTTGACTTGGTTTACTTCTTCTGGCTGTATGTTTTGGTCTTCTTTGTCACCAAAGAAAGATTCCAAAGTCTGAGTCTGAATCTGCGTCCTTTTTTGCTGCCTGGCTACATTCCCAGCCAGCTACTTGACCCTTGAGTTTTTCGTTGGGGTATGACTGCTCATAGAGTAGAGAGTACTTTGTCCCAAGTTTGAGGGGCTGCACTGTTGTTTTCAGAGCTATTTCTACACAGCAAACTTTGCCATACCAGCATTCTTCTTCCCCCAAGAACCGCCAACCTGGACTGCAACTCAGATCTTAAGCAGGCTCTGCCAAATGCCTCCTTTTTTTTTTAAAAAAAAAAGAGGTGATTTTTAAATCTATCTGTTCAGTCCTAACCTCTCTTTAGTCTTGAATCTCCAATTATCTAAAGAACTTCTAAAGAACATCTGAAACTGGATATCTTACAGACATCTTAAACTCAACATTCCCAAAACTGAATTTTCTTCCCCGAACACTTCCCTATCCTTAACTTCCCTATTACTGTGGAGATACTATGGTCCTCCCAAGCATCTAGGCTCAATTGCAACCTCAGTATTCTCTCTCTCATCATTCATATCCAATCTGTCGCTAAGCCCTGTCTATTTTACCTTCTTAATAATTCTCAGATACTCTCTCTTCTTTCCTCTAACACTGCCACCTCCCTGCTATAGACACTCATCACTTCACACCTAGACTACTGTAATAGGCAGCCAGCTAGTCTCCCTGCCACAAGTCTCTCCACACTCTTATTCATCTTCCACTCAGCTTTCAAAGAAATCTTCCTAAAGGGCAGGCCTGGCAAAGAAATGGAGATTGAGGGGATGCCCATACTTCAAGGAACAGCTGAACAAGTTGTAGTATATGATTATGTGAAAATAGATACCTTGATTTGCTTGAGGCCCACCTTCCTAATTATCCAGGTAACCAGAAGAGCTGTATAAAGAATGGCTGTATTGGCTTGACATACCAACGATCCTTTGTGGTGACCAAGAGTAAACCTAGCTGGACATGCAGAAATCAGCAACTCTGAAGCCAATTAATCTCATACCAGCTTTGAAGCAGACTCTGAGCCCTTTGGTGGTTTATGGACCTTCAAGGGACATCCTTACCTCCAGAGAGGTAAGGGACTTATGCTTATGGGACTCTTGGAATTATCCTGTTTTTGGAGACATCTCCTTATTAAACCTTGAACTATGGACGGCTTATCACCAAGGATGGCTTCTGATTTGTATATCAAAGGCCACAGCTTTGACACCTAGAATTCCTCACTGGGGGATGGGGATCAAGCTTATTGACTCATTCCTTTCTAAGCCCACCTTTCCCCCCAAATTCCTTACCTTCCTTTGTTTAAAAGATATATAACCTCCCCCCAACCATTACTTGGTGGGCTGTCAGCACAGGCTTGCAGTCTCCATGTGCATGTTTTACTTCCCTGCTTAATAAAAACCTTCCTTTAATTTTACAGGCATCCTCTTCCCCTGGTTTTCTTCCCCTTAGGGAAAAGGGGAATTTAAATCTTGAGAACTGGCCTTTGCATTCTCCTGGAGTCTTCCCCATTGAGGAAAAGAGAGAGCTACCTTCCCTCAAGACAGCATCTGCCTTACTTTACAATTGTAATGGAATATTATTGTGCTATAAGAAATGATGAGCAGGATGCTTTCAGAAAAACCCAGAAGGACTTACACGAACTGATTCTGAGTGAAATTAGCAGAACCAGGAGAACCTTATACACAGTAAAACAATATTGTATGATGATCAGTTGTGAATGACTTTGCTATTCTCAGTCATACAATGATTCAAAACAATTCCCAAGTCCTCATCATGAAAAATGCTATCCACTATCAGAGAAAGAACTGAAGGCTGAATGCAGATTAAAGCATACTATTTTTCAGTTTTTTCTTTCATGATTTTTTTGTCTGTGGGTTTTTTTTCTCACAACATGACCAATATGAAAATATGTTTTGCATGGCTGTACACGTATAAGCTATCTCAAATTGCTTGCCATCTCAGGTAAGGATGTGGGGAGGGAGGGAAGGAAAGAATTTGGAACTCAAAATTGTAAAAAAGAATGTTAAAAATTGTTTTTACATGCAATTAGAAAAAAATAAAATATTTTTCCCCAGAGGTTATCAAGATTAAGTGACTTACCCAGCATCACGCAGCTAATATGTGTGTAAGGCTAGATTTGAACTCATAGAGATAAGTCTTCCTCACTCCAGTTCCAACACTTTATTGACTGCATAATCTAGCTGCCCCAATAAAATATAATTTTAAAGAATGAAGTGTGAGTTCAAACTTCAGTCAAATATATGAAATCTTCAGGATCAAATATAAAATCCTCTTCTTGACTTTTACTTACACTGACTCTGGCCTCCTCGTGCTTATAACCCCAAACACTCTATCTTCCCACTTTGAGCATTTTCATTGGCTGTTCTCCATGCCTCCATTTATTTCTGCCTCCATTCTTCTCTGGTTTCCTTCAAATCTTAGTTAAATTCCCCCCTTTTGCATGAACTCTTTCTCTTTAATCTTAGTGCTTGTATCGCCAAGGCAATATTCACAATGGTTGCTATTGTTCTGAGTATGCCAGCATGGTTCTGAATCACGAAATATAACAGACTCTCCATATATTAGACAGAAGAAAAACATTTATTCAGACACCAGAAAGCCAGATCCTAAAACCAGTAAGTCCAATTGACCCAAGCAAAAAGAAGTTAAAACACATTATCACTACAGAGAGCAGCTCCATTCCATAGCCTTCCCCTCTCCTCTCCCCTGTCCCCACCCCCACCCCCAACACAGGTCCCTTTCACAAACACATTCACAACACAGCTGGCTCTTTCGCTCTCTCTCCCTCAGCTCTAACTGCTCTGACTGCTCTTCCTTCCTCTTCCACCCTTTCCTGTTCCACTTGTTCAAGTTCCTCCCACCACATGTGACTTAGGCTTCCTGTGATATAAGCCAGTCACATGGGCCTATTAATGGATGGGAAGATCTCCAAATTTACATTACCATTATAGCACTTCCCCTCTGAGATCATCTCTAACTTATGATATATACATCCTGTTTGTATGTAATTGTTTGCATGTTCTCTCCCCTTTTAGACTGGGAACTCCTTGAGAGCAGGGAGTGTGTGTGTGTATGTATGCATGTGTGTGTGTGTGGGGGGGGTGTCTTCCTTTGTCTCCCCAACGTCTGACCCTTAGTAAGCACTAAATAAATATTAGATTGAGTTGACTGTTACTATGCCCATAGGGAGACATGGTTCCTGATTAGATGGAGAGACTACAGAGAAAGGAGAGAGAAAGAGGGGGATATGAGGCAAGGAAAGAGAAGGTATGGACTTGAATTATGAATAGGAAGCCTCTAAAAACTGAAGAGATCAAGCTGTTACTCTCTGGGTCTAACCGTAACTACTTACCTCTTCACCCTCCCCTTTGCCCCTTGACCAACCAGGAAAAGTGGGTTTTATTCTGAAGTCAAAAAAGAGAATCACACCCATAGATTACAAATATCTGCCAATACTCTTTGAAAATAAAAGAGTAAAGGAGTGACTTGCCAATCACTCTCCACAGAGGCTGAACTCCAGCCTCCTTGAAACATAATATAGGGCTTTCCAGATCTATTTTAAAATCCCTGTTATCTGTAGATCATTCAGATTGAATATCAGCGGCTCTTGCCTTCTTGTCTTTTCTACATACGCAGGTTAACTATTTTCTCTAACTATGATTGTAGAGGAGTTATAATACCAATCAAGGACAATAAGAGAAGAGAAATAAGGACATTCTGTGGATTGAATCCTGCTAGGTCGTTTCTACAAATAGCTTGAATTTGTATGGATGGATCTAGTCTTTTTAAGTCCTAATTCAAGGCAAAGATCTGTCAGTCTCATACAGAATGCTTAAATGTTTTTGTGGCCCTGTCCCTAAACAAATAAAGATAATGGACATATAGTTTATAGAATCTGCTCTGTGGGAGTAAATGGCAATTTAGAAACTGAAAAGATGGCCCAGGACAAAGCTTTAGACAAAGCTTAGAAAGTGGGAGAACCAGGAGAGAGCAGTGGCCTTGGAAGTCATTTGGTGGCCTAGATTTTTCTCAGTAAAGTAGAATACAATGTCATTTGCTGAGAAATAGGAGATTGGACGCTAAAAGACAAAGATGTTTGGAATAACCATTGTGGGTAACATGATTGTTGTTGTCTGTCCTTCCCTCTTAAAGAGGACCATAACATCAGGAAGGTGAAGACATGACTTGCAAATGAATTGGATTTAAGTGAGGGAGGGCTGTGCAAAGTCACCAGCCTCACTCTCTCCTCTGGAGACATCTGGACCCAGTGGCAAGATATAGAGTAGGATGACTGGAGATGGCCCCTGACATAGTGGGAGACCTAGGCCTTTTTAAGCTAAAGTCTTTCCTAGTTCTCAGTTTGTCTGAGGCAACACCTATTCAGTGACTAAGACTAGGTAAGAAACAAAACAAAAAATGGCCTCTTTTACCTAGTCAAGAAAAAAAACAATTTGGGAGGGGAAGACCCTCAGGTTTTCTGGCCAAAAGAGAAACAATCGCTGTTTACATTTCACTATGAGCCATCAAAACCCAAACAGTGACCAAGTGAGACTTGGGCTGGGACCTATTGTTGGCCAATCAGTAAGAGCCAGAGTGATTTGGGTTTAAGGCATGGTTTTTTAAAAATGATAGAATAAATAAGTAGAGAGAAAAAAAAAAAGAAATCTAGCCTGTAAATCCCAAGATATTTTGCAAGGTTTCAGCGATCAAAGTTTATATTCCTTTGGGCAGAGCACCCATAGGTATGATTCCCTATGTGGACAAAGGGAAAGGAGGGAGACGAGAGAGAGGAGGAAGGGATAGCGTAGCATGACAGAAAGCCAAATTACAAAGAATAAAAAGATTGCCATGCAATATTCATGGCCTTGATGAAATTAGATAACATTCATTTTAGTTGACACAGTTGGCACAGTTGCATGACTTGCTCTGCCAATATTGAAAAATTTAGGAATAGGATATGGTGGAAGTGACCTAGAGTTGAGGGTTAGAGGAGCCTTGAATGTCAGAAGAACAAGAGATTCAGGACAATGAAGGGCAACGAATGACTTGTTGAATTAGTTAAATATAGGATGACTGGAAGGAAGTAAAACCGGAGCAGGGAACTGGTCAAACAAGGCTGAATAAAATCCTTGGTGACCATGGTGAAAACAGAATAGGTTTAGGAAGAATGCTTTAGAGGGTGAGATGAGGAAGACCATTCTGATCTTAAGGGGACTTTTAGAGATCAAGATTACAAAAAGGTACAGTTCTGGGTGCTAGTGAATTCTAAGCTGTGCCCACCCCTGGGGATGAGTGAAATAGAGATGAGGATGTTAATGAACTTGGAGGCCATGATGTTTAAAGGTCCATAAATGTGGACCAGTCTCTGTTTTTGTTCAGTTGTTCTTTGTGACCACATTTGAGGTTTTTGTATATATGATAATGATATTATAATAAGCCGCTCTATGTCACAAGTTCACCTAAAGGACAGCTTTTGCTATTACTGCACAGGTGCCTACTTAGGGAAAGTACCCTCTATTGTTCTGGGGTACATATCCTGCTTGGGCATCCTGGTGGTGCTGTTTTCTGATTGGCTGAGTATTGCTGTCCTGTCTGAGACTAGATGGATGTCATTTGTGGTTGAGTGCATGGACACACCTGCTGTTTCTGTGGAAAATATGAGGAATGAGTCTAGGGGCAGTGGCTAGCTTGAGGCAGTGGCTGGGATCCCATCACATGGACATGCCTGCTGTTCTGTGAGAAATACGAGTTCATGGATACACCTGTTGTTCTACTGAGCAGTGAGGCATACATGAGGAAGTTAGGATATTGGGTGGGGACTGGCTAGGTAGGGGCAGTGGGCCTGCTGTTCAGTGGGGCCTATAAGGAAATTAGAATATTGGGGCTGGGGGCAGCTTTAGCCATCAACGGGGCTAATACCAGTGATCCCTTTATAAGGTAATAATGAATCAACTTGAATCAACCTAAAAGGACATAATCTAATATAATGAAGAATGCTAGGCTGTGTCTCAGGGTGAGAATTAAAATTCAATTCGCTGAGATCAGGAGACAGACTCAAAGAGGACTCCAAGTCCTGATGCAGAAGAAGCATTGTGGAGTTATGAAAGGGGAAACTGTAGGAAGACACACAGAACTGGCAGAGGAAAGAAGCCACAGACATGGAAATGGAACACACAGAAACACAGGCAGAAGTAACTGCCACAAAGGAAGAGGCCAAGACTGTAGAAGGGAGGTCTCCTGGGCCAGTAGGGACAGAAGCTGTGTTGCTGAAAGACCAAGACAACAGAACCAAGGCAGCAATCCTGAATCTCCTAAACACCTCCTCCTCCATCCCCCAATTTCTTCATGGGAACCTGAAGCATTTTCCTCTGGGCTGGGGAGTGGGGCAAGTAGAATGTGGAGTAGGGACAGTTTGTTTACCTTGTTTTAAATGTTTACTTTGTTTTTATAAACTGTGGTAACCACTAACAACTGGCAATTACTAGGCATTGTTGTTCAGTTGTTTCAATTGTGTCCAACTCTTCTTTGGGGTTTTCTTGGCAAAGATACTGGAGTTGTGTGCCATTTCCTTCTCCAGCTCATGTTACAGATGGAGAAACTGAAGCAGAGTTAAGTGACTTGCTCAGGGTCACACATCTCTAGTAAGTGCCTGGGGTCAATTTGAACTCAGGTGTTGGGCTCCCTTGAACCCTTCACCACCCAAAGGAGACTGAAAACCTGGACTGGCCAATCAGAAAAAGACATTTTAGCCCACTCTGGGTTAACATGCCAACATGCCTTGTGATACTTTCTTGAGTGAACCCAAAGTTCTCTGGCAAGATTAAGCATTCTCCTGTTTATGACTGACAAAGACTAGGTGTCTTGAACTTACACTATCTTGATTAACAGCTTTTCTCTTATCTTGTTGTTTTATGGCCCTCTTTTGTTAAGACACTATCTTATTATTGTTGAGGTGAGGCAGACAGAAGTATTCTGGAGTAAAGGATGAGAGATAGGAGATAAGATGCAGGGTGTGACCAGCTAGAAAAGTGATAACAGAAGACTATACATTGAAGCCCCCCACAGGGGACTTATGTGTGCTTTCACAAAGCACCACCAATTACATAACAACTCTTCCCCTCCTCTTTCTTATTCTCTTTGCTTATCAGCATGATAAAGGCATCTCTGGACTACCTGATATCCCAGGCATTTTGGAGCCCTGCTTGCTCTCCCATTCTCTTGTCCCTCTTCCCCCATTCCATAAAATGGGGTTTAAACCAGACACCTAAGCCCAATAATAACCTTTCCCTCCCGTGGGAAGCAAGCACACTTGGATGAGTTACCCCAGTAAACGCCTTTCTTTAAGTTGGAGACTTCACACTGTGAATGAATTCCTTCAGGACATTAGAACCCACACATCTATTCTTCATCATTTCAGGTGGGACCCCAACATTCTTGAACTCATCATTATGACACACCATTATTTTATGACATTCCCTTGCTTATGGCTGACAGAAACCAGACATCTTGGGGCACTCTCTTGTTCCATGGAAACTATAATTTTGGCTGATAAAAGACAAAGGCATCCTAAGTCAGGGAGAGGGGATTGAGTGGGAGATAATTCTTGTGAAGACTTCACAGAGAGAGAAAATATAAAAATTACTTTTTTTTATTTCTGGAATAAGCAGGGCCAATGAGAGGATGGAATGGACTTGGAATTTAACTTTGTAGGAATGTGATTACCTAACTCTCAGGAATTCGAGGCCTGGGGCATTAAGTGCCTAAGGGTTGTTCCTTCCCTGCTCCAGGAAGCCCCCTCCCTCTTTCCTCGGTCCTCTTCTTTACCTTAGCCATATTATTGCCACATCCGCAGCTAGTTACTAAATAAGGAGATATGTTTCCAATTGGCTATACTTGATTTCCTGGTTCTTTTTCTAGCTTTTCGCACCTAGATTGTAAGCCCACCTCCCAGCCAGTGGAGAGGAGGGATAGTGGTGGGCGGGAGTTCTTTTGTGATAGAATATATGTTGGTGCTTTGCCTTTGTGAGCGTCTCCTTCCACTAGTCCGTCTTAGTGTAGGTGATGCCCAAATCTCACGAGATTTATTGAATAAAGATTAATTCCTTTTCTGTCCCTACCTGAGAAACCTCTGTGAATTATTGGGGTACTTGGGTAGTCTCACCACCCCACACAGGAGAATGTAGGAGAAACATTTCCTTACTCCATAGGCACATAAACTCCTTCAACTAATGCTTTTTTTGAGCTCAGTTTATTGTTGCTCCCATAAATGTATGATTCTGCTAACTTATAGAGAATAAACAGCACATATACAACATAATTTTGTCTCTTTTTAGACCATACTCTGAAGGTTGACATTTGTATCAGTAAGGCAATAATAACAATGCAGATGATAATTGTCAAAATTATCTGTGTGCTTCTGTATCGCAAAGTATACGAGACTCTCCACATAGAAGGCAGAAGAAGTAAACCATTTATTCAGACACCAGAGAACAATATCCCATAACCCATCTACCCAATCTATCACAGTAGTAAAGGACTGAGTACATAATATCACAGCATGGAGCCTCACCATCCCAAAACCTCTTCGACCGCCTGCAGGGGTCTTCCCAAAAACAAACTCACAATACAGCTAAGTCAGTCTGTTCGGCTCTATCATGACAGCCATTGGTAGCCATTAGCAGCCATAACTGCGCTCTCCACACGCTCTCTGTCTCTCTCTCTCTCTCTTTGCATTTCCAGTGACATAACTTGCTTTTCCTGTCAGGAAGCTCCTCCCACCCCATGTGACTTAGGCTTCCTGTGACATAAGCAGGTCATACGGCCTATTCATGGGTAGGAAAGGTCTTCAAATCTAAACTGCTACTACAACATTTTAATCCCTGCCTCGGATAGAACTAATTGAATAAAAAGAGAAAACCACACTCTGACTAGGAGAGGGACTCAGGTGCCACGAGATCTATTTTCCCTGCATCTTAACCTTGTTGGGTGTAGGTAAGTCTCTCTCTATTCCCAGCTTCCATCGTAGACCCCCACTTCTTTGGTTGCATTTGAAAATTCTCTCTAAACTAGCTCTTGGGAAAGGGATCATGTCATTCTGCATTGAGTAGGTCTCCTCAGGTAAGGATCCTCTTAAAATTGGTCTATGGGTCAGTCAACAAACTAAAATTAGAGACCTGGTTAACGAAACCACTGCTTTTTATATGTCGGGCCTTTCTGATGACCACAAATGCTGCCAGCACTGGTAGCAGTTAATTGAAGATAGCCCTGAATTGTGTTGGCCCTACTGGGGCTCTTTTGACTGGTCTAAACTGGTTTATCTTAAAAACAAATTAAGCTTGAAAGCCAACAAGATATCTAAACTAGAGTGGGAATGTTTTCACTGCTGGTTTGCTGAAATGGCAGAGTGAGAACGTAAGGCAGAAGCTTTCTCCATTAAAGCTCAAAAAACCCTTCAGCTTCAGCACCCTTTCCTTTGGCACCACCTTATCCCCTTTACCCTACCCTGCCCTCTTGCCCAATAGCCTTTTCTTTCCATCATTTCTCCCTCACCCTACTTGTTGCCTCCTCCTTTGTCCCCTCACCTTAGAGGCTCCAGTCCTAATGGGAACAGCCCTGTTCTGCCTATGGACCAGATCCCTGAACTTAACCCCATCAGGATCTATCCTTTTAAAGTAGTCAATAAACAGAGCCCTCAGACTGTCCTTGTTGAGGATAAAGGAGGTCATGTTAGGCCCACCATTATACTTGTTTCTACCACACAGTATATTATGCAGCTTCAGCAACTAACAGGTCCCATGCCAAAGCCACATCCCACCCCTGGCCCTATGAGGGACCACAAACTTGGTAATTGTCACTACTGTAAAAAGTGAGGCATTGGAAACATGAATGTAGAACCTGCTTCAAGATTATGAAGAATAAGGAACACCAGAGGCACCAAAGCCCTCCTCCACAACTTTAAAGCTGCTCCAAGGAAGGTTTGCAGGATCCAGTCCCCATCTGCCCCTCTTTCTCTCTCAACTAGGGGAGCTGTATGTGGTAGTACAGGGTCACCCTATTTCTGCTTTGATAGATATGGGGACCACCCTGTCAGTCTTGGGGCCTTGCAAATTCTCCACACACCCCTTCCTCAGAGTAATGATAGTTTACTGGTGGGGGTTTCTAACAAGCCCCTCCAAGCTTTTCAGACTTCCCCTCTCCCTGTAATTCTAAGATTAAATTTGTTCATTTGTCTGTGTTTCTGTCTCTATGTTTGTGAAATATCTGTGTCATGTTTGTGCTGTGAGCTAGATTCTGTTGCCTTGAAAGATTTAGAATGCAGCCGGCCAGAAAAACTTCTACGGACTATAACTAGAGAGAACACTGGGAAAGACTTATTAATTTACAAACTTCCACCTTAGGCTTTACTCAGGAGATTAGGTTATGAGGAAAGAGGAAAAGCCGGTATGACTTTTTTTTTGGTGGTAACAAAACTGGCCAAGTTGAAACTATAGAAATAAAATTGGATAACCAAAATTATAGAACTGCTAAAAACATCTTAGCAGATTCTGAAGGTTTTGAGATTAATAATTAAGGAGTCTGGAAATCAATCATTCTAAGATTACAGGAGAAAATTTCTGAAACTTTGGGGTAATTAAAGGAACTCACTCCCTTCTGAAAAATCTCCTCACAATCCTGTTCATTCAGCCTTCCCCACTCCCTCCCCCTGAGTCAAGAGTATATCTCAGTATGGGGATTGCTAACAGCCCATGTCTCCCAGTTAATTCCTTACATCTGAGATCAGATTAAGAAAAGAAAATGCTGGGTAATTACAGGGAAACTTTAATTACCCTTCCCCACTTTGCAGAGGGGAAGGGGCAGCAGTATAACAACAATGTTACTTGCCACTATTGTGGCTGCGTAAGATCAATAACAAGACCAACAACACCAGCACACAGCGGGGCTGCTAGCACAAGTTCTTTGATCTGTTTTTCTAAGGAAAGCAACTTTAAGGGGTTTACAATCTCACTTTAATTAAACATACATATATCATTCACTCACTTTAGGAAGAAAAGTCAGCACTGTGAACTTCAGAGCAAATACAAACAGAAATTACAAACAGAGAAAATATAAACAGAGCAAATAACACAAATCAACAGACAGACTTCTAGCTATCTGACCAAAGCTATACACACATAGTTACCAAAGAGAGAAGCACCAACTTCTGGATTTTCAAAGTGGGTTAATGGCTTCCTAGAGTCTCCACACCAAAACTCTTCAATGAGTGAGCCTGAAACAAAATGCTAAGTATGTATATACTTCTTTAGAGTTAGAAGGCTTCATACCTCTTAAGGGCTTCACACTTTTCATGACTTAGTTAGTAAAAGGGTGTGGGCCTTCCTACAAACAAAGGCAAGACTCAATCAAAGGCACTTGATTGCCTTAGTGCTGGGAAGCATTCCAAAACAAAAGACAACAAAAAGTCCCATTTCTCTTGCTGTTACAAGTAGCCACAGCAAGGCCCTACTGTCAGTGGCCCTAATGACCCTGTGCCAATAGGCATTTTGTAGCCCACCTTCCTAGGCAAACCTGGGAGTATCACCCTGGTTCAGTACATTCTGCCCACCCTGCCCCAACAGCTGCAAGTGACCTCAGCCCAGAAGCTCACATGGGGGGTGGAGGGGAGGAAATGGGTCAGGTCCCAAGGCCAGCATTCCCTAAGCCCTACCTACCAGGAAAGGGAAGTTCCTGGCACCTGCCACCCCAGTCTCAAAGCCAAACCCAATCAGTTGGTGTCTCCAGGGTAGGACCAGCCTTCAGCAGGTCCTACCCAGCTGCTGCCTGGGAGAGTCTGGGTATCCCTGGCAATGCTTACCATGGCAGTACAAGGTGGGGGAAACTAGCCTGCCTCAGCCCTTGGTAAGCCCACTCTTCTCCATTCTAGTTGCAGAAATGTATTAGCTGTGTAACTTATGGCAAATTATTTTGTATCTGTTTGCCCCAGTTTTCTGATTTGTAAAGAGAAAAAATAATAACGATGGTTGTTGTGAGATCAAAATGATGCAATGATTGTAAAGTGTTTAACACAGTGACTGGAATATACTAAGCACCACATTATTGTTCTTTCTCTAATTTAATGTAATTGTTCCATACTTGACAACTTTAAAGTGGTTTTATAATGCCAAAGGTAGTAAGATCAATGATTTCTATATGTGATAATTTGGAAATGCAGTTGATGTCATCTGAAGTTTATTGTTTGTGTTATTACTATATTTCTAAATTTTCTTATAAAATTTTGAGAGACCATTGCAAAACTGAAATGGTATTAGACAAAGCAATCTCTAATCTGGATTTGTTACAAATGGATAGGCCTTTTAACAAGATGTAATAAAAAAATTAGATAATTTGGAAATTTAAATATTTAGTGGGGTATATTCAATTATAAACAGGCAATAATAATAATGATAATGAGATTTACTATAATAGCAAATTTTCATTTGAAAATCTTGACTATTAGGAAAGTATATAAGGTGGTCTAGAGATGTAGCTTCAACATATTAATGATGAGACAAATGATTCTCTGTGCAAAGTAATTTGGAAGAACATTCACCTAAGTTGATAAAGGGTTTCTTTCAAGTTTTAAATGCATAATATTGTTATATTTCTAAATTTTCTTATATTGTGTAATTTGGTAAACAATTGTATCAGCTATGTAGTTAGAAAAGCAATTCCTCTTATAATCTAGATGTTAGATTAAGAATTGTGCTATTTTTTAAAAAAGGAGAATGAACGGGTTAGGAAACTGTTAGGTCATTCCCTAAAGTACTGTAATTTAAGAAAATTATAAACTTTCAAGTTTTGTCTATATTTAAGAGGAAGTTTTACCTAAAATTCTCATGAATCCTGTGCAAGAGTTTTCTGTGTGGAATTCCTACTGAGTAAATGGGAATCCTTGTACAAAATAAGGGTGTGATTTTTTAAGCCTGCTTCATCTTATGAGATATGTACATACATGCATACATATATGCATATACATATACACAGCCACCCACACATATATATTTTCATTTTGGGATCTCTTTCAGGAGGTGATCAGTGGATTCTTTCAATTTCTATTTTACCCTCTTGTTCTAGAATATGTGGGCAGTTTTTCTTGATAATTTCTTGAAAGATGGTGTCAGGGCTCTTTTTTGATCAACACTTTCAGGTAGTCCAATAATTTTTAAATTATCTCTCCAGGATCTATTTTCCAGGTCTATTGTTTTTTCCAATGAGATATTTTACATTGTCTTTTATTTTTTCAATCTTTTGGTTCTCTTTCATTGTTTCTTGGTTTCTCATAAAGTCATTAGCTTCCATTTGTTCCATTCTAATTTTTAAGGAATTATTTTCTTCAGTGAGCTTTTGGACCTCCTTTTCCATTTGGCCAATTCTGCTTTTTAAGGTATTCTTCTCATTGGCTTTTTGGAGCTCTTTTGCCATTTGGCCTAGTCTATTTTTTAAGGTGTTATTTTCTTCAGTATTTTTTGGTGTGTCCTTTATAAAGCTATTGCCTTGATTTTCTTGCATCACTCTCATTTCTCTTCTCAAGTTTTCCTCTACCTGTCTTACTTGATTTTAAAATCCTTTTTGAGCTCTTCCATGGCTTGAGACTAATTCATATTTTTCTTCGAGGCTTTGGATGTAGGAGCTTTGACTTTGTTGTCTTCTTTTTTTTTTCTTTTTTAAAAATATATAATTAATTTATTTATTTTTAATTTACAACATTCACTTCCGTAAGATTTTGAATTCTAAATCCTGACCCCTATTCTCTTCTCCTCCCCTCCCCAAGACAGCATGCAATCGGATATAGGCTCTACTTATGCATTCATATTAAACATACTTTCACATTAGTCATAATGTAAAGAAGAATTGGAACTAATGGAAGGAACCATAAAAAAGAAGAAACAAAACAACAAAATAAAAGGAGAGCAAATAGTATGCCTTGCTCTGTTATTAGACTCCCTAGTTCTTTTTCTGGATTTGGATAGCATTTTCCATCATGAATCTTTTGGAATTGTCTTAGATCTTTGTATTGCTGAGAAAAGCTAAGTCTATGAAGGACAGTCATCGCACACTGTGCCTGTAACTGTGTACAATATTCTCCTGGTTCTGCTCACTTCACTCAACATCACTTCATATTAGTCTTTCCAGGTTTTTCTGAAGTCTAGCTGCTCATCATTTCTTATAGCACAATAGTATATACAATTTATATATTGCATTATATACATATTATATACATATAGTATACATTCAGATACTACAACTTGTTCAGCCATTCCCCAATTGATGGACATCCCCTCAATTTCCAATTCTTTGCCACCACAAAAAGGGCTGCTATAAATATTCTTTGTATATGTGGATCTTTTTCCCATTTTTATGATCTCTTTGGGATATAGACCTAGAAGTGATATTGCTGGATGGTTATTGTCTTCTGAGTGTGTTTTTTTCCTGTTGTTTGCTCATTTTCCCAGTATATTACTTGACTTTTAACTCTTTGTCAAAGTAAGGTTCTGTGTCAGATTGGCTAAAATGACAAAACAGGAAAATGATAAATGCGGGAGAGGATGTGGGAAAATTGCCAGCACAGACATTGTTGCCAGCACATTATATTGCTGGTGGAGTTGTGAACTGATCCAGCCATTCTGGAGAGCAATTTGGCACTATGCCCAAAGGGCTATAAAAATGTTCATACCCTTTGACCCAGCAATACCACTTCTAGGGTTGTATCCCAAAGAG
>CM053623.1:220514007-220561614 GCA_028646595.1 Phalanger gymnotis
CCTTTTGTTCATTTCTTGACGCCTTATCACATTCCTTACAAAAATCATCTCTTTCTGCCACTTCGACCTGACTCTTTCATTTACCAAGACTGAGGCCATCCAGTTTCTTCATTTCCCTTCTCTCATACCTCAAAACTATTCATGCTTTCCCTTCTATTTTAAAGGAAAGAGCACCCATCTTTGTCCAAGTTCACTGCTTCATTCATACCCCTGATTCAATTCTAGCTGTCTTCTATTACCTGGTCCCATTAATCACCCATTCTCCAGTCTCCTCTCTTGCTCTTGCTCTGGTTCCTTGCTCTGATAGAATCAAATCTCCTCTATTAAACAGGCAGCTAGGTGGCACAGCAGATGGAGGACTAGGCCCAAATCAGGAAGACCCGAGTTCAAATCTGATCTCAGACACTCACTAGAGATGTGTGACCTTGGGCAATTCACTTAACTGTTTCCCCCGGTTTCCTCATCCGTAAAAATAAGCTGGAGAAGGAAATGGTAAACCACTCCAGTTATCTCTGCCAAGAAAACCCCAAACGGGGTCATGAAGAGTCAGACATAACTGAAAAACAACAAAATTAAAAAAAAAAAAGGCACCTTGGCTTGACCTATCTGTACCCTCAAGTCCTCCTCTCTCCTTTACTCCCAGTCAGTGCTAAACTTCTAGTCTACAGTTATGGTCCCAACTTCCCGACTCTTCAGCTCTCCTGCACGCTGGCTTCTCTTCCCATCACTCTAATACAGGGTCCTCAAAAAGTGGTCCGAGGCAAAAATTATTTTTGCAATCCCAAAAGATTTTTTCTTGGTTTTTCTTAGTTTTTCCTATTAAAATGCTCCTTCCTTTTTCCAGCTATTTATCTCTGTGAGGCTGGAGTTTCTCCATATGCTTCAATCAAAGTGGTATCTTAGTAGACAGAATGCAGAAGCAGATGAGACTCCAGCTACCTTCTATTAAGACAAACGAAAGAGATTTGCAAAAAATATGTAAAACGATATCACTTTTATCACTAATTTTTTTTTGGTTTTGGAAAATATTTTAAGATGAATTTTTAAATATTTTAAAACTTTATTTTAATTTCTAACATGGTAAATATCGATAAATATACCTTACATTAACCGCTTTGGAGGAGATCCTTGCACCAAAAAGTCTGAGAGCCTCTGCTTTAATGAAATTGGTCCCCAGGTCACCCATGAGTTCTCTCTAGTCTATTTTTCCCATAATACTTGGTTAGTTCCTTCTGGATGTTTTGTCTTCCACTGACAACTCCTTTCTTCCAGTTCTTCTACATATTTGACCACTTCTCAATTTCCTTCTTTTATTTTACCCTGGACCTAAAGAGTGGGTAGCCCTTGAGGTTCTGACTGTCCTTGACCTACTCCTCTTTATCCTTTAGCGATCTCATCTACTCCCATGGCTTCAATTTCCACCTTTATGCAAGTAAGTCCCAGGTATATCCTCGGCCCAACCTCATTCTGTAATCCAACATTTCTAATTAAGTAATTAAAAAAAAAACTCCACTTGGATGTGCTGCTTATTTCTAAAGCTCAACATATCCCAAGCTAAATTAATCATCTTTCCTCCAAAAGCTACCTGTCTCTTACTTCCCCAATTCTTTTGAATCTACACTGTACTCCCAGTAAACCAGAATCAGAATCATCCTTAAGCTACTCTGTAATAGAATGAAAGTATGTTGATGGCGGAGATGAATAAAATGTAAAGTAAAAAAAATGAATAAATAAAACTAGCTTTATGAAAAAAAAAAACCAGTAAGATGTATAGACCATCAGCCAATTTGATTAAAAAAAAACCCACATCACCAGTATCAAAAAAGGAAAGGCTGAATTCATAACCAATGAAGATGAAATTAAATAATTATTAGGAGCTATTGTGCCCAACTTTATGTCAATAAAACCAACCACCTAAATAAATGGATGAATATTTACAATAATATAAATTGACCAGATTTATAGAAGAGGAAATAGAATACTTAAAATAACCCTACCTTACAAAAAGAAATTAAACAGCCATAAATGAGTGCCCTAAAAACAAAACAAAACCCAGGACCATAGAGATTTACAACCAAATCCTACCAAACATTTAAAGAAAAAATAATTCCAATACTATGTAAACTTCTAAAAATAGGTAAGAGTCCTACAAAATTCTTTCTGTAATGCAAATATAATTTTGATAACTAAACCAAAGAGAAAAAAAAAGAGAAAGAAAACTAGAAAACATTTTCCCCTAATAAATACTGATGCAAAAATTTTAAAACAAGTTACTAGTATGGAGATTACAACAATATATCACCAAGATCATACACTATGACCAGGTTGAATTTTTATACCAGGAATGAAAGACTGGTTTAATATTAGAAAAACTGTAAGCAATTTACTATATCAATAACAAAAAATTATAATCATATCAAGAGATGCAAAAAAGCCTTTTGACAAAATAAAACACGCATTCTTATTGAAAACACGAGAAAGCATAGAAATAAATGGAACTTTTCCTAAAATGGCAAGTAGTATCCATCTAAAACCAAAAGCAAACATTATCAATAATGGGGATAAACTAGAAGCCTTTCCAATAAATACAGGGGTGAAACAAAGATGTCCATTATAACCATTATTGTTTAATATTGTACTAGAAATGCTAACTATAGCAATAAGACAAGAAAAAGAAGTTGAAGGAATAACATAGGCAATGAAGAAACAAAACTATTATTTTTTTGCAGATGATATGATATCCTCAGAGAACCCTAAAGAATCAACTAAAAAAATAGGTAAAAACAATGACCAACTTTAGCGAAGTTGCAAATATAAAGTAAGCCCCACACAAATTATCAGCATTTCTATATATTACCAATAAAACCCAGCAAAAATAGAGAAATTCCACTTAAAATAACTGCAGGCAATATAAAATACTTGGGAGTTTATCTCCCAACACACAAAATAACTATGTGAACACAATTACAAAACATTCTTTTCACAAATGCAGAGAAATAATTGGAGAAAAATTAATTGCTAATGGGTAAGCCAATCCAATAATAATAAAAATGGTAATGCTACTTATTTTACTTATTCAGTATCATACTAATCAAACTAGCAGATAATTACTTTATAGAGCTGGGGAAAAAAATTCCTCAAACCATACTATAAAGTGGTAATCACCAAAACAATTTGGTATTGCATAAAAAAATAAGTGGCTGATCAATGGAATAGATTAGGGATACTATTTAAATGAGCACAAAACCTAATATTTGATAAACCCAGAGATACCAAACTGCTGGAAAAAATAAAAAGCAGTCTGGCAGAAACTAGGCATAATCCAACATCTCACACTGTATACCTAGATGAACTTAAAATGGGTACATGATATAGACATAACGGGTGATATCACAAACAAATTAGAGGAGAATGAAAAAAAAACACTCAGATCTATAGTGTAATAGAAAAAAAGATAGAGATGTTCATGGGAGGCAAAATGCATCATTTTGATTACATTGAAAAGTTTTGAGGATATCTAGGTGACACAATAGATAGAGCACCGGCCCTGGAATCAGGAGGAACTCAGTTCAAATCTAGCCTGACATTTGACACTAGCTGTGAGACCCTGGGCAAGTCACTTAACCTTGATTGCCTTGCCCTGTCCCCCTAATAACAAGTTTTAGCACAAACAACACCAATGCAGCCAAAATTAGGAGAAAAGCATGAAACTGGGTAAATTTTACAGCAAGTTTCTCTGATAAAGGTCTCATTTATGAAATATATAGATCTGAGCCAAATATATAGTAAGAGACATTCCCCGATTGATAAATGGTCAAGGGATATGAATAGGCAGTTTTCAGAGGAAGAAATCAAAGCTATCAATAGTCATATAAAAATGCTGTGAATCACTAATAGAGAAATACAAAAATAACTCCTGAAGTACTACCTCACCCTCAGCAGATTGGCTAACATGACAGAAAAGGAAAATGACAAATGTTGCAAGGGATGTGGAAAAACAGGGAAACATATGCACTGTTGGTGGAGTTGTGAACTGGTCCAACCATTCTGAAGAACAATTTGGAACGATGCCCAAAGAGCTATGACTATGCGTACCTTTTTACCCAACAATACTACCACTAAGTCTATACCTCAAGAAGATCAAAGAAAAAAGGAAAAGGATCTATCTGTACAAAAAACATTTATAGCAGCTTTTTGTGGTGGCAAAGAATTGGAAAGCAAAAGGATGCCCATCAACTGAGTGATGGCTGAATAAATTATGCTATACAATTATGATGGAATGCCATTGCGATAAAAGAAATTATGAAGGGGATGGTTTCAGAAAAACCTGGTTAAGACCTGTATGAACTGATGCAGAGTGAACTGAGCAGAACCAGAACACTATACACAGTAAAAACAATATTGTAACAATGATTAACTATGAAAAATTTAGCTACTCTGATCAATACAATGATCCATGACAATTCCCAAGGACTTACGATGAAAAATGTTATCCACCTCCAGAGAGAGAACACATGGACTCTGAGTGCAGACTGAAGTATATTTTTTCTTTTTTCACAACATGGCTAATGTGTAAATGTTTTGCATGATTTCAAATGTATTTTTGTGTCATATTATCTCACCTTTTCAAACCAGTGGGGGAAGAGGTGGAAAGAGAGAATTTGGAACGGAAAATAAAAATGAAATAAACCCTCTTAATAATTTTCCTATTTTTAACAGCACCACCAGTCCCAAGTTTACAATCTTGGAGTCAGGGTTAGAGTTCACCTACAACATTTTTCCTTTATTCCTACAGCCCCATACCCTCCATATTCAATCAATCTTGTCAAATTCTACCTCCACATCCGAGCTCTTTTCTCCATTCACATGGCCACCATTCTAGTTCACTCCAGCACAAAAATAGCCTCCTAACTGGTCTTAATGTTTTTAGTGTCTTTCCTCTCCAATTCGATTTCTACAAATCTGCTAAATTGTCTTTCCAACGTGCAGGTCTGACCATGCCACTCCCCTCAAAGAAAATAACGGCTCCCTCTAAAATACAGACTTATCTGGCATTTAAAGCCCTTCACAATGTAGCTCCAACATGCCTTTACAAAACTAATGCATAATATTCTCCTTCATTCTATTTTCTATTCAGATTGGTATACTTGCTCTTGCTCCTTTTCCATCTCCTGTCTCTACCTAAAATGCACTCTTCTCTTTACCTCCAGTTTCTTTCACAAGGTTCAGCTCAAGGACCACCTTCTCCATGAAGGCTATCATCTTCTCAGTCACAGTCCACATTGTTTGTATTTACTTAGCTATGCTTGGCAACCCTGCCCTATGATGCTTTAATGAACGATGGCAGTGGTGGTAGTAGTGTTTTTCATTCAATTTACTAAATCAGTGTTTGTATAAACACCATCAGACATGGAAACTATAATGTGTTTTCTAAACTTAAAAATTGTTTTCCACAATATTTTTCTTGGTGTCTGAGTGGTCAGAGTTTTGGCTACTGAAAGAATTGATGATTAGCACTTCCTAAAAGGAAGACAAGTACCAAATTATGGCAAGTAATAGTCTTATAGCTAGCTAGACTAAAAAATATATTAACTCTTCCATTAATAATTTTTAAATAGTGGATCACCTGGTAAATTATGTTAGCAAAAAGCACTTTGTAGTGGCAAATAATTAAAACATTCCTTGCATAAAATACAACCGTTCACTGTAGGACTTATGTAAATTTGTGTAAAAATTATCGTGAAATATACTAATTGCAAACTAACTTGTTTGTTCAGGACTGCCTCAATAATCTATGTAGTAAATTCTTGCCTTCAATTTGGCTTATATTTATATACCACCTTATCACTTAATGGATTTGTGGAAGCTCAGAGTATTCTGAAGTATAACAGAAAGCAAATATAACAGGAAGACCAATAACTTGATCCCTAATGTCTATGACTTGATGTAATGAAAATGACAAAATCAATTTTTCATTAAAAAATTTCAGGATTTCTTGTTCAAAAAGTGATTTCAAGTTTTCATAAAAAAACAAAACAAAACAAAACAAAACTCTGTAAAGAGGTCTTTCTCAATAGCTTCATCTAACATTCAAGGCCAGGCATAATTTGGTGCTACCCAAGCTTTTTCATCCTACTTCTCATATATTCATTTCACTCAAACAGGATTAATAGTGGTCCATACATGTCCTTCATTACTTACCTCCGTAATTTTTATTATATACCATTTCCTATCCCTTCTCCCAGCTCTCTGCCTCCTGAAATCCTACCTACCCTTCAAAAAGCTGCTCAAATACCAAGGTGTCCATGAAGATTTCGTGTATATGATCAGCTATGTCTGACTTTCTTCAAGCCTTATATAAGTGTTTGCTTCTCTGTTGTGCATTAAAATCTATTTCTCACTAGTTGCATTTCTTACCCTTCTAGTCCAGACACTCCAAGAGGCCAAGGCATGTCTTGATTAGTTTTTATATTGTTTCTAGCACAACATGGTGCATTTCAATAATTGATATGACTTTTGATGAAACCACAAGCAGCAATAAACTGGTTATCATTCATGTTTCAAAGTTTTTCTTCCAAGTTGTATATGTTTTACATCCAACAGTCTTGATTATCTCAATGCCCTTTAATTTTTACAGAAATAAGACAAAATGATACATATTATATTAGGAGCTGACAATATTTTTGTAGGTAAGCTCAAAAATGAGTAATCTGATTACAAAAGTACTGATGTGCTAACAGCATATTTTGGATTTCAGACAATCATACAGAAATGTACATAATTCAAATACTTGCAATTCAGAAAACCTTACTCCCCATGAAAATATAAAAATGATAATCTGAGACAAAATATTTTGTTTTACTAAAAACTGTATAAACATAAAATAAGCATAAAAACACAACTTTAGAATTTATGAAGATTAACTATATAAAAATAGTCACTTTTTCTTACAAAGGTACCCTTTATTACCTCAAAAATATTTTCTACATGAATAATAGTTTTAAAATTGCATTATTTTTAAACTGATAAGCCCTACATTAGAATTTGATTAGAAAAACCCTCTTGGAAAAATACTTTGGTATGTATCTTGAGCTGATTTGTAAAAATCCTCTAAAATATCTTTAGGGGCTTGTAAACATTTCTTTCTATTAAAGCACAGTAGAATAAGTAATGCATATCAGCTGCATATAGAATCAGCACATGATTTATTATGATCCATTTAGAGAAACTTACCACATCCAAAAAAGCAAAATCAATTCTATTTTTTTAAACTCTCAAATGTTCAAATAGAACCGTCCAGTTTACTAAATGTTTCTATAAAATGATTGGGAAACTTCTCTGAAAGTTTCATTTTCAGTTCATGTGGCTTGGCTATCTTGAAAGACAAAACTTGAAAAATGATTATGCCCTTTTTTTCCCCTAAACCTCTTGCAAACAAACATTTTTTAAAAGATCATTTTAAAGATTTGACAGTTGAGCAAAGTATACATAATTTATACATTTTACAAAGCATTAGATTTTCTTTTAAATCTGCAGTTTAGAATATTGGAAGACAAAAATATTTACATAAACAATTAAAAAGGGCATATTTCAGAACCTAGTAATGAAAATCTATACCAATAAAAAGTTGGTTAAAAAAAAAAACCCTTCCAAAAAAAACTTCCATTAATGAACTGTCTCAGCTGCAAACTTTGCCGATAACTACTTTCTGGGAAATTCAAATTGTTGAAAATTCACTTTCTGTTGATCAGGTACCACTGTTAATGTTAATTCCAATAGAAATTCCAGTTGTGCCAGGAGCTTGCTTGAAGTCCTCTTATTTCCATCAGCATCTTGTAAATAAAATCTTTAGTCTTTATGCTGCAACTCCTAGTTTTAAAAGTTTCATTTTTGACCTTTTAGTTTATAAAATTCCATATAAAAAGAAAATCCATTTAATTTTTAGGTAAGTCCATAAAATTTATCTTCTTTTTAGACATTTTTATGGGAGTAGAGATCTTTTAAAGTTTTTAATTCTTCTATTAAAGTTTTATTTTGATTTTCCAAGACTGCAACTCGATTTTCCAGACACTTAACATATTCTTTTTTCTTTCTACGGCATTCTCGAGCAGCTTCTCTATAATTAAATACAAAAACAACCAAATAAAATTAACTTCATGGACATCATTATGAACAGCTGAGGTGGACCCTAAATTAATTAAGATAATGGTGTAGATTGCCTTTGTGAAACTTTCCAGTTTCTTTTTTTTTTTAATGATCCCAAGTTTCTTCCTCAATTTTGGATTCAAAATAATGAGCTCATTATTTTAAACATCAGCATTCTTTAATTGTTTTGTGTATGGCTGAAAGTCCTACAGTAGTCACATTCTCTAAAGAATTAAAGTTACAAGTGACCCAAAGGGAAATGGAAAGTACAAGTTAGGCATGAGCTATAAAATATCACCAAATAAGTCCAAAGGCAACAAGGAATTGTAGAGGAAAGAAGGCACAGAAGATGTTATCAGAAAAATGTATACACAGCAGAGGAGGTGAACTGGTCACATAGTGAGGAATAACCCATGGAGAGCCCCTGTACTCCACTGGAATCTATGCAATGTCAAAGGAGATAAAAATAGAATTCAGTCAGCCAGGCTAACCTCATTGTCTTTTTTTCTGACATGGTTGTTACTAGTAGATCATGGCAATGCCATTTGTTTTGTGGCTGTTCACAGAGTATAATCTGGATTTTTGTGGCTGAGCTGTGTCCAACTCTTCATGTCCCTGTAGAAGGTTTTCTCGGCAGAGATACTGGATTAGTTTGCCACTGCCTTCTCCAGTTCATTTTATAGATGAAGAAACTGAGGCACATAGGGTTAAGTGTCACATAGCTAGTAAATGCCTGATGCTGGACTTAAACTCTGGTCCTCCTGACTCCAGGCCTAGTGCTCTACCCAATGTGCCACATAGCTTCTCTGTATAGCCAGATTTTAGTAAAGCTTTTAAACTAGACCCAAAGAATGAATGTCTATGTCAACATGAGGGATCCTTTCCCCCATTCCTTAATAATATTACATATATTGAGTAGTTTAAAGGATGCTAATCAAATGGGCAAATGACCCAATGCTTAGCAGGGTTAGTTAACAGACTTCATTCCAATCATGCAGGCAGCAAACTATCCACGCCTGCCTATCCTCATATACCTTTGATCCATGTCCTCCCATGAATTCACTACAGGGCACTTGGCTACTTTCTTGAATTCTCTTCACATTGCATGGATGTCAATGGAGCAGAAGAGGCTGTCCAGCACCTCATTCAGCCATTGTGAAAAAAACAGACATGGCCCAATAGCCAATGAAACAAAGTTATTATCTCTCACATGTGCTCTGTGATTTGCCTGCTATCTTGTTTTATGGTGACACATTTTCCTGATGAAAGATTTATACGATTTCTTCTGTATAATTTCTCACTTAGAATATTTTTCAGCCCATTCATGCCAACCAAGTTCTATATTTGTGCTAAAAATAATTACAGAAATACTAAATAATGTCACATTTCTTACAAAATGTATGCTATCTTAATAATCACTGCTAACAGAACCACGGCGGATTAAGAGTAAGAAAAAAAGACAGTATGGAAAATAAGAAAATACAGCATGTTATATGTGGTAGATTATAAAATGTGGAGATAATCAGAGTTCTTGGCTTCAATAGTCCTTTGCAAATAAATCAGATGTGGCCTAACAGACAACAAAACAAAGCTGGCATGAAATTTTATCCAATTCTCTACTACAGAGGTTCTCAAAGTGTGATCTGTGCATTCCTAAGTGCCCCTGAAGTCAAATCTATTTTCATAATAATGCTAAGGCATTTTTTGCCTATTAAAATACTTTCTTTTTCCAACTACATTATCTGGGTAAACCTAAATTTCCTTTATATGCTTCAACCAAAATATCATATTGTAAACTGAAAACAAAAAGATACACGAGCATCCAGCTGCTTTCTACTAAGCCAGATATTAAAAAGATTTGCAAAAATACATAAAATAATTTCACTTTTCGTTTTGGAAAAGTAATTTTTCATAAAAATGTTATTTATGTTAATGTGTCATAATAGATAATGATTATTTAAAATGAATTAATATTTTTAAAGTTTGTTTGAATTTCTAATATGGTAAATAAGTGCTGACAGACAAAAACATATAAACCAAAGTCCTTAATTTTAAGAATATAAAGAGGTCCTGAAACAAAAAAAGTTTTGAGAACTGTTGTTTTAATATACAACAATGTCAGTTTGGGTAATTTAAAAATCTGCCTAAAGGTTAATCATACATCATTTTGTAGCACTTACCGATTTTTCATCAATCTTATTTCTCTTTTCAACTGTGGATCATCTGTTTTGGTTGTCTGAGATGTTATAGTGACTGGAGATGTCATCACTACTGTCTGTGGAAGGTTAGTATTTGCTGGTGCGGCACGAATCTGATAAGTCTGCATATCTCCTGATGCAGCTATATAGTCAAAAGAGGGAGTATTAAAGGATATTCAAAAACATTTGGAAGTAGTTCTATGGGAAATATCTACATGTATTAAGTATGCTTACTCTGTACGACCACTTGGTTGCTAGGGACAAGAATCTGCTGTCCATCAGATGTCTGTGCATACTGAAGAATTGTTGTTCCTTGTTGAGCATTGCCTGCATTTGTCATTGTTAATGCCTGCAGCCCCTGTACTCCATCTGTGCTAGGGCTGGCCAGTTGTAATGTTCCATTTGGGGCAATGGCAACTTTAATTGGGGAAGAAAATAAAATAGGAATTTTTCCAATACATAAATACGATATAGTAAAACCTCATTAGAGATCCTAGTATTTCATAATTCCTATAGGTTGGCCTCAAGTTTATTATGAAAAATGATTAACTTAATTAAGCCCAAACTATTTTCAAGCATTTTCAAATCCATACTTAATAGTACTATTTGTACACAAGATGATCTTAATTACAAAAGGTTTTTATCTAGTCTCTAGAAGGATCTCTACTTAGTAATGTTTAATGATTCTAGCCCAAATATGGGCTTCATGGACCTCCCTTTCAATGAATGCTGAACATCTTTACCCCTTTGAGGGGGATGGGTGGTGGTAAAAAAAACAAAACAAAACAAAAAACAAACAAAAACAACCACCTACTTCCCAAATTTGACCTGCTAAAGAAAAATAAAATAGTTACTCTCATTTTCCCCACTCAGTAAGAAATCTGATACATATTAATCTAGTTTGGCATATGCTTCAATAAAGGAAAGAATTAAAAATTCTTGATTTCTTTCTCAGTGTTGAAACATAAGGGGGAAACGAAATTTAAAATGCTATTTCTACCACTGCGTTTTTGAATCCCTTCTCTCCACTTCACTTCAGCACCTCTCAAGCATTTCTATGGAACTATCATTGGCTGGTGGGCACAAACACTCTCTTGCTCTCTACATAGGTATATATGCATCACCATATGCGTCCATTAGGGGACTTACTAATCAATCAGATGGGCTAATGCTGGACTTAATGACCAGCAGGTAGAGACTTGATAACCAAGTAGCAATTATTTCCAATCTAATGTTTTGTCTTCATTAATAGCTATAGTACATCAAGAGGAGCTACTGCAAATTAACTATTTGCCTTGGAAATAAATGCAAACAAAACTAATTACTTGGTCACATCTAGTTAACACTTAATTTGTTATGGAAGAAAATTTACCTTAGGGAAAAAAGAGTAGTTATTAAATAAAGTGTTAAGCTAATAATAGCCATACAAGTTCCTGACACTAATTTATAGAAGGGCATTATCAGATGGTGATATCTGCATTTATCTTATCTCTCTATACAGTTATCTGAATTGGTCCTATTTTTCCTGCAAGTTTCCCTATGGTTAGTGGATTTTTATTCCCCCAGAACACTGAAAAACACAGGAGACTCTACATATCAGCTACATCTTGTTGATTATAAATAATCTTCCTGACAAAATTCTAAGATTCAGGGTGGTACCAAAAATTTAACCAATATTTGAGTGACAGAAACACAGAAGTTCTACAATAAGTCAGTTACAGAAAGGGCTTCAACTCAAGTTGATAATCTCTTTTTACAGGTTCATTTTTCTCCTTTTACCACATTCTAATCTAGATGATGGCTTTTGGTTGCATCAAAGGCCACCAATATAATTGTCCAGTAACTAGGGTAAGACCATGTACCAAATAAAACACACTTGTCCCTCCCAAATAAAAAGGTCTAGTCTAGAAATCTACTTCATTTGCATCTCAGGCCATTGCCAGTCATGCTGACTTAAGAGTGTGAGGTTGCCAACTTACTGCAATTCTGCCTCATTTAAATCCAATTCACATGCAAGCCAAGATATCACCCTGTGATGTCACTGGATCTTCAAAAACGAAGGAGAACAACTTTATATACATACTGTATTGTCCAGTGCTAGTCTGGTAGATAGGAGTTGGGACAGACATAGATGTGACTGTTGAAACTCCAGGGTTTTCTCCGTCTCCCTTCCTCTCTCTGGTGTCTTCTGAAGAAAGATCGTTCAAGATTTTTCTGTGGAAAAAACGGAATTCCATTAACTCACCACTGATGGAAAGTCAAGATTCCATATTGGTTTATGTATAAGCACATTAACTTTGCAAAAGCTCATTAGTATACCTAAATAACACTTTCATGAGACTATGCTACATGCCAAATACCTTACTATTGAGATTTGTAAAAATTTTTAACTGATGTCTGCCTGAAGATCAGAGACATGAAATAAGCTTCCTTGAATTGAAAAATAAGGCATGGATAAAGCCGAGAATATGAAAGAACAAAAAAGAATTTATTAAGCATCTACTACGTGCCAAGTATTATACTAGGTGCTGTAGATACCGACATAAGCTATTGGGGAAGGACTCTCTATTTGATAAGAACTTTTGGGTAAGCAGGCAAACAGTTCACCAGAAATTATGTTTAGACCAACAAATTATACTATCTACCACAATGAGCTCAGAACAAAGATTCATGACCTGAATATAAAAAGGTCATGTTATTAAAAAAAAATTCTTAACCAAACAAAAGATAAAAGAGACTGCAAAACTTAAAACACATTATTTCAATTACATTAATTTGAAAAGCTTTTGCACAAATTAATGCATGCAGGAAATTGCTGAGAAAAAATTTTTTTTGCATGAAATATCTCTAATAAAGTTCTACTATTATATGATATATAGGGAAGTGACAGAAATACCAAGAGCCATTCCCAAAGGATATATGGTTAAAGGATATGAATAAATGGTTCTCAAAAGAAATGCAAACTATTAACCCCATGAAACCTCAATCAAGCACTTATTAAGTGCTTACTATGTGCCAAGCAGGCCCTGTGGATATAAACACAAACATGAAAGTCTTTCTTTGGAGGAGATACTATGCATAGGAAGTCACATACAAAACAGATAAATGGTTATTGGGAAGGGAGGAGGAGAAGAGTTAGAAGCTTGGGTGATCTGGAAAAGCTTGATGTAGAACGCTTAAGTTGAACTTTGAAGAAAACTAGGAACTAAGAGTAGAAATGAGGAAGAAGTACATTCCAGGAATGCAGGATAGCCAGAGGAAAGGCACAGGATGGGAGATCAAGTATAAGGAATAGCCAGAAGGTTAGCTCAGAGTGTATTAAGGGGCTGGAAAGTTAATCAATAAACATTTATTAGGCAACTATTAGCGCCAGGCATTGTGCTATGCTGAGCATATAAAGAAATGCAAAAGAATGTCCCTGCCTTCAAGAGGCACACAGTCTAATTGGGGAGACAACACATAAAAAGCTGAAAAGGGGGAATGGGAGAAGTACAGACAAATGAGAAATGATGAGATGGCTGCCCTGGACACCCTCCTGAAATAAGAGGATCTGGGACTAGCTCAACTCTGTCTACCCTCTTTAATCAAAGAGATGGAAGGAGGGGACCCAGCAGCAGTGGGTACTAAGAAAGTGTGAGTTTCAGGGTTGATGTGCTCTTACAGGATGATGAGATTCAGGAAATTAGAGAAAGTAAGATTTAAGGCAGGTAGTGAAGAAGTTTAATACACTGTCGATGAAGTTGTGAACTGATCCAAACAATATGGGAAAAAATGTCATGAGCAGGGGAGAGGGATATATACAGAAATGGATGTGCTGTAACAATAAATGGTAGAAATAAAAATAAATATTTTTCCAAAAATTGATCTAGGAGACTTTTCCATAAGATAAAACATTCCAAATAAAATAAACATTTCAAATAGTTACAAGACTCAGTAAAACACATTGGGTTTTTTTTACTTTTTTAAACTTTTAATGACACAGTAGACAGAGGGCCCAGTGATTCTTAAGAGAAAACAGGGAAGAGGGTCAGGAATAGTACTTAGGATCTTATCAACACTAATACTATCATTACTGTAATAAAGAAGGTGGTTTTGAAATTTTAACGCAAAAAATATCTAATAGATATTTAGACAATATCTAATAGATATAGATAATATCTAACATCTAATAGATAATATCTAAAACCCAATGCAGGAACCCCTTTACAACTTCCCTACTGCTATTCATCTTGTCTTCGTTTCAACACTGCCAGTAACATGGAACTCACTCCCCTGCAAAGCAGCCCTTTCCATTTTCAGGTAGTTCTTCTAATCACTGAAAAGTTCTAGTTAAGAGAGGTAAATTTTGACTCCATCTATAACTTCTACCTATTGGTCCAAGTTTTGCCCTCTGGAGCCACATAGATTTCTCCTTATAACAATACTTCAAATACTTAAAGATGGCTATTGTCCCATGTGCTACCCTTTAATTCTCCTGGTAACAAATATTTTCATTTCTATGCTAAATAATAGCCCGTTTCCTTCAATTACTTTTCATGTGCGATGGTTTCCAGACCCACATTCCTTTACAACGAACAATATAATAGCTATAATTTAAAGTGACAAAAAAAAAAAACTCTGATCCTACAAAAACTATTTAGTACATTTGTTAAAATGTAGCACCTTATATGACAGATCACAGGGGTTCTAAATTTTTTTTCAGTTCACAGACTGATTCACAGTGAGACAAAAGTCTACATGGACCAATTCTAAACTCATTCTCCATTCATACTTGTGACACACCCACAACAGTAGAAATAGTGGGAAAACTTAGTATTGCCTTTGACAAAATAGCTTTTTAAAAATTAAATATCAACAACGAAACAAACAGAAACTTAACACTACTAATCCACTGCCCATCTGAGTTTCACAAGACACTTACAGACCCCAAACAACACTCTAAAATTTATTTACATATAGTCTAATGACCTTAATAATGCCATGTTAATTTCTAATGCAAAACAAGTTCATGTTATTGACATTACACAGCTTCTTAGAAGTTCTTGGAAACTCTTCATCGAAGTTTTCCCATACCAGAAAAGAAATGGCCCTTCTATTTTTCATTCTGATATACTCTACACTTCCCAGTATATGAGAGCATTTCGATTAATGTCTAAGATAATGCAAATATTCAAATGTATATATTCCAATGTATAACTGTTTATGCATTTATTTGTCTTTGTGACTTTTTTGGTTTTTGTATTTCAAATAATTTTTACTGATGTTTTTTGTTTTTATGTCACCTAGATTTCCCAGTATATTGACTGTTTCCCGCCCTGCTCCCTTCACCACCCTCACCTACTGTCAATGAGGCACCCATTAAAACAAAGAATAAAAGAGGAAAAAAAAAAAGTATAACATTATGGGTGGGGGGTTAGTACCCCACTTCTGCAAAGAAGAGAACAAAGTGGACAGAGGACTTGGCCTAAAAGAAGACCTTGGTTCAAATCTAGACTCAAAGTCACCTGTGTTACATGCTTGCCTCAGTTTATTCAACTGTAAAAAGAAGACAACAATAGCACCTACCTGCCCCCCCAGCGTCGTTGTGAGAATCAAGTGAGAGAACATTAGAATAGCACCTAGCACAGTGTCTGGCACACAACACATGGAAATGCTTGCTTCCTTCATATCTCTTCTTTGGAGTCAAGCTTGGTGGTTATCTTTTTAAAATACTTTGAAATTACAAATATCAAATAAAACAGGCTTTTCTATAAACAAAAAAAAGAAGACTGCACATGTAATGGCAAATCTCTATGTGCAGTGTGCCTTTCTTTTTAATTATGAAACAAATTCAACCTGTAACTTTCAGCTGTAGCGTTCATTTGTGATTCTCTCTGGCTTTCCTTCAGTGCTATTTTGCGAATTTTAAAGAAAATGCTTCAGTGATGGCAATTACAATATTACATAATTTGGTTTCCACTAATTTTCATAGCACACTATACAAGCTTTGGAATTTAATAAATGAACAAAATTATGAAGCAATACTCACTTGTAAGATGGGCGCCGTGCTAAAATCCCCCGAGCTTTCTGTGAAGAGCCTATGCTATCAGATGAATCCTGAGAATCTTCACTGTCTGACCAGGATGATACCTAAAAAGTACACTTTATTTCATGATGATGAAGAATATAAGTAAAATATTCAAGAGAGTTCTAATGAGACCTAATTTTCATACTATTACATTCAGAACAATTAGACACCACTCCAAATGCATTCACATGGCTGAATCTGATTTTGAATATTAGAATCTAAAAATTAACAATATGAGGATAGTTTAATTCAGGAGAGCAAATTAAGGAAATATCTCTATCTATAAACATATCTATCTATATAGATATATATATTTTTAAAGCAACAGAACCAGAAATAAGCAAGATGTCTTCAAAACTAGACTTCCATAGTGATACATTGTCAGAAATTACACCAACTAACATGTTAGAAAAGAAAATTACTAGTTTCCTAAAAATTCTCTAAGGATATATGTGCCTATACCTTTATTCCTCTGAAATTTATGTATATTATTCAAAACATTTTATCATTAAGGCATCTATCAACCACTGCATCAAGTATTTGCAACTAAATGAAATAAAAATATCATTTTGTTGCAAATAATTGTAAATTAGAAAGAGCTTTTCAAATGTCCAACTGAAATGAGACTGTACTCTTAACATGTGGCACTGCTTTAAGCAATACTAAGATGAGATGGAAAGCATGTTATCCCAAATTTACCTAAAAATATAACAAATATTCTCCAATGGAAAGGTCCCTAAAATAGTTTTTCCCTCTTGTGTTACCTGCGAGAACATACTGTCTCGTGTGATGGCAGTTAATAAATATTTCCCTCTAAGACCAAACCAACAAGCACAATCACAACAGCTCTATGCACTAAATCACAACAATGCTGCCCAACACAGTAAGTATTCCATACCTATCTTCCCATTATTTATGCGTAATCGAATTGATTAAATTGCTAAGTTCTTTCTAGCCAACAGTGTGAAATAGAGCAATTTCAGTTATAAAAGGAAGTGGAGGTAGTCAGTCAATCTATAAATATTTATTAAGCACCGATGCTAGGCACTGTAGTAATCATGGGGATAAAAGGCAAAAGATAGTTCTTGCCCTTTTGGACCTCACAATCTAACAGGGAAAACAACATGCAAACAAATGTGTAAACAAACTATATACAAGATAAAAAGGAAAGAATTAATAGATGTAAGATACTAGAAAGAAATGAAAAGAATCCTAGAAGATGGAATTTAACCTGAGAATGGAAGGCAAGAAGCAGAGATAAGGAGGGAAAGTACTCCAGGTAGGAAGAACTGCAGGGGGAAATGCTCAAAAACAACAGATGGAGTTTTTGTTTGGGGAACAGCGAGGAGGCCAGTGTCAATGGATTGAAGAGCACACAGAGAAGTGATGGTGTAAACAGGGTTGAGGAACCCATGGTCCCAAGGCCACATGTGGCCTTCTAGGTCCTCAAGTGCAGCCCTTTGAATCCAAACTTCACAGAACAAAACTCCTTAAAAGGATTTGTTCTGTAAAACTTGAACTCAGTCAAAAGGCTGCACCCGAGGACCTAGAGGGCCACATGTGGCCTTGAGGCCACAGGTTCCCCACCCCTACTAAAGTGTAAGAAGAGTGAGGGGGCAGAATATGAAGGGCTTATGCAGCAAACAGCATTTCGTATTTGATCCTAGTGGTGATAGGGAGAGGAGGGAGTATTCCAGAGTTACTATTACAAAGGTGAAATCGACATACTCTGGCAATAGACTGGATACGCAGATGGAGAGATAGTAAGGAGTCAAGATGACACCAAGGTTGTAAGCCTGAGGACCTGGGAGGCTAGCGATACACTTCATAGTAATAGGGGAAAGGATTTTGGGAGAAATAAAATGAGTTCAGCTTCAGATATGTTGAGTTTAAGATCTCTATTGGACATCTAGTTTAAGAAGTTTGAGAGGCAGCTGGAGATGTAAGTGTGGAAGTGAGCAGAGAGGTTAGTAAGTAGAAAAGCAGATTTCAGAATGATCAGCATAAAAGATGAAAACTGAATCTATATGTACTGATGAGATCACTAAGTGAAACTGTACAGAGAGAAAGAGGATCCAGGAAAAAGTACTGTGGTATACCCATGCTTAGTGGGCATGACTTGGATAAAAGATCTAACAAAGGAGAATAAGAAGGAATGGTCAGAAGGTAGAAGAACCAGCAAAGAGTAGTATCCAGAAAACCAAGAGACAAGAAGGTATATCAGGGGAGAGGGTGGCCAACAGTCTCAGGAAGGGAAGTTAGCAATAATGAAGCCCAAAACAAAGGCCACTGTAGTTTTTTAAAAATTGCACAGAAGAGATAAAGGAAGTTCAGAAAGAAGAAAACAAGCAGGAATTTTGAAAGTAACATGTAAAATTTATTATATACTTAAAAAAACATTACGTGATGTAAAATTTGCAGTTTCATAAGGAATTTTCTCTTTATGATCTGTTGTGTATAAAGAAATGCTTGCCTAAAATTATTTTAAAAGTTTAAAAAAGGAAATGAATGGAAAAGATTTGCAAAAGACATTTTAACAAATCCATTTAAGAACGGATTACTTTTTTTTTTTTTAACTTTTTTGCAGAAGCAATTGTCCAAGTTCACACAGCTAGTGACTAAGGCCACATTTGAACTCAGGTCCTTCTGACTCCAGGATTGGTGCTCTATCCACTGCCCCAGGAACTATTACTTTTGAACCCTAACATCATAGCCTTTGAGGTGTATATAAAGGAGGCAGAAATGACGGCAAAAACAAACAGATTAGGTCAAGGAGAATATAAACAGAGCTTTGCACTGGAACCAAACAATTAGGGAAAGATAACAAATGCATGGGAACGTTCTCAGACATTGTTAACAATGGAAAAAAGAGAGTGACCATCTGTAACTAATGACCTCTAAGCCTACTCTCTGATGGATAAATTTTTATCAAATTTATCTATACACAAGTTGAGAGCATCATTAACGAAGGTATTGGTAGGTACCAAGTTAAGTTTTCACAAGCTATGTTCAACAAGGGACACATCTTTACTAGATTACAATTAACTGAATGATGTAGAGAATATAAGATCTCATTGGGTTTAGTGTTCACCTCTCCCTTCCAAATGAAAAGCATTTTATATGGTAGAACAAAATACTGTCTTGACAAGTTTTTTTTAAGCAGTAAAGTGTCTTTCATTCACATATCAAGATCATTCAAGATTCCATGGAAGATATAAAAACAGAAATAACCCTGTTCAATGATCCTCTGATTAATAGCAGGAAAGGCATAAAACAAGGAGACCTATGTTCACCAAAGGTTTTTGTCGTGAAGGAGATTCACCACAGGGTATAGGTCAGAAGGACTCTAGTTGGATGGTAAGATCCTCTAGATCCTCCTGTTTGTGGATGACAGCATGCTAATTGTATAAAGATCCAGATTACTTCAGAGGTTCTGGGAAGAAAAATGTCTAGTCACACAGGAAAGGCCAAATGGATGAATATTATCTATTGCACAGATTTCAACATAACATGCATCTGGATGGACACTTTACTTGTCCAACAGTATATTGTGTCGGTAAGCAAAACAGGCTCTTGGCACTCAGTTCAACCAGTGCCCTTGAAGAGTTTGGCTTTGTTTCCTTTGAGTAATTCAGTGTATTTCATTGAGTCTTACTAGGTGCTAAGCCCCAGGCCCAAACCCCTATTAGGTGCTAAGCCTATGTGGATGTGAAGCTCCCAGGGTACCAAGGGGTGATGCTAACTCAAGAGCCAATCATAGCAGCCTAAGTTCTGGTCATTCAAATGACGTTTGATGACATCTGAAGCCCTATAAGAGAGGACAGAGCCATTTGCGCAGGGCTCCTACTCATGGTGGTGCTGAGGTGGAGACTCCAGGGAGCTGTAACTAGGAGCCCTCCAGCTTGTAACCTGGATGCTGAGACTTTGTTAAACTCCGGTAACTATGTATTGGGATTTGAATCAGACAAAGTCTGCCTGTTGATGTTTGTAATTTGTTTGTATTTGTTCTGAAGTTCAGGGGTGCTGCCCTTTTCCCCTGAACTAAGTGAATGATATTTTTATGCTGAATTAAAGTAAGCTTGTCAACCCCTTCACGTAGCTTCCCTTAGTTAAGCAGATCAAAAGAACCTGTGCTTTTGCAGCGTGCTGGTAGCATCCTTTTGTTGGGCTTGGGTTGGTCTTCCACCCCCACAACAGCTGCTAGCCAAATTGTTGAAACATGTGTATCTGGAACAGACCTACAGAAGGACAATGAGCTGGGCCCAGAGTTGGAAAAAGAAGAGAAAAGGCTTGATGGCTTTTGGGAAATCATGGAACACTGGTAGCAAATTGCAAAGGACAAAAATGAAGGGTGCTGCTTGTGACAGTCATTCCCTTTTAATAATTATACTAGGGAGTAGAATGAAAACTTAGGTCCTTGCTCCACTATATTCTTTACTGCCTCCTCTTCTTCAGGAAACCATTTCTTAAAAAAACAAAGTTTACAGAAAAGATTCTGAAGCTCCTAAGGTAGAAGTACGGTTCTCCAGGTCCTTGGTTCTTGTCCTTGTACTCTACTTCTTTGCTGGATCATCATTAATGTCCCACTCCCTCTGAATACACTTTCTTGGTGATTTCATCAGTTCTCATAGATTCAACTAACTCCTCAACTCATGAGCCTCCCAAATTCCCATATCCAGCTCTCCATTTCTCTGAGGCCCTTTCTTTATCCTCCATCCCAGGCAAACCACAGCCAATTCAGTGGCCTGGCAGAGGAGGGTGAGCAGCCTTCTCCCATAACCTTTCCCCTCCTGGCTCTCCTGCTTCTGACTTTCCAGACTTTGCCACTGTGCCTCGGCTGCCATCCCACCATGCCTCTGCCATGCTGGCCCCATTCTCCCAGTGATGGGCTCCTTTCAGAGTTTCCATTTTGGGGAGGAACCAGGCCTACCAACTTCCATTCTTGGCTCTGCTTCTGATTTTACAGAGTTCAATACTAAGTCCCCAAAGTACCTTTATTTATTTCTCTCCCTTCTTCTGTGTTGTCTTTTCCCATTAGAATGGAAGCTCCTCAAGGGCAGGGACTATGTTTTGGCTTATATGTGTATCCCTAGCACTCAGCACACTGCTTGGCATTTACTAAACACAATAAATGTTTCTTGCCTTGCCTTCTTGCCAACTGCCCCCTTCCTTCCTCCTGGCTGGTTCATTACCTTCCCCTATTCTCTAACCCTGCAAGAAGTAACCAAGAATCTGGTTCTACTCAAATCTTTGGACCTGCTCCTCCCTAATTCCCAACAGCGATGGGTAGGGTCCCTTCCAGCCCTTCATCCTGCTCAGTAGACAGGGCTGCTCACACTGCCTGGATGAACAAGGACCACCATGCCTTCCAGATTTATAGGCACTGCCTTCTGACCTAGTGACATACCCTACGGATGTAGGTCTTGCCACCCACACCAACGTTACACCCTTAGGACTTCTGAGCCTTTCCAATTCTCTTTAAAAGTGAGCTCGTACACGTATTGTCTGCTTGAATCAGAGTGAATTCCTTGAGTTTGTCGTGATTAGCACAGTGTGGTGGCATATAGTTAAGTGCTTCAAAAATGTTTTTTTTTTTCCTTCATTCATTCATGTATTCATTCATCTCATCCACCTCAAATGCAACATGTCCAAAACAGAATTTATCATCTTCCTCATGAAATCCACCCCTCTATTTACCTTCCCTATTTCTGTCAAGGACACTACGACACTACTACTCACCCATGTTTGTAACCTCAGCGTCTTCCTCAACTCTTTACTCTTCCTCACCCCTGATGATCAATTTCTAGGTCCTATTGACTCTCCATCATTTCTCAGAGCTTTCTCCACTGCATTCTACTCACAATCGCCACACTAGTTAATACCTTCATTACCTCAAGCCTGCACTTTGGCAACAGCTTAACTGGTCTCCCTATCTCCGGTTTCTTGCTTCTCAATCCATGTTCTCATAAATGCCAAAGTGATACTCCTAAAACAAAGGTCTAACCATATCACTTCTCTTTAAACAAGAAGTTGCAGTGATTCCCTGTTGCCCCAGGTTAAAATACAAACTTCTCAAACAAAAAAAAGTTTTTGCATGCAACTAGAAAATAAGATACACAGGCAATGGGGCATAGAAATTTATCTTGCCCTACAAGAAAGGAAGGGGAAAGGGGATGGGAGGGGAGTGGGGTGACAGAAGAGAGGGCTGACTGAGGAACAGGGCAACCAGAATATACACCATCTTAGAGTGGGGGGGAGGGTAGAAATGGGGAGAAAATTTGTAATTCAAACTCTTGTGAAAATCGATGCTGAAAACTAAATATATTAAATAAAAAATGATACAAACTTCTCTGTATGGCATTCAAAACTTTTCATAATCTGGATCCAACCTCTCTTTCCCCATTGATTGAACATTATTCTCTAAATTCCGGTCAAACAAGCCTATGTGCTGTTCCCTGTGTATGACATTCTATCTCCTCCCTCCATGCCTCTGCACCGCCTGGTCAGTCAGAGTTGGGATCTGCTCTCTTCATCCTCACGTAGGATTCCCTCGTGTCCCCTCCTACAGTAGGCCTCTCCTGATTGCCCCAGTTGTTAGTGCTCTTCCCTCTCATGCCCAAATTGCTCTGTACTGATTCTGTATGCCCTTAGGATAGACTCACTTGCATATTGGCTATTTCCTTGCAGTACACTTTACTCCACATTTTGTATTTACTCTATTTTCTGCAGCACAGAGCCTAGAGTAGCCAAAGCACTAAAGTCAAGGACTCCTAAAAGAGTTAAGCTGTCCACCTAGCAGGTTCTTTCCTGTCTGCTTGGCAATCAAATTTTGCTTTGTAACTAGACAAGAAAGAGACCTTCACTGAGCTATCACCTGCTTCTGTCTCGTTTTCCCCTATGACGACAGACTTAGACGATTAATAGATAGAGGACTTCCTCTTTTACTTCAACAAGGATGAGTCTGGTCTTCGGGGAAAGGGAGATGGAAACAAGTGCTATTTATCATCTAACACGCCCACAAATCCTACTTCCTCCCACTTTACTTTAGGCCTCCCCTTTGCCTACACCAGGATAATCCTTCCACCATTGCATCTGCAAGTTTCCTTACCTCAAGATCTATCTTTTCTCTTAAAATCTGAGTCCACCTGTCCTTGCAGACAAGAAAACTAATGTGGATTCACAAGAATTACAGATTATATCATATCACTTATAATACTATAATGAGATAGTAACAATGTCAGATAAGATTTCCTCTGTACCACACAGACCAAGTTTTCAGTTACCTGCACTGTTTGTACTTGTGGGGGGTGAATCACTGAAGATGACTGAGCAGTCTGGATGACCCCCTGACTCTGTACTTGCTCTCCAGAAAGATGTACAACTGTCATTGGTGCAGTTCCTCTTAGTGACATCTACAAATAAATATAAATTCAATTAACAAAATATTTACTTCACCTATACACAGAAGAAAGGCAAAATCCTAATAATGGTGAAGGTATATATTTGGGCTTTGTTCCATATTACTTTTTGCTGTAAATGATTTGGTTGGAAAACAGCAAATCCCATTTTAAAAGGTAAAGTGAACGTTACCTTCTGTAGCAATTTGAGCATAATTTCATCACAACACTGAGCTGACTCCCTGTGCATTAGTAAGGTCCAAAGGACTGAAGTGATTTGGCCAAGGTTATATAGCTAGTGTCAGGGGCACATTTGGAAGCCCGGTATTCTGGCTCCAAGTCTAGTGTTCTTTCCACTGGACCAAATGTGATCTCATCATCTGCATGGTGTTGGTGATATAAAGATGACTAAGATGTAGTTTATGCAGTTAAGGAACTTACAATCTAGTAGGGAGCTAGGACAAGGATACGAATGATTATAATCCAAATTAGAAATGTACAAGGTATTATTACTATGAGGAGAAACACAAAATAGGGAAAAGAAATGAAGGGGAAGAGTGGGACACCAGGGAAGGCTTCATAGCAATGACTCCTAAAGGATGAAGAAACACATTCCAGGGATGAAATACACTAACCAGGACACTATATTTGCTTTCCTTTCTTTTTTCATAGCCGGGAGAAAAAGCTAGCAAATCATTTGCTAAACTTAATTAGAATAATGTTTTCACTGCCATAGTTTTAGAACAAAGACAAATGCAGTAGGAGACAGGCTGAATGCAGGAACAGTGAATAATACAGTTAGGCTGAAAAGGAAAGAAGATAAGAGAGAAATCTGGAAAGTGAGATTGGAGTTAGACTGGGAAGGGCCTTGACTGTCACCCTAGGAGTCTGAGCTTTATTCATATGAGTAATGGATAGACACCGAAGCTGATCAAATTATTCAGGGAGCTATATGAAGGATGAAATAAAAAGGAAAGGAGACGAAGGGTCAACAGGAAGCTATTCTAGTAATCAAGGTATGAGGAAGTAAAGTGGTGGCCACGAGAATGCATAGAAAGGGACAAGAGATGGAAATACAAATACATAGAACTTATTAGCAATTTACTATCCCTTCTGAATCCAAAGATGTTTCAAGGGTACGAGCCTAGATGACAGGAAGAATGGTGGTGCTATAGGTCAGGTTTTTGGGGAAAGAAGATAAGTTCAGTTTTGAATAGGTTGAGTGTGAACATCTAGGTGGAAATGTTTACAGGAAACTGAAGGTTGAGCACTGGGATATAGGAATCCAAGGAACTGTAGAAATAGATTTGAACATCATCCATTATCAGATCTGGGAGTTGATAAGATTGCCAAAGGGGGGAAACAAAACAAAAACAAACCCAACAGTTCATACAGGTATAAGAACCGCTGCTTTAGGGCAAGGACTGTGGCAAACTTCTTTTGTAGTCCCCATGGCTTAGCACAAAACAACATACATAGTAGCTTAAGAAACACTGACCAAACAAACAAATGCTCAAGCTCCAGGACATCACAAAACACTGGTAGAAAACTGCTTGCATTAGTTAGGTTTATAGCATCACGTCATAAATACTATTTCCCTTTCATTAAAACTTCCTGTCAAAGAAAGTTTTTTTCTTCTCCTGCTAATGAATTTTAGCAATCATAATTTTAGTCATGAATCTTTTAACAAGGTATTATAAATAACTTAGAAAAATCATTAGTAACTTAATTCTAAATTGTGATTGCGATTGATTACCCCCCCTTTCTAACTTATTTCATAACCTATTGTCCACCTATCCATAACCACTCAGAAACTAAATTCTCACTTGATACACATGAAGAACATGTTTTCCCATATTAATTACGATAACACATTTGATTTTTCCTTTTTAACTCTAAGGAGAAATGACTAGGAAATGAATTGTTAAATGATTCAGGGGAATGGTGTTAATTACTATAAGTGTCAACTTACAGTGGTGGCCTTTAAGCTTTGAGGTGCACATCACACTTTTTAATGGATATTTTTTATATGCATTAAAATTCAAAAGAAAGAAAACTGGTTTCCATTCAGAACAGAAATTATACAACCCACAAAAATAAGGCTCTCTTAGTTTAATGAGACAGTAATGGACAGATAACTGGCCTAATGTTTGCCCACCAGATGTCAGAAGATGGTGGTAAAAGAAAAAGTCTAGACATCTATAGTAGTAATTTCATAGAATCACAGAAAATTCAGAATTGAAAGGGATCTTAAATGTCATCTAATCCAATCTCCTACTCAAGGCATGAATCTCTTTTATAACATCCAGTTACCAGAATTTCATTATTTTATAGGGTAACTTCTTCCATTTTCTGACATTTCTAATTGTTAAAAAGTTCTTCCATATACATGGAGTCAATAAATAGCTGGCTTCCTTTGACTTCCACTCATGTAAGTTTTTCTTCTGCCCTCTGAAACTATCGAGAATAAGTCTGATGTCTCTTTCACAAGATAGCCCTCAACACTTGTACAACATTTTCCCAAATCATTTTCCCTCACTGAGTCTCAGTTCCCTCTTGAGCAAAATCTTTGATCCTTTTTGAAAAAAGCAAGGCATATCCCATGACTGCTCTTCACTAGGCTAAACACAAGTGTTTCTTCAACCATTTCTCGTAGGACACAAGGGTCCAGACTCCTTTCACCATTCTGGTCACTTCCCTCCCTCCAGACATAGTTCATCAAGGTCCCTGTACCTGCACATAAACTAGATGAGGTCAGACCAGTGCAGAACACCACAGGACTGTTCATTCTTTTTTCCTAGACACTTATTTTTTTGAATTAACAGAGCTTTAGTTTACATTATTGGTAGTCATATGACCAGTACTTACATTAACCTTGTGGTCAGCTAAAACAACACCTTTATTCTTTTTCATGAATGGCAGCATAGTGTAGTGAATACAGACTTAGAGTCAAGAATACTTGGGTTCAAATGCCAATTTAGACACTAGCTGTGTGACCCAAGGCAAGTCACATAACCTTTTTGTGCCTCAGTTTACTCATCTGTGAAATCAGAATTGGTCTCAGTGGTTTCCAGGACTTTCAGAATTCTAAATCTATGATTCTATATGAATCTCACCAAATTTCTTTCAATCTGCATTTCTGTGCTTAATTTTTAAAATTTAAGTTCATGTCTCTGTTAGTTTAGGCCCATTATTCCTATCTGTCAAGACCTTCCAGGACCTTAACTCTTTTATTTGCTCCTTCCAGCTGTGTTAAGCACATCTGACAACTATTCTCCTATGCTTTTATCCAAGTCACTGATGAAAATAACAAAAAGGATGTTGTTCTGCAGCACGCCATGAGAGATGCTCATCAGGTAGGTGGCACCAAAATGCACAGAATGCTGGGCCTGGTGTCAGGATGACAAGTTAAAATCAGGCCTCAGATTAGCTGTGTGACCTTAGGCAGTCACTTAACCTGTTTGCCTTGATTTCCTCATCTGTAAAATTAGGATAATAGTAGCACCTACTCCAGGACTGTTGTAAAGATCAAATGAGATAATTATAAACAGCTCAGCACAGTGGCTGGCACATAATAGGTGCTATGTAAATGTTAGCTATTATTATTCCTCTGGATTGACATCCATCAACCAATAACACTAGACTGCTCAACCAGCTATTAAAACTACCTGACAGTAGTCTAGTCTCTCCATCTTGTCCAGGAGGATATAGTAAGAGACTCCTCACCTTCAGAAAATCACATCTATGCTAGTTATCTAATCTACCAGGCTAGAAATGGAAATGAAGTTACTTTCTTAAAAAAGAATACATGGCATCTACTTTAGTAAACTCATGCAGGAGTGTTGTAATCACTACTTCCATTCCTAAATACTTGCAAACCATCTATTTAAATAATTTAGTTTAGAGTTTTGCCGGAAATTGATGGCAAGATCACTAGCTTGCAAAGTCCAAAATCTACCTTTTCTACTTTTAAAAAATTTGTTGCGCACTGGAAAAATTGGGACCCTAATGTACTGTTGGTTATAAACTGATCCAACCATTCTGGAGAGCAATTTGGAACCATGCCCAAAGGGCTATCGAACTGTGCATACCCTTTCATCCAGCAATATCACTACTAAGTCTGTATCCCAAAGAAATAAAAAAGAGCAAAAGGACCTATCTGCACAAAAATGTTTACAGCAGCTCTTTTTGTGGTGGCAAAGAATTGGAAATTGAGGGCGTGCCCATCAATTGGTGAATGGCTGAACAAATTTTGGAATATGATTGTGATAAAAGAAAAGTAAGAAATGACAAGCAGGCTAATTTCAGAAAAACCTGGAAAGACTTATACAAATTGATGCAAAGTGAAATGAGCAGAACCAGAAGAACATTGTACCTAGTAACAGCACTACTGTATGATGATCAACTGTGAACAACTTTGCTATTCTCAAGAATACAATGCTCCAAGACAATTCCAGAGGACTCATGATGAAAAATGCTATCCACTCCCAGAGAAGAACTGACAAAGTCTGAACACAGATTGAAGAATACTATTTTGCTTTTATTCCTGTTTTTTTTTCTTTTTCTCTGTCTTCTTTTGCAACATGACAAATATGGAAATATCTTTTGCATGATTACATATGTATAGCCCATATAAAATTGTTAAGTGCCTCAGGAAGGGGAGAGAATGTAGGAGAAAATGTAGAATTCAAAATATTTAAAAAATGAATGTTAAGGCAGCTAGGTGGTGCAGTGAATAAAGCACTGGCTTGACGTCAAACCTGAGTTCAAATCTGGCCTCAGACACTTACTAAGTGTGTGCCCCTGACCAAGTCACTTAACGCCAACTGCCTCCCAAAAAAAGGAAAAAAGAAAAAAAAGTTTAAAATGTCTTGCGTGTAGGTACGTGTATTTGAGGGAAAAATAAAATATTTAGTTTTTTAAAATTATATTGTTTCATTCCTTAAGTAATTTATGATCCCTCGAAGAGACAAAATTCACTACATGAAACAATTAGCCTTGATTTAAACAAAAGACTCTTGGATTCTTATCAGGGAGATGTGATTGAACAGGCAAATTCATAACACATTATGTTAACCACGGAATTCCAAGCCAAAGAATTTAACTAAGTCTTTCAAGCCAAGCTCAGCAACCCCTAAGAAGTCCCTAGTAAATGCATTCCCTTTTTAGAAAGAAAAGTGTTGGAGGAAAAAGGAAAGGGGGAAAAAATTACAAAAGGAGGATAAAACAACACCTAACAACAAAAACTATTAATGTAAACAAAAGAACTCATACATAATACAGAAGAGGATGGAAGAATGAATTGAAAAGCAGAATCCAACATATGTTCTTTACAAGGTACATATTTGAAACAAATTCACAGTTAAAATGAAGGGCTAGAGTAGAATTTATTGCGCTTCTGGTGAATTAAAAACGGTGCACTCACGTTTCTGGAAAAGGTAACTGTAAAATAGTTAAAAGATATGCAGGAAACCTACATTATGATTCAAAACAGTACACAAAATTAAAACTAAGCATATATTTAAAGGGCAGTTAGGTAGCACAGTGGATAGCATGCTAGGCCTGGAGTCAGGAAGACTCATCTTCCTGAGTTCAAATCTGGCCTCCAATACTAGCTGTATGACCCTGGACAAGTCACTTAATGCGTTTGCCCTAGTTTCCTCATTTGTAAAATGAACTGGAGAAGGAAATGGCGAACCACTCCAGTATCTTTGCCAAAGAGCTGGACATGATTGAACAGCAACAAATATATTTAATGATATAGCATCTAAATACTTAAAGGTAAAGGTAAATGAAACACAAGGAGAAATCAACAGCAAAACAATAATTGTTGGGGATTTCAATGTATCCCTTTCAGAACTTGACAAAGCCAAGAAAAAGACAAAAAGAAAAAAATGTAAAGGGCTGGACAAAATTTCATCAAAGCTAGATAGGATAATCTATCAATTACTGAATGGGAATAAAAAGGGGTATACATATTTCTCAGGTTTCCATCACACCTTTACAAAAAGATGACAATATTCTATGACATTAAGAACTTGTAAACAAATACGGAAAAGCAGAAGAATTAATCACATCATTTGCTGTCCACAATATACTAACACTTTTTAATAAAAAGGGCAAAAATGAAGAAAGGATTTGAATTTTAATGGAGATTAAATAAAATTATCCTAAAGAAGGAATGGGTCAAAGAACAAATCACAGAAGAAATAGATTTATTTTTAAAAATTACACCAATGAATAAGCATTTAAAAAAAAACTTGGGACATAGAGCAGTTCTTGCGTGAAACAAGAAAATGTCTTAACATTTTCATCAACAAAAAGAGGGAAAGAACAGATCAATGAATAGGGCATGCAACTAAAAAACTAGACTGATTCTGGTTGCTGTTGTTATTTTTTAAACAAAATAGAAAAATACAAATTCCTAAAATCAAAGATTTACGTGTTGTCTTTCCCCAGTAGAACAGAACGTGTCCTTGAGTACAGGGACTGTTTTTCTTTTTGCTCGTATTTTTATCCCCAGTGCCTAGCATAGTGCCTAGCACAGAGTAAATACTTAAATGCTTGTTTCCTTCCTTCCTTTCAACACAACCCCTCCCACCCCCCCAACCCCCCCAATGAACACTATGTCCCTTCCACACTGCTCTCTGAAATGCCTGCTCCTTAGGAAAGAAACTTTCTTTCATATTACCTCCAATTTCTTGCACTCACAGAGATCTGCCTCCCTCCCAATGACACAGCTTCCCCGGACACCCTTTCCAGCACTGGCTGCACTTTCAATCACACCTCCCCTTACTCAGTGGTCATGACAGGAGAGTCAGACTACTCCTTGCTCCCCACTGCCACATCCAGACTCTCCCTTCCACTACACCATTATTACTCAGTAACTTCTCCTTTAAGGTTCATTCAAACCATACTGATCACTTAATGGATATTCTGGAAACTATCATCTACCAACACTTAGGACACTTTCCTTCCTCCCTCAATGAGTTCAGTGTCTGGCTGAATGTCTCGTCTCCCCAATCTTAGCCCTAAAATAGGGCTTCAACATACATGCTGATACTCCCTCAAACACCCAAATTTCTCAATTCCTCAATTTACTTATTTTCCAAGACCTTAGCTATATTCAGAAATGGTCATACCCTTCCTTGATCTTGCCCTTACCAACAAATATTCTACTTCCATGTCCACGTCAATTAACTCTGAAATTCATTTGTCTAATCATCTTTTATCGTTCTATAGTTCCCTCTGCCTAATCCTATTCTTCATCTTAATCGTGAACCTCAATCCCTCTTTCCCATGATTCTTTCCTAGGCTCCCTTCCCTAATCTGACCACTTGTTAAATCAATTCAATTCTAGACTATCATTTGCTTTCAAATCCCTTGCCCTCTTATCCTATTGCCAATCATGCCATGCCAAGCTCCAACCAGAATACTCCCATTATCTGCTGACTTTGCTGCTATTCTTGCACTACTGAAATCACAAAATACTGCTGACCAGCTCCACTACAAATTTATGCTACGTAATCTCAACTTGAAATTCACTGCAACAAGACTATTTTTTAACCTTATCAATTCACTATCCCAGTCACCAGAGCAGCTTTTCCAAATTTTCCAAATCTTTTCATCTCTCATCAAATCTCTCATAACACCCCAAGCCCCAACACCCCCTCATTTGAGAATACCTCATATTTCATTGAAGAAAACTGAGGCAGTTTGCCAAGGGCTCCCTTTTCTCCCCTGCTCATCTCAAATCACTTAAATATTATCCATCACTATCTCTTCCTTCACTCTGTCTCATGAAGTGGCACTTCTTGACAAAGCAAAGCCCTCTACATTCACAAGTGATTCTGTTTCATCCAGTCTTCTCCAAGAGATTGTGCCCTTTATTAGCCCCACCCTTTCACTAACTGTCAGTCTCTCAGTCTACTGGCTGCTTCCTTGTGGCCTAAAAACATGCCCAGGTCTCTCTCATCCTTAAAAAAACCCAAAAAACGCTCATTTGATCCATCCACCCCTGCTACCTATTGTCCTTTATCTCACCTTTCTTTTGTGTCCAGTCTTTAAGAAGGCCATCTACAACTGATGCTTCAACTTTCTTTTATCTCACCCTCTTTAAGAAAAAAAAAAAGGCTGTTTTTGCCTTTTTTTGTACCCTCAGAGCTTATTATAGTACCCAGCACATTGTAAATGACTAATAAATTTTTTTGGAATGCCTTATTCAAAGATCACGAATCTCAATGAAAATAATTTCTTTTTGTTTTTTGTTTTTGTTTTTTTGGCAGGGCAATTGGGGTTAAGTGACTTGCCCAAAGTCACACAGCTAGTACATGTGTCAAGCGTCTGAGGCCGCATTTGAACTCAGGTCCTCTTGACTCCAGGGCCGGTGTTCTACTCTCTGCACCACCTAGCTGCCCCCAATAATTGTTTTTAATAACAGAATGGAAGGAGATCTAACAGTACCAAATTTCAAAACCACACTAAAAAGCAAGTACTGATTCAAGAGCAGAAGAACTGATCAATGCAAAAGGTTAGAAACATAAAATAGAGAAACAAATTAACATAGTACCGTAATGGTCAATAAACCAAAGAGACCCCCATCTACTGGGTAAACACTCCTATTTGAAAAAAAACTGCTGGGAAAACTGAAAACCATTCTGGCAAGAGTTAATTTGAGATTAACACCTCATACCACATACTAAGACACATATCAAATAAATCAGAAAAACAAGGAAGGAAATACCTATCACAACTATGGACAGGGGAAAACTAAAGAAGGCATAAAGACATTGACAAAAGATAAATCCAGCAAAATGAGAAGTTAAACAGCCAAAAAGGAATGAATATCTATAGCAAGCTTCTCTGATAAAGGTCTCATGAAAGATACATAAGATTTAAATAGATGCAAAGAGTCATTCCCTAAGAAAGTCAAAGGATATAAACAGGCAATTATCAAAGGAATAAATCCAAGCTATCAAAAGACACATGAAAAAATACTCCAAATCATTTTAATTAGAAAAAAAATCAAACTGAAACTACTCAAAGGTTCCACTCCATACCCAGTAGATTGGCAAAAATGACAACTGTGTAAAGGCTATAAGAAAAGTAGCACAGTTTGCCCTGCTGACAGGACTGTGAATTGGTTCAGCTATTCTGGACAGCAACTTGGGATTATATTAGAGGTCAAACTGTGCATTTCCTTTGGCTTAGTGATATCGCTGTTAAGCCTTTGCCCCAAGGATATCACAGAAAGAGAGGAAAGACCCATGTGTACAAAAATATTGACACTAGATTTTTTTTACAATCAAAAGAAGCTAAGGCGGTTTCCATCAATTGGGGAACATATGAACAAATAAAAGGATGTGAATAATGGAGTATTATTACACTATGATGAAATGTATGGTTTCAGACAACCCTGGGAGTTTGTATGAGCTAACTGATGCAAAGTGGGCAGAATAGGAAAAACAATTTATACAATAACATAGTAGAGAAAAATGAGTAATATTTAAGAAGTGCTGAATAGGTCTTGAGAGGAAAAAATTTAAGAAGCCCTGAATTCTATACAATAACCAACCATGATTCAAGAAGACCAGTGATAAAATGCACTTCCTACCTCCTTACAGAGGATAAACTCAAGATGCAGAATTAAATATGAATTTTCAGAGGTGGCCAATATGGAGATTTGTTTTGCTTGACTCTGGATATCTGATACAAGGATTTTGTTCTTTTTTTCAATTTGGGGAAGTGGAGGATTGAGGGAGGTAGAAAAAGAGGAGTTAAAGTTATCACAATTTTAAAATGGACCAATGAAGCATTTTAGGAAACGCACAACAGAAGAAAACAGAAGAAAGATCAGTAAGATGTACAAACAAGTACAGCTTTGAAAATAAAATGTTGAATTTGTGGCACATTTGGGAAAAAAAAACAATGTGTAATCCTCTTTTTTTCAGCTTTGTATATGGAAATGTTCCTAAACGGTGTTTTAAGTTCAGAACACATCGTTTTTTAATTTATTTTAATAAATATGAGAATCCCTATGCATAGCTGAGGAATAGTTGTAATAAAGGAGTCACAAGAGTTGAGGAAATTGAGGAACTAGGAAGTTAGAGTATTTGAAGGATCATCAATATATGTTTAAGCCTCCTTTCTGACAGCAGCATTTCTGGTGGAAAAGGAGAATGAGGCAAGGACTAAATTCACTGAGAAAGGAAGAAGAATGGCCAAGGTGGTCAGTAGAAAATAACCAGCAGAATATGACAAATTTGGATAGCATGAATCTCAAATGAGAAGCTGCTGAATGACAGGAGTGACAATGGGGAACAAAGTATACTCCAACTTTTCCACTTTAACCAATGAGTTAGGGGATTTATAAGAAAAAAAAATCGAATCTGGCAAGGTTAGCGTGGGATGCAATGTCATTAGAAGGAAGCCAATGAGTATCACAAAATGGAATGTATATGAAACAAAAAGGTTTGAGAGAGAGTTTGTTAATTATGCGGCAGGCTTTCTAGAGGGCACAGTGCAAGGGTTGGGAAGATTTGTAGCAGGGCATGAGGTGGGTTGAGATGGACAGGAATGACTGAGCAGGCAAGAAGGGTTGGGAAGAGGCAAGGGGAGTATCACTGCAATAGGGATAGTAGGAGAGGGTCAGAGTATGTTAACTATTGGGGAATGAGGCCAGCTAGAGTGTGAGTGGATAGGAAGACAGTTTATTAGAGAAGGTTAAGATCGGCCTTCAAAATTGTGGCAGGCAGTGTTGGTGTCCTGTGAGGCCTTGGGATGCATTCTTTATGACAGCATGAGCAGATGAAAATAGGGCCTCGGGAAACTGGAGATAGCATTCATAAGCAAGACCTGGCAGTGTTGTACTCATAAATTTACAAAGAAGAGAGAATGTACCCATGGATCCTAGACTTTCCCCTACCCTCTCAGCTTTTACAGAAGCATACTGTTCATCCCAGAGGTGAGGGTCTCAACCACAGCCCTTTGAATCCATTTGGATTCACTCTATCCCACCCAGTTTAGCTCAGCAGATAGGGTTCTTACATAAGCAAACATTACTATGGTAATGGAATTTTAGTGTAAAATCTATATACAGCTAAGGTAGCAGATAACCAGCTAATTAAGGTTTAATTAGACAAATTTAGTTTTAGAGCATTAAATCCATTATAAGAATTCCTTCTTGTCATTTCCTTTTAATTCACAGTATCTATCAGGTTCTAAGTCTTGGAGTTATCTCACACTTACAACAGATATCCTCCAAAAGTACACCTTATCCAACTATCCAATTCAGAATTACTTGGGAAGGAAAGATTTTGCCATACTTGGCAATTTGGCAATCATTCATAACGTCAACAATAATATTATCCAGGCTTAAGGATGAACCATTTCAAATTGTGTTTGCTAATAAGCTTTTAAAGACTGTCAATCAGGAAAGTAGTAGAAATCATCTAAAGTGCCTAGATTCAAAAAGGATATATGATAGAGTAGAAAAAGAACTTGTTTAGAGTCAGAGAGACCTGTGTTCACATTCCATTCTGACACTAATGGTGTGATCCTGAATGAGGTAAGTCAATTATTCGATTTGAGTCTCAGTTTCTTCATCTGGGATAATAGTATGGCTACCTGAAAGGTTTGTTGTGAAGAAATGCTTTGTAAATTCTAAAGCACTTACATATACCAGTTATATAATAAGAAAATGATAATTCTGCTTTTAATAATTGCTTCCTTTGGTGGTAAAGAAAAAAATTTTTTTCATTTGGACTATTTACTCCAAACTTTTCTTGTACCCTTTAATAGTTGGTCTTCTAGACAGATTTAGTTAGTCAACGTATGAGTTTTATAGATTACCTAATTTAATTATACATCATTTAGATAACACACACATATAATTGGCCAAACTCTTTTGAAGGACTATGAATCTTATATAGGAGGCTCTGGAAAGTTCTGAGACTTGATTTCATCACAATTATTGCCCGTAAATAAGAAAAATTAGAGTACTTCACCATCTGTTGGGAATTCTTTAACTTGACTATATACCAGATATCCCTAGAAAGTGAAAAACCTTTGACAAGAATGTGTTTTATACTTTATATATTTTATACTTTATTTGATATTAACGATAAAAGGGTTAACTTTATTACCTTACTTTTAAAGAAATCTTAAATAATTTTGACATGCATGGGAGACAATTTGTTGGAAGACAGCCTTTAAGGTAGTATTTTGATAGATCAAATAAGATAACAAGTAAGGTGCTTTACAACTCTACAGAATCGAACCCCCTTTTCTAGTTAACAGACAGTAAGCTTGTACTAGAATCGTGTAGTCTCTAAATCTTTCATTCAGTTGTGTGGTGGTAGATGTGGGTCAACTGTGGAAAATCTCTTCTGAAATCTTGCTTGTTGCTCTCTAATATGCCCTCATCAAGTGTACGTATTCTCAAAAAATGGTTAGTTATGTGGGAAAGTAAATGTGGGTAAGCGAGTGGTTATTGCTGTTTCCTCTGTTACCTTTTTTTGGGGGTGATGGGGGTAGTAATAAGGTCCAAGATTTTCCCCATGTCTTTGGTAGCTTTCTCTCCTACATGTACTTTGGGAACCAACTCTTTAACAACCTCAAGTGTGTCAAGGAACTGTTCTGTGCATGTTTGGTTTGGCCCAGTTGCTCTTTCTACTTTTGTCTCCCTTTTATAACCTGTCTCTCCCCATTTACCTTTCCAATCTTCTTATACCTTACACATCTCCCCTTTTAAAACCCTTCTATGTACTCAGTGACACCTACTCCTTTGTCACTCCTCACACTAGACACTCTCCATCCCTCAACTCTGAGCACTTTCAATGACTGTCCCCATGCCTAGAATGCTCCCCTTCCTCACCTCTGCCTTGTTCAGTTTCCTTCAAGTACCAGCCAAAGCCTCACCTTCCACGGGAAGCCTGTCTTGCCTTCTTGTGATGCTAGTGCTTTCCCTCTGTTGATTATCTCTAGTTTGTCCTCTATAAAGTTTATCTGTACAGAGTAGGTTTCGTGTTGTCTCCCTTATTTGACTGAGAGCTCCTTGAGAGCAGGGATTTTTGTTTGTTTGTTTTTTGCCCCACAGATTGGCAAGGTGCTTGACACACAGTAGGGACTTAATAAATGTCTAGTGGCTGCCTGACTCTTTACTGCCCTTTCCAATCTCTGGGTGACTTCACTGTCACTGATATTAGAAATAATCTGTTATAGCAAACATTACAGATCTTTTTAATTTCTAGCCTTTATGTTGTCTTTATATCAGTTTTACTGTCAGATGCCTTTGGTGCGTATTTACGTAGTCAGGTTTCTCACCGAGGTTCTGCTTTTTCCTTATCTCCTTTATATGATGTCTTACTGTTTTGTTAGGCAATATTGCCCATAACTTCTACAATCCTTCTCTGTATAACTATAAACAAGTTTATATTCTATATCAGTTTTGCCTTTGGCTGCCCCATCTCTTTGCTTGCCAAACAAGTCAAGTGTTTGCTGACTAAGATAGTCTTTTTGGATTCCTTTTTGTGATAATTTATTTACAGAGGCTAAACGTCTGTAAGAAATTGTCATGTTGGTATTAAATGTGCTTTACCAACCTTTTCCAGGTTGGAATTGTTTTAATTTTAAATAACTGAGAGGGAACATAATAGTGAATAGAGAGACCTGGGTTCAAATCCTGTTTCTGATATATACTGGCTGTGTAAGCCCTGGGGAAGTCAGGGAAAAACAATGCTTTTGAGAAGATGTAAAGATAGGAAATTAGAAGAAGTACTGAATGGTCATGTGGAGGCCCATTAGACTCAAGTTAAATGAGTTATGAACATTTGGTAAATGGAAAGGAAGATGAAAATGGCACTGAAGAAACTGAAACACACTTGAACAAAGGGATGAGTGGATGGGCAACCAAAGCAAACCTCACTTTCATTCAGTCACCCAGAATCCTCCCTACCCTATCTACCACAGCAGTAACAGAGGAGAGTGAGGAAGCAGCATGGCACTGACATAGGAGTCAGAAGACCTGGGATGTAGTTGTGTCTTCCACACAGAGTAAATAGTAATACTTGTACTTCACAGGGTCGTCATGTGATAAGTGCTTTATAAACTTTAGCAATGCAAGGAATTAATGCTACAGTTATCTGAGATTTAATAGGTAAAAATTACACATATGCCCATGTTAAACTGATTTGTTCAAGAAAAATACCCGGAATGCACTACTCAGTTTGTTAGGTAAAAGCAATCAACAAGTGTCCATGACAAACCTGTTGAACTATAGAGTGGATTAGTTTATAAAGATGTTACAAAATATTTGCTTCAATTAAATTTGGTAAATTAACAACCAAACCTCCCTTCCCTCTTTGCAGAGGTGTGGAATAAGGAATATACTGTTTTACTCAGCTGACCTTTTAGTTACTTTTTGCTTAACTGTCTTCCCCTCCCCCCCTCCCCTTTTCTTTTTTTGCAATTATGCTTCTATGGGTAGAGAACTGATATATTTCGAAATTAAAGTGCTATAATAAGGATACACATAAAAAAATTTTCAACTCAACTCATATTTATGAATTGACTGCAAATATGAAAAGAAAAAACATACCCAAATCACTGATTTGTATGTCTTAAAAAATGAAGTTTGTCCCTGGACTGTGAAAGACTATACATATTACAACATAAAAAAAAAATTTTCCTTATAAAAATACAGTTTTCCTGATATGATTAATCCACTCTCATTAAATCTTAACACTTCATACAGTCCTACCTGTTGGCATCTTTTTAAATCACTAGTACTTTAAAATTTGACCCAGTGGATTAATCTAAATACAGTATATTCTTAATCATTTCAAAATTATAGAAACTGACCCATGCTTTACCTGTTGAGCAATGTGAGAGATATGAGCACCCTGTACTGTTGTACCTGGTTGTGGTGCTGTCTCTGAACTGTTACTTTTGTGGGAATCTTCCATAATCAACTATAAGAAAAAAAATTCAGTTAAAAAGTTAGTGTTTGGATGTTATTCTTTTTCAAATATGTCAGGAAATGTGGCTTTTTCAGGCTACTTATAGCACCCATGTTTACAGCTTCAAAAACTGCTCCCAATCTGAACTTTTGCTATGGAGATTTATTAAGAATGCTTAACAAATGGCAAAAATATGAATGGCTCCAAATTGTTACCCCCTAAAAATGTTTAAGATAACTTGCAAAAAAATTTCCTAAAGCCGATTCTACTTGAAGAATATGATACTAGATAACTGAGTGGGGACATAGACTTTCCATTCATTCCATATATTTGGCATATTTCCATATATTTGTACTTTATAATATATGGACATTTCTTAGGCCAAAGAGAGAAGCAAATTTCGCTATTTCAATACTCCTCTCATCAGAAGGGAGTTAACTCTTCCACACAGATGGTCAGTTGAGGGTTGTGTGGTTTGGAACAGAATGGAAAAGAATAAAGCAGCATTAAAGAATCAAAAAGTGCCAATAAGGAACTATGAAGCAAGAAGGTGGGGGGGAGGGGGTATTTGGGGGAAGGAAGATGAAGGGGGCAGAATGAACAGGGCGGGGTCTTAAAGGAGTTTAGAAAAGGAAGAGTAAAAAGGGGAAGAGAACAAGCATTTATAAGCACCTACTATGTGCCAGACACCCTACTAAGCACTTTACAAATAGGCACTGTGTATCTATATTCTTAATCATTGGTTTAATTACAGTTATGATAGTGTAAAGTCCTTTAGTCCATTTCTTTAGAGGGACATAAATAAAGCAATTTATTTTCAACAATTACATTTCTAATCAACATTTTAATGTCTAAAAAGTAGCAAATACAAGACACATTAAATGACACAATTTTAAGATCAATCCATATCTACAATTCAATATGTTCAGACAGAAAAAATGCATAGGCAAGTTATTTTCACATTTTTTTTCCACTAATCAAAACATGATCAGTTTTTAAAATTACATTTCAGAAGACAGTCAGAGTTTGAACCAAAGCAAATAAAAATTTAAAAAAATGCATAGAAGATTAGGCCTTGCAAGATAAAATTAAATATTTTTACACTATGACTGGAAATTACTTTTCTTGCTCACTGTGACTCACTAACTTTTCCCCGACCTAACAAGATTAATTAAAACTCCTATAACTAGTGGAAAATTGGGCCAATAAGTAGCAGATAAGACAACTACAGAAATATTCTTATCTGCCAGCAAATGGTGTTTTTAACACTTAAACGACTATCCAAAGGAATATAAGGTAGCTAATTTTCTATATTAAAAAAAAATCTTCACCTTAACCATAGGCAAATGAATTAACTTCTCTGAGCCTCAGTTTCCTAAAATGGAGAAAAAAATACTTGCTCCAACATGGCTACAGTGGGGGAAGTGCTTTGCAAAATCTTAAATTGCTAGAGAATATTATTGTTACAGCATTTTTAAATGATGATGTCAAGGGTATGGGGCATGCCTATATTTTCTCCTATTCATTTTTTTAACCCCAACATTTTATATATAAGCTAAGACTAATATACCATTTCAGAGATTATGCAGAATACTTGTTCAACAGAGAAATTTTCTATAAAGTAGACTGGCCAGTGTGGTAGTACACACCTACAATTTCTATTACTGGAGGAGGCTGAAGCTGTAGATCACTTGAACTTGGGAGTTCTAAGATGTAAATGGGCTAAAGCCAACTAGCCATCCCCACTAAGTCCTACTTGAACATTGTGAGGCCCTGAGAAAAGGGCAACCATGAGATTCCTTAAGTGGAGGAGAACACACCCAATTCAGAAACAAAGCAAAGTTCCCATGATGATCAGCAATGAAATCAGGCCCATAAGTAAATGCTATGTTTCCAGCCCAGGTGAGATAGGGAGGAGGGAAGTGGAAAGGGAGGAAGGAAGGAACGGAGGGAGGGAGGGAGGAAGAGACACTAAAAGCAAGTTCAAGTGGGGTACTCATAAGTATAATGGGTAAACGAACACAAAGTGCCATAATTAAAGGATGCTGAGAAACTCTTCAACACCATCTAACCTGATGAGTTGCTATAAGGAATAGACTGGCTGCTATATTAAGCAAAAGATTTCCAAGGACTGAGAACCAAACATAGGTGGGTAGACACTGAAATAACTGCCTGGCTTTAGATGTACCCTGTGGAAACATAAGAAACATCAAGAGAAATTTTTTATGACAGGATGGGCAGCAACATAAGCAGAGGCCTGGATCAGAAAGGAGTGAGCTTTCTCTCCAAGTCCACCCACCCTACCATCATCATCACAGCAATAATGGTGACTTACAGCAGAAACACATGGCAATTCAAGACATATGCTTGTTCAGGTATGCTTGAGATAGAGTTCCTAGACCTCCCAATTCCTGTAGTCTTCCGTTTTTATGTTTCCTTTTCTGAGTGCAGGTCAGCAAATTGTAAGATGTTTCCCCAGACTGGGAGACTGGTTTTCCTGTCTCAAGTTTATTTCATAATCTTGACAAATTGAAAATCTTGAGTCTGAGAGAGTATTTCCTTAAAAGCATGCTTCTCAGAAGAGACTAGGATGACCAATATAAAATCTTCTATCTGGAAGACTAAAGCCATACCAAGAACTCACAGACTCTACATGACAATTGCTATGAGACACTCAAGTATAGGCACAAGTTAAATGGGACATATTTGTTCAGCAGTCCCACAAAGGGTTTTTAATGGGCTATATGAGTATTTTATCTTTCTCTATGTGTTCCTAGGAGTCCTTAGTATAGTCTGCATTTTCTGTGATGGAGGAAATAAAAAACTATTCCCAACCAGGTACTTATTTTCTACACTGACTACCTCTGTGGGAGAAAACTCTCCTACCCAATTTTGGGGAAACTATCTAGATACAAGATACCTAAGCTTTAGAGATTGTAAGTATTATTAACAAGACAAAGAAGCTGCTGTAAGGTCAGACCCTCCCAAGATCAAGACTGAGTCTGTGCAAACCCTGAATCCCTTAACGGAACACTAGTAACTAATATGTATAGTGATATTACTGGACTAGGTGATCTCTAAGATCCCTTCTGGAACTAAAAATCATAAGATTCTAGACCATGCAAAGATGTAAAAAGACAACAAGGAGCAATTTTCCAATCTTACATGATTATTAATGTTTAAAAATTACCTAAAAGATAGTAAGTTAAGCAGAATCTACTTTGGAAATAAATGATCAGGGATGAAAGTGTTTGCATTTTTTTTTCTTTCTTTCTGACTGGCTATAGAACCCCAGTGAGAAACTTTTCTACAAAATGTCCAGGAATACCTTTCTAAGTACCTGAGTCTTAGAGAGCTGCCCAAGGCACTCAGCAGTTAAGGGATTGACCCAGGATTACACAATCACAAACGATGGGGCAGAGCTGGCAATTTCATGACACTCTCACAACAGAAGAAGCTTCTAGCCTTGAAAAAGTGGGCGATACCACTCTCTAGCAGGTGCTGGAATCATCCAGGGGAGCATTGAATAAAAATATGGGGTCAGTGGAAGCATAAGAAGATAAACGTTGCTAGTCAGAGCCTTAGTTTCTCCTTCAATAAAATGTAAAGTGTGATGCAGTTTTGTGAACCTGTAAATGTAAGTAAAATAATGGGGTTCCACTGAGTGGAATATTTCTTAAAGTACTACTTAGTGTTCATCGCACTCATTATTTTAGGTGTTTATTTTTGTGCTATTGATCAAATCACGTTCCATGGAACAATTATGAAAAAAGTTGAGGGTCTCCAAATCACCTTGCCCTTATGATATATGACCTAAAAACCTAACATATTGGTCTACACAGGCATTAATTATTGTTAAGCAAGTGAAGAGAACTACTGAATACTGCAAACTTATGTTGAAAGTAGTTTGTCTTTAAAAAATATAACAAGATAGATAAAGTGTGGGATGCCCTGCAGGAAATAAAAAAGCATGGCTTTAGACCTGGAAGAAAGCTTACAGGTCATCTACTATAATTCCCCAGATTTGATCCAGTGACAGAGCAAGAATGAGAGCCAAGAGAAAAACAATGACCTCAAATACAGCACTCCAGTCTAGTGGGACAGGCACACCTCCAGCTACTTGGCAGGAAATGCATCTTATGACTGCAAAACATTACTACATCATTACTACATTAGCTGAGGCAATGAAGTCAGCAAAATCTCTGTTTACAGACTCCTCTATTGGGATTTATTAGCATCCCTGAAAGAGCAGAACTCGGGGAAAACTACCCCACCTAGGGTCCCTGAGAGAAGAGCTCCCACTTTAAAATTTATGGAGGAGCCAAGGACAAAAATATGGGCCTCTTCGGGTTTGGATCTCCAACTGATTTGCATAATGGGTGGGTGTATCTGTGCGGATGAAATCACAGATCCATTAGCTTTTAGGCGCATTTCAGTCATTATCCTCAAAGAGACAGTATCTCAGGTTATTTATTATTTAGCATCAGCAGTCAAGGTCATCATCATCATCATCTTTAATTTTGTATAATGGCAAGCAGGCACCATGGGTTAAGTTCCATAACTTAGGAAACATAAGTGGAAAGCAAGTGTGACCAAGAGCTGCATTCAAATCCTGCCTCAGGGGGCTCTGCGATTTGGGCCAAGTCAACTTCTCTCACTTTCCTCATCTGTAAAATGAGGCATTATAAAAGCCACAAAAAAGGGCCATAATAAAGGGTTGCACTGAGTTATCAAATGTGATAATATGGGTAAAGCACTTTGCAAACTATGTGTATGTGATGCACGTACACGTGTGTGCAGAGACACATGCATGCCACACGGACACGTGACACTACACACGTGCCAGGTGTGCACATGTAGTGTGTGTGCAAGTGCCAGCGTACACATTGCCAGGCGCATACATGCGGTGTGTGCACATCTGCATGTGCTTGCGCATGCCTTGTGCACACATGTGTACGTGCATGCACGTGTGTGCACATATCGGCACAAAACACGTATTACGTGCACATGTGTACAGCGTGTACACATGCTGCATGCGCAGATGCGTGTATTGTGTGCACCGTGTGTGCGTGCGTGTTGTGTGCACATACACATATGTATGCACATACACATATAAAGAAAACGCTAGCTAGCACCTCTTTTACCACCACCACCTGAGGAAAATCAGATGGGTAACTAGAACTGGCCGTTAGGTGGCGCAGTGGAGGGGAGGGGGGAACCAGAGTTCAAATCCAGCCTCCATCCTAGCCCTGTGAGCCTGGGCAAGCCCCTTAACCCACCCCAGTGTGTCTCAGTTTCCTGTAAAAAGAATATAATAGCCCCAGCCCCCACCCCGGATTGCAGTGAGGAGCGAGCGCTGAAGTGCTTCCCGACCAGCCCGGAAAGCGAGACTAATCCGCTCAGGTCAGCTGTACCCCCAGGGCCGGAGGGCGGGCACGGCGTGGGGTTGGGGGGGAGGGGGAAGGCCAGCCCGTCCCACCCCCTCGGGGAGGGGTCATCACCCCTAGACGCGGCCCCGTCGTCTCCCTCCCCCGGGGCTCCGCCCGTCCGGGCGCCCACGTCCCCCAGCCAGCCGGGGCGCGCGCAGGCGTCTCCCCCGGCCCGGCCCTCCCCCGCCTGGGTCACTCACCTGAGGCCACTCCCGACGTCGCCGCTCGTGTTCCCTGGGCGGGAACCTCCCCTCCTCCGAAAATCAAGTTCCGAGCCCAGGTCTCTCAAACGCCCGCCTTCCGTCCGTCCCTCCCCCGGCTGTCCGGGCCGGTCCGTTCGCCCTCCTCCCGCACCTCCCCGGCGGCCTCCCTCCGGGCGGAGGCGGGGCGGAATCGGAGTTGGGGGCCGCCGCCGGGCTAAGCCCCGGCAGTCAACGTCTCCACCGAGGTTCCGCTCGACGAAGACGACGGCATAGTCCACTCTGGGCCTGAGTCTGGGGGAGCCGGGAGGAGGGGGGGAGGGGACAAAAATTCTTTCCCCGTGCGAGCCGCCGTCCGACGTCGCCGCGCCGCCCGCGTGACCTGGCGACGTCTGGCGTCGCTGTGGGAGCGCGCTTGAATCCGGAGGAGAAATCCACCGGAAGGCAGAGCCGGGCGAAGGTGGGGAGGCCCTCCTTTCTTCGGAGTTTTTTGGCCGTGGCCTTCGGGCTCCGTCCTTGACCTCCCCCCCACCCCCATACCCTAAGTACCTACCTCTCTAACCTGCTCTGCATCTTCCTGAGACTGAGCCGAGCTCCGCTGAGCGGCGACTCAGTGGTGCTTCCGGTCTGTAGCCCACCCACTCCCCACTCTCCACCCCCGCCCCCGCCCCTCGGGCATAATTTAATCATTTTTTTTTTAAAAGTTGGCCTGTGATTTCATTAGTGCTGGGAACTCCTTAATGCGGTTGCGCACTTGATTCTGCAGCCTCTAAAGTAAGGGTTTTTCGGGGACACTGAGAGGTTAAGGCCAGGACTTGAACCCAACAAGGCCTTCCAGATTGGAGCAGGGCTTCTTAAACTTTTCCCGACCCCTTTTCTCCGGGGAAATTTTTACGTGACCCCGAGTATATGGGTACGTAAAACAGGTCTACAAATCAAAAATTTATTAATGATAAATCGTAAAAAAATTTATTTTAAAACAACTCTTTGGTGTACATATAATTCTACCATTAAAGATGAAAGCAATTTTACTTACTAATGAGATGGGTGTGCTTGTTTATTTTTACATATTAGTAGAATATTTAATACTGCAGAACCTAGAGCATCTTCAACATTTTTTTTTCTGTACTGAGAACCCCTGCTTAGCATAAACACGTAGTACAAAATGGCAGAAGTATATTTAGGGCCATGTCAGAAGTTATCGAAAATTCTGTTGTAATCTCAAATCATTTAGCAACTTTTTAGGAAACTCAGGTTTTAAACCTGTGTTGCTTGATAACTCACCATATTCTTCTTGAACATTTAATGGCAGATGACTGATGTTTTTTATTTCAATTGAGTATGATTTATGATCCCAACTTAATTTTTTAGAATCAGAATTTGAAGGGAAGTATTTCTGAAACTGTCTCCAGGTACTTCAGGTGATCATTTATAACTCATAATTGAATCTCTGTAGCTATAAACATTTTCTAAAAACCATTTTTCCAACTTATTTTTCCATATGTAAACTTTTTTAGTAAAACTTTAAATTTTATCTTTTAATATAAATGTTAAAATTTTTTCCTTGAAGCAACGTGTTTAAATCTTTGAGCCTTGAAAGTTTTTGAAAGCCATAAGTCATTACGGAAAAAGTTTACAAAATAGGATTTTACCAAAAAAAAAAATAACCTCATCTTAAATCGGCAAACAGGAAGTCTTACCAAATGACTTTTATGACACAAATATGATGCTAATACCTAAACCAGAAAGAGCAAAAACAGAAATAAAATTATGGACCAATTTCGCTAATAAATATTGATGCAAAAATTTTAAAATATTAGCAATAAGATTACAGCAATATATCACAAAGATTGTATACTATGAGCAGGTGGAATTTATACCAGGAATGCAAAGCTGGTTCAATAGTAGGAAAAGTATCAGTATAATCAACCTTATCAATAACGAAACCAACAAAAATCATATGATTATCTCAATAAGTGCAGAAAATACTTGACAAAATACAACACTCATTTCTATGAAAAATACTAGTAAGCACAGGAATAAATGAAGCTGTCCTTAAAATGATAAATGGTATTTATTTAAAACCAACAGCAAATATTCTCTGTAATGGGCATAATCTAGAAGCCTTTCCAGTAAGATCAGGGGTAAAGCAAAGATGTCCATTATCACCATTGTTATTCAGCATTGTACTAGAAATGCTAGGTTTTGCAACAAGAGAAGAAAAAGAAATTGAAGGAATTAGAACAGGCAATGAGGAAACAATATCACTGTTTCCAAATGATAAGATGGTATTCTTGTAGAATTGCAGAGAATTACCTAAAAAAATAGTTGAAATAATAAGTTTAGCAAAATCACAGATATAAAATAAACCCACATAAATCATCAACATTTCTATATATGACCAACAAAGTCCAGCGGCAAGATGTAGAAAGAAATATTCACTTAAAATAACTGTAGACAATATAAAATACTTGGAAGTATATCTGCCAAGACAATCTCAAGAACTCTTTTTACATAATTACAAAATGGTTCTCACACAAATAAAAGCAGATCTAAACAATTGGAAAAGTATTAATTGCTTCTGGGTAGGCCAAGCAATAGAAAAAAAATGACAGTTCTACCTAAATTAATATACTCATTCAGTGCCTTACCAAACTACCAAAAAATTATTTTATTGAACTAGAAAAAATAATATAATTTATCTGGAAGAACAAAAGATCAAGAATATCAAGGGAATTAATGAAAAAAAATGTGAAGAAAGGTGCCTAGCCATGTCAAATCTCAAACTATATTTCAAAGTAATAATAATCAAAAGAATTTGGTATTGGCTAACAAATAGAGTGGTGGTTCAGTGGAATAGATTAGGTATATAAGACACAGGAAATAACCATAGTAATCTTTTATTTGATAAACACAAGGATCCAGACTTTTGGGACCTGAACTAACTATTTGACAAAAGCTTCTGGGAAAACTGGAGAGGAGTTTGGCAGAAACTAGATACAGACTAATATCTCACAATGTATACCAAGATACAGTTAAAATTGCTACATGGTTTAGACATAAAAGGTGATACCATGAGCAAATTAGGGGAGTGTGGGATAGTTTAGCTGTCAGATCTGCGGAGAAAGGAATTTATTACTGAACAAGAGATAGTATTACAGAATATAAAATGTAGATTTTTTTTATTACTTGAAATTAAAAAGGTTTTCCACCA
>CM053623.1:220562114-220647257 GCA_028646595.1 Phalanger gymnotis
TTTCATGGTTTTCTCTCATCCTTCTCATTTCTCTTCCCAATTTTTCCTCTACTTCTCTAACTTGCTTTTCCAAATCCTTTTTGAGCTCTTCCATGGCCTGAGACCAGTTCATGTTTTTCTTGGAGGCTTTTGATGTAGGCTCTTTGACTTTGTTGACTTCTTCTGGCTGTATGTTTTAGTCTTCTTTGTCACCAAAGAAAGATTCCAAAGTCTGAAACTGAATATGAGTGCACTTCGCTGCCTGGCCATGTTCCCAGCCAACTTACTTGACCCTTGAGATTTTCAGCGGGGTATGACTGCTTGTAGAGCAAAGAGTACTTTGTTCCAAGCTTGAGGGGATGCGCCGTTGATTTCAGAGCTGTTTCTATACAGCCAGCTCTGCCATAGCAGCACTCCTCCTTCCCCAACAACCGCCAACCCAGAGCTGATGCAAATCTTAAGCAGGCTCTGCCCTCCTGCTCTGATCCGCCACTTAATTCCTCCTACCAGGTGGGCCTGGGGTGAGTAAGTAACTGCAGCTGTAGTTCTGTAGCTCCACCTCCCCCCACTACCCCTGGGGCACTGGCTGAACCACAAACTCTTTTCACTCTGTCCCCTGCAGCTTTTCCTACTAACCTTCTCTGTTGTCTTTGGTGTTTGTGGGTTGAGAAGTCTGGTAACTACCACGGCTCACTGATTCAGGGTGCTAGGGCTTGTTCCCCCCAGCTCCTGGTCTGGTTGGTCCTGCTGCCACCCACGCTGAGCTCCACTCCCTCCGCTCTGTGCACGATAGACCTCATTCAGCGACCATCCAGGCTGTCCTGGGCTGGATCCCTGCTTCCCTCTGCTATTTTGTGGGTTCTGCAGTTCTAGAATTTGTTCAGAGCCATTTTTTATAGGTTTTTGGAGGGACCTGATGAGGAGCTCATGTAAGTCCCTGCTTTCCAGCCTCCATCTTGGCTCCGCCCCTCCGATTTAGATATTCTTGCAATATAATGATCCAAGACAATTTCAAAGGACTCATGATGAAAAAAAAAATGCTATCCACCTCCAAAGAGAGAATTGATATTATCTAAATACAGACTGAAGCATACTATTTTTCACTTCCTTCCTTCCTTTCTTTTCCTTTTTTTTTTGTTTGAGTCTTCTTGCACAAAATTAGTAATATGGAAATGTTTTACATGATTGCACATGTATAACCTATATCAGATTGCTTACTGTCTCAGGGAAGCAGTAGGGTAGGGAGCAGGGGAGGGGTAGAACTTGAAATTCAAAGCTTAAAAAAAATAACAAATGTTAAAAAAATTTTACATGTAATGAGGGAAAACAATAAAATATGATTTTTAAAAAGACAAAATAGCTATAAAATGTTCAGGAGTCTATTAAAATACTAGCAACTATATGTATTTAATTATAAAACACTCTTTGTGGAAACGAAGACCCACATAGAGGAACATTCATGAGTAGTCAAGCCAATATAATTAATTTTTTCATACCAAAACTACCAAACTACCAAAATAGAAAAATAATAATGAAATTCATGTGGAAGAATAAAAGATCAAGACTTTGAAGGGAAGTAATTTTAAAAGGTAGGGGAAGATACACCAGCTTTCAAACTATACTACAAAGCAGTAACCCAAAGATCCAAGCTTTGGGGGCAAGAACAAAGATCGCTGGAAACCAGTCTGGCAGAAACTTGATGTAGACCACTTCACACTGTGTACCAAAATAAAGTCAAAATGAGTACATGATTTATACACAAAAGGTGATGTCATAAGCAAATTAGGGGAGTACCAAAAAATTTACCTGTCATATCTATGGATGAGGAAAGAGTTTATGATTAAACAAGACACAGAACAGATCATGGGAGGTAAAACAAATTATTTTAATTGCATCAAATAAAAAGTTTTGCACAAACAAAACCAATGCGGCCAAAATTATAAGTAAAGTAGGAAACTGGGAAAACATGTTTATAGCAAGTTTTTCTGATAAATCCCTCATTTCCCAAATATATAGGGAAGTAAGTCAAATTTATAAAAGTAAGAACTATTCTCCAATTGATAAATGGTCAAAGGATATGAACAGGCACTTTTCAGAAGAAATCAAAGCTGTCAATAGTCACATAAAATGCTCTAAATCACTAATAATTAGAGCAATGCAAATTGGCTAACATGACAGAAAAGGAAAATGACAAATGTTGGAGGGGATGTGGGAAAATGTGTTCATTAATGCATTGTTGGGAGGCAGCTAGGTGGCTGAATGGATAGAATCCTGGTACTGGAATCAGGAAGACCTGACACTCACTAGCTGTGTAACCATTGACAAATGCATTTTGTATCTTTGCCAAGAAAACTCCACATGTGATCACAAAGAGTGGGACATGACTTAATGACTGAACAAAAATGCATTTTTGGTGGGATTGTGAACTGGTCTGGTTTACATACCACTGCTAGGTCTATATCCTAAAGAGACCAAAGGAAAAGGACCCCTATGTACAAAAATATTTAAAGCAACTCTTTTTGTGATGGCAAAGATTTCGAAACCGAGGGAATGTCCATCCATCGGGGAATGGCTGAACAAGTTGTGGTATGTGATTGTAATGGAATACCATTGTGTTATAAGGAAGGAAAAGGGGATAGTTTCAGAAAAACCTAGGAAGTGTTGCATGAACTGATATAAAATGAAGTGAATAGAACCAGGAGAACATTGTATACAGTATACATTGTATACAGTAACATCAATATTGGTTGTTTTTTTTTTTTGGAGAGGGGAAGGCAGGGCAATTGGGGTTAAATGACTTGTCCAAGGTCACACAGCTAGTAAATATGTCAAGGTAAGATTTGAACTCAGGTCCTCCTGACTCCAGGGCTGGTGCTTTACTTTGTAATGATGATCATCCATGATGAAGACTTAACTACTCTGATAAACACAAGGACCCAAAACAATTTTTATTGTTTGTTTTTTTTGCAACGTGGCTAATATGTTTTGTATGATTTCACATATATAATGACATCGTATTGCGTTCTCAATGGATTCGGGAAGGGCTGGAGGGAGGGAAAAACTAACAACTAAAAATTTTTAAAAATGCATGTTAATATTGATAAAGTATAGCTTTTTAAAAAGAGGATTTTGTACTGGGTAAATAACAAGTTGGTCAGTGAAACAGATTAGGCACACAATATACAGAAGCAAATGAACGCAATAGCATAGTGTCTAAGAAAGATTCACGGTTTGACTGCTGGGAAAACTGGAAATCTGCCTGGCAGTAATTAGGTATAGAACGGGAAGGGAAAGAAGGGGAAGAAGCATTTATTAGGCACCTACTGTGTGCAAGGTAGTATGACAGCCATTCAAATCAAGCATCAAAATAAACTGACCTTAGAACTAAACCTTTGAATTGCTATATCATAAAATATTAAACCAAGATGTTAAAAAATGTAAAAATGTCTAATATTCAGTCACATTGTTCTCACAAAAAACATTTTAATAATAATTTTTAGTAAAAGCAAGTTTTTTTGTACTGTTTAATAAATTATTTTAAAGGTTTTTCATTTTTCATATTCAGTGCCTATCTTTGTGTGTTTTATATAATATGCACAATCTATTACTATTATTATATATAATTTATAAATAAGTGCACACATATTGATGGTGCATGCTCAACATTTTTTTACTGATATGATAAGCAATCAAAAAAGAAAGACCGTTGTTCTAGATGCATGGGTGAGGAACCAGTGGCCTTAAGGTTAGAGCTTCTCCTTTTAAGCTTACTCTGCCTTGTCAATGCAAATGTGCTTTTCTGCCTGCAATATCTACCTACTAAGGATTCAATGAGACAGTAGATATAAAGGGCATTTAAAACCGTACAGCACTGTATAAATGTCAGCTGTTATTATTGCCTTGTTTAGCCATTTTCCAGTTTCCTTTGCCATAGAGGGTAGAGAGAGCATCAACAAATGAAATCCACAGGCTGACATTTCCTGTTTTCAACTTTTTCTTCTATTGAACTGGGCTCTGACAACAAACTTCAGAACGTGGGTAGTGGAAGCAGGAAGAGAATACAAGTTCCACCTTTCCTTTGGCAGCTGTTTGCCTCAGCCCCCAGGGTACTTAGGATTTCATTAGATTTATAGGAAAGTCTCAGTTTTAAAAACGATTGTGATAATATGATACTAATAATGGAAAATTCTTTGAATATGTGACTTGTCATATGGTCACCATCTTATTTATTAGTAGTGATTTTATCACAAAGAGCCAACGCAGACACCTCCAGAGACATCTAATAGCTAACATTCATATAGCACTTCCTATGTGCCAAGAACTGTGCTAAATGCTTGACAATTACAGTTTATTTGATCCCCACAACAACCCTAGGAAGTAGGTTCGATTATTATCTCCCACTTTACGGATGAGCAAACTGAGGTAGATAAGGGTTTAAGTGACTTGCCCAGAGTTACAGAGCTAGTAAGTGTCTGAGGCCAAATTTGAATTCAGGTCTCCCAGTCTCTAGGCCCCAGATCCTTCTCTACTGCGCCACCTAGGGGTGCGTGCGTGCATGGGCACGTATGCGTGTATGTGTATGTATATGTGTATTATATATATGTATATACATATGTATAGACACACATATAAATACATTATATATGATGTCTACAAAGTGCCTCACACAGTATTTTATTTGATCCTAATCGTGACATGAGGTAAATACTAATGGTTATTATCCCCATTTCTGTTCCAGTGACTTACACAGTGTTACACAGCTAATGTCAGATGTTGGATTCAAACCTCTGTCATTCTTTATGCAAATCTCAAAGTCCTATGGAAATGGTCGTGCAAGAAGATAAGAATCTTAGTCTTTACTGAATGAATGAGTAAAGTGCTTATTATGTATAAAGTACTGAGCTAAGCAATACAAATAGAAAAGTCAGATAGTCCATCCTCTCAAGGAGCTTACCTTCTAAAGAAGGAAATGGGGAGGTTTCAGCTGCAAGTCAGAGGCAGAGGGAAAGGTCCTGTAGCCCTTAGGGTACATCCCTAAAGCAGATGGTAATAAACTTTTAAAAATGTATTTCCACTGATAAAATCCTGTCAGTATCTGTTATTAGGCCATTTTGTGGTGCCAAGGACTTTGGTGATAAGAATTTTCTTTCTGGGTGTTCAACAGCAGGTGCGGGAGCAATGCCAGGCCCGGGAGGACAGCTGCAGAAACTGAGCTGGAAACACTGCCATTCCAAAAGCTCCGGGGTTTGGAGTGCAAGACTGCCTCTATCCATGTCTGAGGGGAGTTAGTGATGGCGGTGGTGATGGTGGTTTGACCTGATGCACGCTGACTCCTTCCCTTCCTCCAGGTGCCCCACCAGTTTAGCTAGGCTGGCTGTCTGTCTTGTGAGTGGCAGTAGCTGTTCCCTTCTCCACAGGAGGTGCTTCCCCAGATGATGGTTGTGAGCTCTAGACTGGAAGCAGACCCAGGAACCTGAGAAGGGCTGCCTCTTCCAGGGCTTTTGTATCCATCTGCCTGTTGGTGGTGCTTGATTAGGAATTGTTGTTGGTGCTGATGGGAAGATGGGAACAGCCTGGTGGTTCAGGGAACACTGGATACAATTTTTAAGTCTCTTGGGATTAGTTCCTTGGCTAATTTGTCAGGATCTGAGAGGAGATGGTAGTCAGGGTAATGGTGTTGGTTCACCTTTACTGATACATGCTGCCTCCACTTTCCCCCTCTGGGCGCTCTGCTGCTTCAGCTAGGCTGGCTTGCCTGCCCTGTGAGTGACATTTGGTGATCAGTAGCAAAGAAAATGTATTTCCACTTTAGTATATGGAGCCAGGTGTTACAGGGAATAGGGTGCTGGGCCTGGAGTCAGGGAGACATCTTCCTGAGTTCAAATGTGGTCTCAGAGATTCAGTGAGTTCAAATCTGGCCCCAGACACTCACTGGCTGTGTGACCATGGGCAAGTCACTTAACCCTGTTTGCCTCAGTTTCTCATCTGTAAAAGGAACTGGACAGGGGCAGCTAGGTGGCACAGTGAGCAGAATATGCGCCCTGAAGTCAGGAGGACCTGAGTTCAAATCCGGCCTCAGACACTTGACCCGCTTACTAGCTGTGTGACCTTGGGTAAGTCACTTAACCCCAATTGCCCTGCCTTCCCCCCTGCAAAAAATAAAAATTAAAAAATTAAAAAAGCATTAAAAAAAAAAGCTGGAGAAGGAAATTGCAAACTACGCCAGTATCTTTGCCAGGAAAAGAGTGGGACACAACTGAACAATAACAGCTTTAATATAACCCAATAAAATGGAAGGCAAAATATGACAGTTGTTTGTAGCATCCCAGCTCTACTGTAGGCAAGAATATCTAGACCAGAAGTCAGTATACTGAATTTTAATTACTTCCTGGCTTTATTATTAACTAAATATTTCACTCTAGGCAAATCATTTCCTGTCTTTAGGACTCAGTTTCCACGTCTATAAAATGAGAAGGGCATACTATATACAGTGGAGGTCACCTCCTCCATGAAGCATGCCTGAAACTGCCCGTCCAGGTTGTCATCGGCCAAGTGGACACAAGGGGCAGATAGATGATGCAATGGATAGAGTGGTGGGCCTGGAATCAGGAAGAGCTGAATTCAAATGTAGCCTCAGACATCAATAGCTGCTCTGTGACGCTGGGTAAATCACTCTAGTTCTGTTTCCTTATTTATAAAATCGGGATAAACGTAGAGCCTCCCCTCCCAGGGTTGTCGTTAGGATGAAATGAGATAATCATTGTAAAATGTTTGGCACAGTGCAGGGCACATAGCGAGTACTGAATAAATGTTAGCTGTTATTATTATTTGGGGACTTCTTCCAGCTATGTGATGGTCTTGTATGATATGGCAAGGCTTGAGTGGTTTCTCGGTCTTACTCCCTTTCTGTCCTGCCTCCATGACTGCAACAGGAGCTGGGATGCTCTATCAGTTGAAAGAAGAGATAGTTACTAACTAGCCTCGGCTTTTGATGTTCCCATGAACCAGGTAGGAGAAGGAAAGGGAAAAAGCATCTATTTAGCACACGCCAGGCACTGGGTTAAATACTTTTTGCAAATACTATTTTGTCTGATCTTCACAACAACTCTGATGTTGTTAGTTCCATTTTAGGGTTGAGGAAGCTGAAGCACACAGAGGTTAAGTGACTTGCCCAGAGGTTATCCAGCTAGTAAGGGTCTGAGGCCGTGTCTGAGCTCAGGTTTTCTGAATCCTGGCTAAGAGCTCTACTTGAGCCAGCAGCTGCCTGCTTTCTTTGAGGCAAATAGTGTGCATAACAGATTCCCTGGGAAAGGACAGAGAGATGGGCTGTGATCTCTCTCACCTCCCTGCAGATCCTATACGAGGCTCAATCCTGCACGCGAACCTCTGGCTACCTTTTATGCTGTTTTCCTTTGCTGAGTGGGTGAATGTACATCAACCTCCAGGTGGATTCAGAGGTTTGATCTCATGATCTCATGAGCTTCAAAAGTCCTGGGTCTAATGGGAGGAGTCACTGGTTGCGACAGATGTAGGAGGGGTTAACTTTGGAAGTGATTCAACTTGAAGTTCAGAGGTTTGGGTTTGGGGTGGAGGGGCAGTATAGACCTTGGCGGAAATGAAAAATGCTTAACAGCAACCTTATAAACTGATTTATGTTCTGAAATTTGAGTTTCAGCCTCCCAGTTGAGTGTAACATGTGGCAGGTTGTTAAAATGTACTCCTAAACGAAGTGGTTTAGGGCTCTCAGCACCTCACCTTTAATTTAGTTTAATTCTCCACGTGCCATTTCATTCATTGCTATGTATTTAATTTTATACTCCCAAGTTCCGCAATTGTCTAGGCGATGTGTGAGTGGATGTACGTATACATGTATATGCATGTATACATACATATATACATATATAAAATTTCTATATATTATATATCATTTATTTTCATTATAATTCAATTTCTCATTATAATTTCTCATTAACCAAAATACAATATTTATCATTAGTTAGCTTCACTATCCCACTTCATTTAATACTAATGAATTAATTCACTTAGTGTTAATGAATGAATAGATGGAACCTGTCCCAATAGTATCCTTATTTATCTATGATTAAATTAGTATTATAAATAACTAAATATATGCAATTTATTAACAAGTAGATTTGAAATATATATATATACATGCATATATGTATATAACTATTTACATTTTGTCTCTAACCAATGTTACATCCTGTCACCTCAAACCCTTAATATAATGATAAATGACTTCATGCTCTTCGGATATTTTTTTTCTAAAAATTACACCACCGTTGCAATAGTGCTGAGTAAGAAGTTTCTTCTCATCCTCTTTTTATTTCTTTTCAGCTGTGAAAGGAGATTCAGCTTCTCTTGATAGAATTGTCTTTATTGGATCTTCTTATAAAATAATACCTTAGACAGTTTTCACAAGAAGGAAGGAAGTCTATCCTCGCCTTTCATTCTATCTTCTCCACGGATTCTTCACAGGTCTTTTTGTATAATAGATAAAACTTTTCTCCTCAGATTTTTTCGTAGCTCCTCAAGAATAAAAGATAAGACAGATACTCTCCTGGACTCCACAGGGAGAAGTTGGTCAAGCTATTTTGTAAAGTGACTTTAAACTAATCTTCTCAACATTCCCTTCAAGCTCTCTCTAGCTCTTCAAGGTACAATCAATCTCCATATATCTTGATAAACATCAGAACGAGGGCTATATAAATCGTTTCTGAATCAGAATTACCTCAGTTTTTGTCAAATGGACACTTGTTGAGTGAGCTGAGGTTTGTTGTTATTAGGGAGTGTTCGACTTTTCATGACCCCTTTGTGTTTTGGGGTTGTTTCCTTCTCTAGCTCATTTTACAGATGAGGAAACTAAGGCAAACATAACTAAGTGACTTGCCCAGGGTCACACAGCTAGAAAGTGTCTAAGGTGGGATTTGAACTCATGAGTTCAAGTTAAAGATGTCTTTCTAATTCCAAGCCCAGTACTCTCTCCATTTCACCACCTGGTGCTCCGGTTGTGGTTTAGCATTCCTTTTTGTGTATAGGAAATGCTATGTAGGTGATTCATTCTGTGTATTGAGTGTCCATTTTAATCCCGCCCCCCCCCCCCCACCTTTTACAGAGGGCCTAGAAGTGAGCCATAACATAAAAGTAAAATTTGTGCACTATGCCAGGGGATTTAATGAGCTGAAGATTGTGAGAACAGAGAGCTTACTCCCTCTCATTAGAAACAGGTTTCTCTAAGACTGAACTGAGTCCAGACTGCATGCCTTGGTACTGTGTGAGGTAAATAAAATGTGAAGACTTCACAGGGAAGATATATATATATATATATATATACATACTAAGAAATGTTTAAAAATCAAGAAATAGGGAAGTGGAAAAATTCTGAGGCAGTGGGAGTCTGATGGCTCAGCCTCTGGGAAAGTTTACCCTGAAACTTTTTGTTCTTTCTTCTGGTTCTGGTTTAAAGATTTGCTTAGTAAGAACAGAGTCATAATGTCCTATTTTTCTCTACTGTAAAGAATGGAGAGGGTCTCCCCCTCCCCTTTTCCTATTCTCCTTCATTAGATTTATAGATGTTGCCTCAGTTGTAATCATTAACTAAGGGAATGGGAATTGGAGTTTCTGTGCCTTAATTTCCCGGTTCTTTGTACTAGCTTTCGTGCTCAGATTGTAAGCCCACCTCCCAGCCAATGGTGAGAAGGGTCAGAGGTGGGCGAGAATTCTCTTGTGTTAGGTATAATTATGGGTACCTAGCCCCTTGTAAAGCGCCTCCCTTGCTGGATTTGTTCTAGCAGGATGGGGGCGGGGATGCCCAATTCTTGAGAATTGAATAAAATTTATTTCTGTTCCCACCCTGAGATGGCTCCTTATTAACTTTTAATTGATGAGGGTCTTTCATCCCACACAGTTTAGAACAGGGAGTGGGTGCAGTACTCTAGCCACTGAATGGATCCTAAAGGTTAGAAGAGAATATAATAGAATCATAGAATGGCAAAGCAGGAAAGGATCTTAAGATATTTTGTAGTTCAATTTACTGATTTGATTGATTAAATCTTCTGCAAGAAGCCTTCCCCAACTCCTTTTAATTCCAGTGCCTTCTCTCCTATTCATCCTTTGTGTAGCTTGCTTTGTATATATTTGTTTGCATGTTGTGTTTTCTATTAGAATGTAAACCCCTTGAGGGCAGAGACTGTCTTTTGCCTCTTTTTGTATCCCCTCAAATTTGCACAGTGCCTGGCAATTAGTAGGCACTTAAGGCACGTTGATTGATTGATTAGGAATCTGAAGACCTGAATGGTTAAATGGTGTAATTAAAGTCACACAACTAGTTAGTAGCAGAAGCAAAATGAGACCTCACTTGCTTCATATTGTTGTTAGGACACAATGAGAGAATTTATGTGAGAACATATGGAAAAAGTTAATTACTAGTTTTATTTGTCTCTTAGAAAGGGAGTTCAGTATTTCTAAAACCTCTCTCTTAAATACGTCAATATAGTTCTCTGTTCTTTAAAAGGCTTTGTGTCTTTAATTTATTCTATTGACTATTATGGTGCTACAAAATACAAATAACTATTACATATTAACAAAACAATTATTCTCTTTCTCTCTGAAAAGACCTCAAATCTAATTAGCTTTACCTGTTCTTAGTGGCCCATATAGTATGGGCAACTGAAGTTTTTTCCTCAAATGGTCCAATGACCTCTTAGCTATTAAATTAGATGCCCTTTTCTCATCCCTTGTCCTCCTTGTCTGCTTGTCAACTTTTGACATAGTCCACTTCTCTCTTTCCTCCCAAGTAGTCCCAAGTCTCTTTTGAAGGATTATCATCCACCCCACTTCTTTGTTTTGGTGATTTTTTGGATTTAGTTATCTCAGTCACATCCAACTCTTCATGACCCCATTTGGGGTTTGAAATGTCCCCTTGCACAGGGGCGAGCAGCACCCCTCCTGCACAGGGGCGCGCAGCCCCAGTGGTGCCCCACTTACTGGAGCGCTGTAACCCCGGAGCAACACAATTCATTGAGCAACACTGACCAAACACCTAGCATAAATCATTAGATCTTGCGTAAGATATGTTTGATCCCTGATGCACTTCGTTTAACTGCAATCTCCTGCTTTTGTGATGGCTTGCTTGCACCTGCACTAGACTCAGGTATAAAAGGCTTCAGATCTTTGTGCTCAGGGCTGCTCTCTAGACTTTCAGTCTACGGGACAGTCGCTGGCCAGCTAATAAATGATGCTCAAAAGACTTTTAATTTGGCTTGGTCTGTGTTTCTCGGTCCGTCCATTTCAGGGTTTTCTTGGAAAAGATACTGGAATAGTTGGCCATTTTCTTCTCCAGTTCATTTTACAGATGAGGAAACTGAGACAAACAAGGTTAAATGACTTGCCCAAGGTCACACAGCAAGTAAGTGTCTGAGGCCATATTTGAACTCAAGAAGATGAGTCTCTCTGACTCCAGGCCCAGGACTCTTATCTACTCCTGCCACCTAACTGCCCTCTCTTGGTGATTATAATGGGTTAAATCATTATCCTTATGCTAATCATGCTCGTGTGCATGCGTGCACACACACACACACCCCTAGCTTTAATCTCTCCTGAACTCCAGCCCTTTTACAGCCTATTGGAAATACTTTCTGTTCCTCTTCTAACCTGTTCTTCCTCCAAACTTCCCTATTTCTCTCCCTGTAACCAAGGTGTTGTCTTTGCCTCTTCCCTTTCCCTCACTCCTAATATCCAATCGGTTGCCAAGTCCTGTTGATTCTATCTCCATAGGATCTCCATTTGTTCCCTTCTCTCCAATCACACAAGAAACCCTAGAAGCCTTCTTGTAATTCAGGTCACTCATCACCCTCTGCCTATACCATTGTAATAATCTTCCTAAAACTCAGATCTGACCAATCACTACCTAGATCAAAGATCAGAAGTCTTAAGTGGCTCCCTATTGCCTCTGGAATACAAGAAACCACTCTGTTGCAGGCCCTCATCAACCTCCTGGTTGGTCTTCCTGTTTCAAGTCTCTGCTACTCTGTCCTCCATTCAGCTGTGAAAGCAACCTTCTTAAAATGCAGGTCTGACTGCCACCAGCAGCTGTGGTGTCGAAATGGCCAGAGATGGCTGAATGCCGTGGAAAAACTCAGGCCAGGTGGAAGAGTAAAGAACAGCTCCATTTATTTAATTGAGGAACAGGGCTTATATACCTTTTAGGCAAGCAGAATTAACAAATTCATGTGTGAGGCATTTGCATAATGCATGACTTCCTCGTGCTTTTGTTCCCCTTTTGCCATAAACAATATTGTCTTAATAGCCCATAGGTGGGGTTTTGGAGAGAGCACGTGTGTACCAATGAGGCTTGAAGGGCCTTCATCCTCAGCAGCAAGTGTATGTGGAGGGAGGGATGGAAAGCCCACATGCAGAGTTATCAGCCCAAGGGCAAGAACAGGCCTCTGGCATGTATTTAATCCCAGAATGGATTTTCTCAGAGCTGGCCCCCTACATCTGACCACCTCACCCTCTTATTCAATAAACTCCAGTGACTCCCTATTTCCTCCAGGATCAAATAGAAAATCTGTTTGACCTTGTAAAGCCCTTCATCACTTGGCTCCTTCATTCTTCCCAGTCTTTTTTTTTTTTTTAAGAGGGTAGAGGGCCAGGCAATTGGGATTAAGTAACTAGTCAAGTGTCTTAAGTTGCATTTGAACTCAGGTCCTCTTGACTCCAGGGCTGCTGTTCTATTCACTGCACCACCTGGTTGCCCCATCCCACTCTTACTCTTTACTCTCCTCCACATACTGTACAATTTAGTGGCACTGCTCTCCTTGCTTCTCCACACCCAGGACATTCCCTCTCCCAACTCCCAGTATTTTCACTGGTTGTCTGTTGTGGCTGGATTTCTTTCCCCCTTCATCTCTATTTTCTTGAGTTTCTTTCAGTTGGCTAAAGTCTCACCTTCTGCAAGACCTTTTTAATCTTGGTGTTCCTCTGAGGGGGCCTGAACTTGACTAATTATGTATTGGGAAGTGCTTAACACAGTAATTAAGAATACAACAATGTATAATGTTAATTTGCAGGTTTCAACATACAGCTCACCAGGGTCTATTTCAATTTGTTTGACACCACTGCAGGTTTTGTCTTGCCTGTATATAGTTGTTTGCCTGCTGTCTTCCCCTTTAGACTGTGAGCTCTATTAAAAACAGGCCCCTCTTGGTATTCCCAATAATAAATGCTAGTTGACTTAGTGTGGCATTTAAAAACATTATTTCAGCCTACCTTTCTAATTCTATCTCATATTATTGTCCTTTTTGCACTCTATGTGGAAAACAAGATGGACAACTGTTAATCTGAAATTGAGATTCAATTTCTTTCTTTGGTGCATTTGTTCAAGCTGTTCTTCCTGCCTAGAACCCACCCTCATCACCTCTTAGAATCCTTCCTTTAGAGCTCAACTCAGGCACTACCTTCTCCTTGATTCCTTTCTCTCTTCTCTTCCTTTTTAAAAATCTGTCTTCCCACAATACTTTGTTTTTACTTGTACATTTACTTATCCTGTGTTTGTACACGCACACACACCACACACGGCATCTCAGTCTTTTTGTTGTTCAGTCATGTCTTGACTATTTGTGACCCCATCTGGGGTTTTCTTGGCAAAGATACTGTAGCGGTTTGCTATTTCCATCACCAGCTCATTTTACAGTGACTTGCCCAGGGTCACACAGCTAGTGTCTGAGTCCAGATTTGATGAGTCTTCCTGATGCCAGGCCTGGTACTCTATCCACTGGGCCAGCTTGATGCCCAAAGTCTTAGTAATGCTTTAAGCTTTAATTTCAGAATTAGAAATGCTATCAATGTAAAAATATTTGAAAAGTTTTAAACATTTAAAATATTTCCCTTTAAAATTCAACATAACCTTCCTGTGCTATATATATATATACATTGATCTAGTCAAAAAACTTTCATCAGTTGCTGCTCAGTGACTGAAAGGATTGCATTTTACACTCCTGAGGTTTAGACGCATACACCATTTGCCAATGGCAATATCTCAGGTGACCAGGGTAGCCAACTGGAAGACCACCTTTATTGATCCAGAGGTCTTAGAACTGTTGAATACACAACGCATAATTACTAGGGACCCTCCCTATCTTGTTGAAATTTAAGTTAAAGACATTATTCAAAATTCAATAAATAGTGCAAATTTAAATAAACTGACTTTTTGAGTAAATTTATAGTTTATACTTCTTAAGTTATTAAAATTTATAACTGTATTAAGACTTTTGGGATACCCTGTATATCTATCTGTACCTGGCTTAGCTGCTGACTTTCCTGGACTACTTTTTTACCTCCCCCAGCAACTTTGTCTGTTTTTGTTGTGTATTGGTGTCCCCATAGCCAAGCTCTAAAATAAATCTAATCTGTATCCCTACCCCATCCTCCCACCAGGAAGTGTTTTTTTTTAGCTTCCTATTCCAAGTACAATGCTTTACTATATGTGGTAGATGCCTAGCAAGCTGTTTAATTCAATAATTTCGGAACTCCCTAAGCATTTTTCCAACAGGTATAATCTAATTTGGGTTATGTACAGGTATCAGGGAAGTTGACGGCAACAATGTCTATCCAATAATATCTGATAAGCAGCTTGGACTACTCTTACTAGCATGACAAGGTTTTAAGGTTTTTTCTTGTCATGAATTATCTAAAGAGCACCTAAAGATGTCCTTATCATTTCCAGCTTTCCAACATGCTCTTGAATGTCTAATTTAGTTCACAATTTCCATTTGTTTCTGTTAATTTAGCACCAACTTACTTCAACAATGATTTAAGCACCTACAAAGTGCTAAGTACTATGCTGATCAAAATCAGAAGCAAAACAAAGCAACTTTATTAGCTTGGGTCACAGTAGATGTGCAGATTTGCTGAACTGAACTGACTGAAGGGAAAAGCAACAAGCAAAATTTTTTAAAAACTGAAACACCAAAATAGCTGGTCTCTATGTTGCAGTTACCAGTTTCACACAGGGATAAACTAGGCAGATTCATTATTGATGTCAACTCAATTTATCTGTAAACTGGGGTCATTTAAAACTAAACTTCCACTTTTGTCAGATTTAACCTTTCTCCGCCAAATCTTTAAGCTATTAACGTTAAAAAATGCTATAGGTTTTTGCCTCTCAGCAGTATCCTCTGACAGAAGCACAAATGAACAGTTCACAGAATAAAGATGAGGAATATAAGCAATGCCGCTGTGCTGCCCCCCCACCCCGCCCCCACAAATTAGCTCCTGAAAAATCTTAAATGGACACTTTGATGTTTTCAAAACATGGCCAAATTTGACCTCTTTCAAAGGACAATGCTTATTTTACAGACCAAAAAAGAAGGCTTACATTAAATGATTTTTTCCAAAGCCACAATGAGAAACGGCATATCTTTATTATACTCACAGGATAGACATGGTTATTTTTTTGGTGGGTAGATTCTATGGCTCTCACCATGAATTTCCTTTTTGAAATTGGGAAATAACAGACAAAAATAAGCTCATTTAGGGAAATAGAAATCCTACAGATGCTATTAGAAAAGTAATTAGAAGGTAAAAATAGTATTACGTGTGTTGTTAATGTGAGTGGGTGTAGTAGCAATTAGATTTGAAGATCTTTCCCACCCATTATAGGCCATGTGAACTGCTTATGTCACAGGAAGCCTAACACACATGTGGTAGGAGGAGCTTCCTGACAGGAAAAGGAAGTTATATTACTGGAAATGCTGAGGAAAGAGAGATGTTATGGCTGCTAATGACTGCCCTGGTGATTGTTAGAACTGCACAGGCCAACTTAGCTGTACTGTGAGTTTGTCTTCGAGGGTCGGAGAGGTTTTGGGATGGCGAGACTCCAGGTTGTTATATGTGTTGAATGTTTTGGGGTCCTTGCTGTTATGATGAAGTGGACTAACTGGGGACTGCTTGTGGGATACGGTTCTCTGGCATCTGAATAAATGGTTTACTTCTTCTACCTTCTATGTGGAGAGTCTCGTATACTTTGTGATACAGAACTACATAGGCATTTTGACAATTATCTACATTGTTATTACTGCCTTACTGTTACAGGGGGAAAATAGGTTATCAGTTGTTCCCCTATGTGGGAAAATAAGTACACTAACAGACCGTTGGTGCAGTTGTGAATTGGTCCAACTATTCTAGGGAATGATTTGGAACTCTGCCAAAAAGCTATAAAACTGTGCACACTCTTTGACCAAGAAATGATACTACTAGGTTTGTACCCCAAAGAGATCAAAGTAAAAGGACCTGTATGTACAAAAATATTTATAGCAGCTCTTTTTGAGGTGCAATTCCAAAGAATTGGAAATTGAGGGGATGTCCATCAATTTGGCTAAATAAGTTGTGGCATACGATTTTGATGGAATACTTTTGTGCTGAGGGAGATGGTTTCACAAAAAAACAGGGGAAGACCTATGTGAACTGATGCAAGTGAAGTGCACAGAACCAGATCACTGTACATAGTAACAGCAATATTGTAATGATGATTAACTATGAAAGACCCAGCTACTCTGATCAACACAATGATCCAAGACAATTCTGAAGAATTCATGATGAAAAATGCTGTCTGCCTCCAGAGAGAAAACTGATGAATTGAGTGCTTTAAAAAAAAGACAATTTTTAACATTCATTTTAAACAAATTTTGAGTTCCAAATTTTCTCTCTTCCTCCCTCACCTCCCCCTTCCCTGAGACAGTAAGCAATTTGATATATATATAATACATGTTCAATCATTGAAGCATAGTTTTCTCACTTTGTTTTTCTTGCTTTTTTGGGTAACATGGCTAATATGGAAATATTGTTTTGCATGATTTATGTATAATTGATATATTGCTTGTATAATTGATATGTGAAATTGATACCATATTGTTTGCCCTTTGGGGTGGAGGAGGACTGGAATGAGGGAGAGAATTTGAACTCAAAATTTTAAAAGAATGTTAAAAATAAGTATTTTTTTAAAAATCATAAAAAAATTATTCCTCTCTAATGAACTAGCATGAGATTACCTGGTTTCAAAATAATGACTTTTTTTTTTTTGGCTTTCTTCATCCACTCTTCTTTTAACAGGTTTGGGATCTCTATGTCCAGTTCTCTTAAAACCATGTGGTTGTAATCAGAAGACCTTGGTTCAAACCCTATTTCTGTTAGCAGTGACCTTGGGTAAATTACTTCAGCAGTCTAAATTTCCACAGTAAAATGGGGATGACAATAATATCGGCACTATCTCCCTCCCAGGAATGTTGTATGGACCACAAATAAATATGTTTGGTACTTTGTATACTGTAGCTATACAAATAAAAGGTACTATCATCATCGTTATAATTTCTTGCATTACTTGTTACTTTCAGGAAATGGCTGGGAAGTTTTGTTGCCACTTGAGATTGAATGTACCAGACTCTACCCAAACAACCCTCCCACCCAGTGGAGTGATTACGTACACAAACAGGCATCAATATTTATTAACACAAGACAAAGGAAACACATTCAATGAATTAATAGAACACTGTCCAGCCAGATGTTAAATTTAAAAAATGTATATCTAGTCTAATTTCAAATAAATAAAAAAAAACTTTATACATAATTACATAGTATTATAGTTTGAATTTGACACTGGTAAATATTTGACAGAAAGTAAACAAAAACTGCATTTAGGGCTAAAAAAAATTATTCTCATATCTTTACAATCTCATCCTCTGGACAAATAACATGGCCCATCTACATTAGACTAAATCAGGAAGGTCACAAAAATGATAAAGGAAAAGACTTGTGTTTTAAGAGTATTGTAGCTTCGTGCTCCAATTTCTCTTGCCACTAGTACATTACAGCAGACAACAAAAACAATGCTAAGGCATAAATCACTCTGGAGCTTGAGAGCAACAAGATGAGGTTAGCATGACTCCTCCTTGGTTTAGTCTGAAAGATTCCTGGATTCCTAAGGAAAGTGGTTTATTTGGCCAAGAGATCCAGCACCATGCCTAGGGCAAATACCGTAACACAAATGCTAGGGTCTTAGGTTTTTTGTTTGAGCCAAGCATTGTGTCAAATTTTCCCAAGGGCTATCCTACAGTGGTAACTATTAGGAAGGCTATGGTCCCTGATAACCAGAAGCAAAGCAACTTTCTAAGGATCTGAGGGAAGGAAGGACTTGTACTAGGGAGAAAATAGCCCACTGTGCAATAAGAAACATTCTTAATGCCAATCTTGCTATGCTAGTCACTGAACTCCAGAGCTTTAGTGTCATAAGGATATAGACACAAAACTTATTTAGCTCCCTGTAAATGTTCTTCATCTCCAGGCACTCTTCCAAAGAGGCTGCCTTTATTGCCTCATTTTGCAGTTTTAATAATAAGGGTCTCAATTTGATGAACAGATCTCTTCGAACTGAGATGAAAACTCATTCATTTAGTGAATGAAAATACAAATTTTCTTCTCCATTTCCATCTGCAACTTTTGCAAAGGAACACAGGCAGTGTGTCCTAGAGACCTAGGCTATGTGCAGTAGATGACTTTAAAAAAGTAAATATATATATGAGCACGTATATATGCATACATCACATGCACACATGCACATATGTATGTATACACACAAATACCATTGAGGAAAATGAATTGCCATAATAGCTTTCAGAACAGGAGTTTTTAACCTGAGGTCAAGGAACTTGAAAATGTGTTTTGATAACTGTATTTCAAGATAGTTTCCTTTGAAGTCTTATGTATTTTTTATTTTATGTATTTATAAACATGATTCTGAGAAGGGGTCCATGGGCTTCATCAGACTGCCAAGGGGGTCTGTACACATATAAAAGCTTATAAGCAAGTCCTACCACAAAGTCAAGTGACACCATGGGATATTGTCCTTACTGCAAGAGTAAGAGTATGTTATAAGAAGAAAGTTTTCTTGTTGTTGAAAACTCTCATTTATACCAAATTTTAAGAGGGATTTAATAAGCTGGACTGTATCCAAAGGAAGGTAACTTGAATGGTAACCCTTGAAATCCAATCATCTAAGCAATGGTTGAAAGAACTAGGGACACAGCCTGAAAAAGGGAAGATTTAGAAGAGTGCTCTGTACATAGTAAGTGCTTAATTAAGATAAACATGAGTTGAATTGAATCTAAGGGCAGCTGTCTTCAAGTATCTGAAGGGATGTGTAAGAGATCAGACTTACTCTGCGTGGCTCCAGAAGAACCCTCTTTTAACAAGGCTTAGGAGTCCTATGCCCTAAGGGTATGGCTACCCTAAAGGAAGGAAGCCCCAGGAAGCTACAGGGAGGCAGATCAATCTACGGAAGACTTGTTTAAAAATTAGAGCTGTACAAAAATGGAACAGGCTGCCTCATGAGGTAGTGAGTGCCTCGTCGCTGGAGGTTTCAGGCAGAGGTTGGATGACCCCCTCTATGCACATGTTGTACAGAAGGTTCATCTAATGGGCGTGAGGTCGGAGCAGATGATCTCCTAGCTATGTGATTTCCAAATTCTATGACTAGAAGGGATAGTCACAGAATAATGCAGACATTGATCAAAAGCAGTGAAATGGCCACAAAAGCAGGAGCGGGATTGTTAAAGAGAAGCTAGACCTGAAGAAATACAGAATCTATTCAACCCACAACCTGAACAATCAGCCCTCAAAGTTGCCTGTACTCTTCTGCTTGTAATGGAATATCTTTTGTGAAAGCACGAGTCTACACGTCTCCTTTCTAACTTTTGCAAGTATGATTTATAATATTTTATATATTTTTTTTTCTTCAGAATTGGGAAGACTACAGAGAAAGGCAGTTCTTATAAAACAGTTGCTATGGCCCTCTGCTTTGTCCAGAATGAATCACTGATGTGTGTGTGTGTGTGTATACATACACATATGTGTGTACGTATATGTATCTTTTAAATCATGCCAAACATTAGCAAGCTATTGTACTTGAAAACTATACCATTTATCTGTATGCATAGAAGCTTCATGTTTGTCTTGATGGGTATGCTTTTCCTACACATGCCAGAGCCTCTCACATCACAAATTTAAATTTACTTAAAATATTAAAAAACAGATCTGCAACTGGAAAATGTTTTTGGGCTTGCCCTTGTTGGAGAATGAGAAAAAAAGAAATGAGGACAATGAAAAGGATAGTAATAAAGTGGCTTCAAGTCATTGGACTGTGTTTACGCAGCACTTGACAGCACTGCTATAGAGAAGGGTCTGTCTCTGCATTATAAACCTTATTTTCAGGGTAAATACAAGTCTTAAAAATCGTTTAAAAACATACTTAGTTTACATGATGTTACAATGGGGTAAATAATATGCATTATTAAAATAGAGTAAGTAAGTATTTACACAATAGACTAGATGGATCCAAGAGAACCATTCTAAAGTCTTATTCACTTTGAGGGTTTGGTGGTTCTTTTTTTTTTAATTTTAAAAAATATTTCTGTAAGAAAAAAATAATAGAATCCAACTATGTTCGAATACATGAAGGATCAGACCAAAAAGGGAAACTGAGCCAGAGGCAAATTTGGCTCTGTCTTTTAGTCTGCTAGGCCTGGGCACCACAGTTATTCCAAAACAGTGTGTTTTGCATAAAACAGGGTTCCCTTATGAGTATTTTTCTAAGGCTGGCTATGATAGCATTCAAAGGAGTTGGCCAACATTGAACTTTTTATTTCTGTTGCAATGCATTGGCTACTTATCTAACTCCCTTCTCAACTTCCCCCCCCCAACCATGTATGCATAGTTTCTACCTGATAAACTCCCCCCTCCCCTCCCCCACTGGCTCCCACAGAGTGGAAAATCAGAAGGAACTTTCCAGTTTTAAAAGAGAAACTGTATGCGGAAATTGTAAATAGAAGTTTCACTACAAAGGAGCAACAGGGCTGGGGAAGAGGAAATTCACTGACTTTAGGAAGTTCTGACACCCAATTAATCAAATTCAAAAGCATAATTTCAAAACTGGGGATAGTAGGGACTGGTGTCTCCCCAGGATACCAGTTTTTTCTTGGTGCTTTGAGTAGTTTGTTTTGTAAAGTGAGACTTTTAATTGGTCAACTTGCAGAAGAAACAGGATTAATGTTTAAAAATTAAGTTCACTCTAAAGGGAAATGGGCTTTAAATACAAACACAGGCTGCTTGATCTTATAAAACATGCCAGCCAGCAAAGTCACAGTACAGTGTGCAATGGAAACCTGCATCCAACTTAACATTTCTTAGTTATCTAACCAATTAAATGTTAAGAATCTCAAAATTACAATCCCTAAATGTTTCTACTTTGGTGGCTGTAGTTATACAATAGCCATTTTTTTTGCGCTGAATTATGCATACTATTATTTACAGTTTAAAAATATAGGCAAAAACCCTTTAAATTTTAGACGTGTGCATGTGTGTGTATGTATGATGACATTATTTTTAGATTTAATGAGTCATCCAATTTGCTTATGGCATGACTGTAAGTATTCTGTATAACCCCATGTTAACAAAGCCCCAAAGCATTAGCTACAGTATAACTGCAAAATACAGTATATGATGGAGAACTGTGGAACTCAAAACTATTTCCTTTATGTTAATAAATCCCTTTGCAAAATTCTAAAACAGCATTAGATAAAAATACAAGTATGTACAACAGATGAAAAAATGTAACACCCATTTAGCAAAGGCTTTAGTAACGTGCTGCTTACATTGTCAATGTTAAAGGTCACCCAGAGTAAACTATTAACTTTTCTTTTTTTCATTTGCTACCAAATGAATTTCCCTTTCCTGTCTGTCACACGACTGAAGAATCTCACAGGATGAGATGAAAGAAATAAAGTATCCACCTCAAATCATTTTATAGCAAGTATTAGTACTTGTTTTTAGCTTTTTTTTTTTTTAAAGATGGCAATAGTGACCCAGTCTCAGGCCTTTGGCTTTCATGGTTCTGAGGAACTGGCTACATGGCCATAATGCATAACTACATATTATAAGCCACATAGATAGGATCTAACTGATCTGCCAGAAAGCTGTCCCGCAGGTGCATCCGCTGCTTCTCTCCTCTGGAATTGATTGGGATGACGCCTGGGTCCACCACAACCACAACTCCAACAATGAGGTAATGTTCTTCCAAGACCACGTTAGTCACTAAAGGGACCAGATCCAGGGCTTCTTGCTCACAGCCACACAGTTCCACAACCACCACAAGCAAGTTGGTCCATGTGAACACAGCACTGAAATTTCAATGAGAGTGAATTAACACAGGCATTGATAGCATGATAATAAACTTAGGCTCAAAAGGAAGCAGTGGCAGGGATAATTTCTAGCATGCATGCTTATATTTATGTTTGACTATGAACTGTGATATTTTAGTAGTGAAAATATTTCTTAACAAATAACAAAGCTATGTAAAGACATAATTCTAGAAGAGCCTGAAAGTAGTTCAATGCTTCTACTTAGCTCAATGAACAAGCATTTATTAAGCATCTACTATGTGCTAGGCACTGCGCTATGTGCTGGGAGTACAAAGATGACAACAAATCTGTCTTTGCCATCAAGGAATTTAAATCTAGCTAGGACAACCTGTACATATTATGTAGGTATATACAATATACAAAAGAGATACAAAATAATTTTGAGAGAAAGGCGCTAGCATCGAGAGAGATCAGGAGAGAACTTATGTAGAAGGTGGTGCTTTGGCTGAGACTTGAAGGAAACTAGGGACTCCAAGAGGTAGAAGTAAGGGAGGAGTGCTTTCTAGGCATCAGGGGCATCAATTCAAGACCACCGAGATGTAGTGCTGTGTTTAAAGCATGGTAAGAAGGCCAGTCTTTTTGGACTGTATGAGAAAAAGATTAGAAAGGGAGGCCAGTGCCAGTATGTGAGACCATAGAATAGTGTATATTTGATCTATAAAGTAAGAGTTGTGCCTCTAAAGTTTCCTGAGTAGAGGAGAGACATGGTTAGAATTAGGCTTTTAGAAAATTACTCAGCAGCTCTGTGGAAAACAGACTAGAGAAAGATGTTAGAGTAGAAGACTGATAGGAGGCTATTGCAAGTCCAATTAAGACTTCACAAAGCCTTGAACTAGGTTAGGGGTCATGTGTAGAGTTCTAATATAAGTAGATTACACTATGGTCGTGAAGCTGAATGACTAGAAGAATAGTGGTGTCTTTGAGAGAACTAGGGAAATTCAGAAGAGGTTTCTGTCTTGAACATATAAAATACAAGATACCCGTGAGACATTTAGGTTGAAACGTCCAACAGATGGTTGATGATGTGGAAATGGAGTTCAGAAATGAGACTATGGGTAGATATGTAGATCTGGGACTATCAGCATAATGATAATTAAATCCATAGGAGCTGATGAGGTCACCAAGAGGAAGTACACACACACACACACACACATATACGTTATATAAAAGAATAAGACAGATCAATGTCACAAAACCCCCTACCTTGGGTAGCCAACAGTGTCAAATGCAATAAAGAAGTCTAAGCTAAGGACTGAGAAATGACCCTCAGATCTAGCAATTAAGAAATCACTGGTAACGGTGGAGAGAACATTTTCAGGTGAGTGATGAAGCTGAAATCCAGACTGCACAGAGTTGAGAAGAGAACAAGAGGTAGAGGCAATGAGTGAAGACAGCTTCTTCTAGGAATTTGGCTGAGAAAAAAAAGGATGATAGCTTGAGGATAGTTGGGTCTAGTAAAGGTTGGTTGTCATTTTATTTTTTTAAGGATAGGAAAGAAGTATATATTTGAAGGCAAGGGAAAGTAGTCATTAGATCAGTGGGTACTGAAGATTAAAAAGACAGGATGCTTTAGAGGGCAGGGATGGGATCAAGAGAACACATAGTGGCTTTGGTGAGAAAAGCCATTGTCTCTTCATCAGAGTTCCCTTACTCATCTTATCTCCCACAACATTCTAGCTTGGAATTTGGAACCCTAGCCCCCAAACCACTGAATACTGTGTATATATCCTGACCAAGTGACAATACTACTAGGTCTGTGTTACAAAGAAGTCAAAAAAGCAGGGAAGAACCCCTGAGGACAACAATATTCATAGCAACAAAGAACTAGAAAAAGAACAAAGAGGGGGTGACTATCAACTGGGAACTAGCCATATAATAGAAGTTGGCAAACTATGGCCCATGGGCCAAATATGGGCTGCTGCCTATTTTTTTGTACAGTTCATAAGCTAAGTATGGGTTTTTACATTTTAAATTTTTTTTTGAGGGGGGAAGGTGGGGCAATTGGGGTTAAGTGACTTGCCCAAGGTCACATAGCTAGTAAGTGTATCAAGTGTTTGAGGCCGGATTTGAACTCACATCCTCCTGACTCAAGGGCCCATGCTCTACTCACTGCACCACCTAGCTGCCCTGGTTTTTACATTTTTAAGTGGTTGAAAAAAATTAAAAGAATAATACTTGGTGATGTGAAAATCATAGGAAATTCAAATTTTAGTGTTCATAAATAACATTTTTTTTGGAACACAGCCACACTCATTTGTTTATTTACTGTAAATAGCAGTGTTCTTACTAAAATGGCTTGAACAGAGTAGTTGCAAAAAAGACCAAAAGAGCTCTCATAGCTTCACGCTGCTTCTTGGTGCACTACAAATTGTAGTGAGGCAGTCAGAATTTGCTGTATCATACTGTTCACTGTGCTGATGTTTTATTTTGTTTTTATTACCAATGCATAGCCATCATGTCAAAACAAAAGAGAGAAAAGTTTAATGATGATTTTTTGAATTCAGGGCTGAGATTGCCTTTTTTGGGGGAAAGAAAAGAATCATCCTCAATCACTACCATTGAATGGCTTTGGAAATTAGCTTTTGCTACAGACTTGATAACATTTCTTAATGAAATTAACCTAAAATTATAATGCAAAAGAGCACTTATATGCAAAACTTTATTTCAGTAGTCAATTAGATGATAACTAACACTGCTTAAAAGGGCAGCTAGGTGGTGCAGTGGATAAAATGCCAGGCCTGGAGTCAGAAAGACTCACCTTCCTGAGTTCAAATGCAGCCTTAGATATTTATTACCTGTGTGACCCTGGGTAAGTCACTCAATCCCAATTTGCCTCAGTGTCCTCATCTGTAAAATGAGTTGATAAAAGAAATGGCAAACCACTCCAGTATCTTTGCCAAGAAAGCCCCAAAAGGGGTCATGAAGAGTCAGACACGACTGCAAAATGACTGAACACAAACATTGCTTGAATCATAAGTAATGTCAGGCTGCTTTATACACTTCCTGTGCTGTCAAAAGTTCAATACAAAGTGGGATCTATGTTCCTGCACAAATTTGCAACAAAGATTTTCAGAGCTTAAACTCTAGTGTCAGCAGCATTTTTTGGATCTTGACACAAGTGTAAAAGATATTTCCATGTTTCAAAATCCATTTAACTGTGGGAACTTCCATTTAACCTTTAACTGGAATTATCTGCAATATCATGACATGCTAAAAGGCAAAAGTATCAAGAGAAGAATCTAGTAGAATTTTATAAATGCCTTCTCTAGGATGAAAATGCTCAATTAAAAGCATATGCTCAAGGACGGATAGCAATATTTGGCAGTACCTCACTGTGTGAAAAGACATTTTCAGAGATGAAACATGTAAAATTTATTACAGATCAGTATTAACAATTGAACATTTTTGCAACTGTCTGATGAAAGGAAGAAGAGTCAACAAAAGGTCTGTAAGAGATCAGGAGTTTTAGAGGACAAGATAGCTTTCGATTAATGTGCTGCTGAGTAGGTATTTAAAAAAAAACAAGCTGTAGTGAGATTAGCAATTTTATATACAATCCCCTTTGAAATGTACATGTTTGTTGATGTTCGTGAGCTCCAATTAATTAAAAAAAAAAACAACATTTTTTTTAAAAGAAAAAAATTCTCTCTTTAAGCTTACTGCAGCTAAGCCTCGCTTTGAATTGGAGGTAAAAGGATTACTGAGTAAGGTTGTGAAAGTCTTTGTTACTGGCTAATAGGAACTTCCAATCTCTATTACCTCTAGATAACCTACTAAAGCAGTAGGAATAAACAGAGGCCAGGAAAGAGGGTTGAGCTTGGAATCAGAAGTCTCTGGGTTCAGACACTGTCTAGGATGCCGAATGGATGATTCTGGGGGGCCTCAATTTCTTTATCTGTAAAACGGTCCCTATCTCACAGGGTTACAATGAAGCTCAAGTGAGACAATGAATGTAAACCGCCCAGCCAACCTTAAAGTGCTACATATAGATGCCAGCTCTAATCATTGTTCGAAATGGTGCTAAGGTCAAAGGAACTGCAGATGCAATTCTTGTCTGGCTTCATTCTTATTCTGTTCATTGCTCCAGTCTAGCTGAGGAAAGAATCGATGACTTGCTCCAAATATTAGAGTTGTCTAAATAAACAGGACCTAACTGATCTGTCAGGTGATTCCTCTAAGCCTTTTGTATTACCGTGCTCACACGCCATCTACCAAACACTTCTCCTGCTCTCCTTGATATTGGTGAATATTGTCTGAAGAGAGGAGTGAAACAAGGGACCCCAACAAGACAGGATCCCTTATTCTATTGGTGTCTAGTCTAAACATAGTCATTTGTTGAATGTATGTAGTAAAATTTTGATCATCTACAAATGAAGGCAATCTCGTATACTTGCTGACATTGTGAATCTGCAACCAAGTCTTTCTTTTAACAACAAACACTGGCACCCACTTATAATGCTGGTGTTAAAGGCTAAGGGGACAGGTAAGTGATGCAGTGGATAGAATACTGGTGCTAGTCAGGAGGACCTGAGTTCAAATTCGACCTCAGACACTTACTAGCTGTATGACCCTGGACAAGTCACTTAACCCTGTTTGCCTCAGTCCCTCATCTGTATAGTGAGTCGCAGAAGGAAATGGCAAACCACTCCAGTATTTTTGTCAAGAAAACCCCAAACGAGGTCATGAAGAGTCAGACATAACTGAAAAACAACACTTGTTCTTAGCCTTTATTTTTCTAGGATGGCAACGCCCAGTCTCAGGCCTTTTACTTTCATGGTCCTTAAGGACTGTCTACTTGCAATACCCAAAATGTACACGTTAGAGAAAATAAATAGGATCTAAGTTATCTGTCAGGAAACCCTCCTGGAGGTATATCTTGCTCAAGGTCCCTGTCCCACTCAACAAAGCCTTTGTTCCAGATTTTGTCTTCTCTCTTTTAAGCCTTCCACTGTGCCTTCAACCCTTTCAACCACTAAGGATTTGCTTCCTGCTTTATTCGAAATACTGAAACAACTAACTTTCATCTCAAAACTCTTTGAAGTCACCACCCAACCATCTCCTTTGTTCTAGCAATTTCTTATATGGATGCAGCTCTTCTCCCTGTCAGTCAACCCTTTCACTGCACGTGTCTATCATCTCTTCCTATTCTATCTTTTTCTAAAGATTTCGCCCTCAATTATCCCTCTCTAATTGTCAATCGACCACTATCTACTACTCCTTTCCTGTTTTCAAACTTTCTTCCATCCTTAAAAACTTTGATTAGACTTTACCATCCCCTCAAATGATAATCCTAGAACTTTCTTCCCTTTCTCAGCCAAACTCTCAGAAAAAGCTGTCTACATTTGCTGCCTCCACACCCTCTTGTTTCACTCACTTTTGAACACTTCATAATCTGGTTTCTGACCAGATCACCCAACTGAAACTGTTTTCCCCAAAATTACCAATGATCTCTTCATTCCAAATCTGATGGTCCTTATTTCAGTCCTCATTTTAGCATCTGAACCTTTGCCTCCTAGATATTCTTTCTTTTTTGTTTCTGTGATATTACCCTCTCCTAGTTCTCCTACCAATTTGAACATTTCCTTCTCATCTTTTTGGCTAGATCATCATCCATATCACACCCCCTAACTCTAAGTGTGCCCCAAGGCTCTGTTCTGGACCTCCTCTCCAATTCCTTTTCTATATGACTATAGAAATAGTTTTCCTGAGATGTAGAACTGTTTATGTCACACTTATTCTACTCAGTGATTTCCTATTGCCCGTAGGATAAAATAGAATCTTATTTGATTTTTAAAGACAAACCTTCCCATAATCTTCCCTTAATCTTTCTAGTCTTATTATACATTATTTCTCTTCCCACATGCTAGAGTCCAGCCATCTTGACCTTTTCTCTTTCTCACTTATAGCCTCTATGCTTTTGGCTATTACTCATGTCTGGAATAAATTCCCTTCTGCCCTCAACCTCACAGAACAATATGTAGCTCAAGTACTTCTTGGAGTCTTTCCTGATCCCTTCAATTGCTGTGTTTTCCCTTTCTCTATCCTTAATTCAAATACTTTGTAATTACTGGTACACACACACACACACACACACAATATAATACATATTGTCACCCTGTGCCTTTTTCCTAGCACAGTGGCTATCACATAGTAGGTACTTAATAAATGCTTTTTTGATTTACTAACCAATCTTACCAAATGCTATCTATTTATGATTAACACGAGAATGAATAATATGACCAACAGAAGCATGGATTATATCTCTAAGAACTATGAAATCCTACATAGGAAAATAAAGGACTTGGGAACATGTGAGTAGTGGTTTTATGTTGTTTCCCTCACTATCTCCCGCCCCCCCCCCGCCCCCCAGTTGATTGCTATGACTTTGAAAGAGAAAGGAAAAGGTAGAAGTGAAAATTTTGCTGGCTGCATAAATGGAACAGGAAAAATGGAATTTGGTGTTCTAAACCATGGTTTACAATACCAAAGTCTCAGCTCCCTGAGAAAGTGTGCAACTTATAAGGGTTGGAGAAAATATACTTGGTAGAAGACTTAATGATCTTACCACAAGGGCTTGAAAATAAAATTTAGAGGTTGGGGAGGAGAAAAATGTCTACAAAAAACTCTAAACCCACATACTATAGAGAGCAACAGGAATGATACAGACAAAAGAACAACTGTGAAAGATGTATCCAATAATTCTTTGGGGAAAATAATAGGCAAAAGGTTGTAATTTATAACCTGAGAAATCTACATATAAATTCACATAGTATGGAAAATAAACAGTGACTTTTAAATTTTAACAAAAGAGATAAATATAAACCATAAGTATCAAAGACACTTACTGAGATGTGACACATAATTTTTTACATTATATAGTATTTTAAGGATTACAAAGTCCTTTACATACATTCTCATATGATCCTCAAAATAAGACTGTGAAGCATATGATCTATTTTTATCCTGGTTTTATATTCATGGAAACTAAGGCCAAGGTTGGTTAAGTAAGTGGGTTAAGGTCATATTTGTAGCCAATGACAGAGCTAAGACTGAACTTCTCCCATAGAGAAACTTCTTTCCTGGGCTACATTCTATGACTGGTGATGACCATTCCTTAATTACTCTCTCTTTCAGGACAGCCCTGACACCAAGATTCACTTCATTCCCTGTCTACCACCTTCATAGATTAATCAATTCCCTCTACTTCTAAAACCATGAAAAAAATCAACTCTGCTCCTGGATGGAGTGGGTCAATCGATTCCCTGTCACCACACTCAGAAAAGGAATACCCTTTAAATAAGTTCGTATTGATTACTTGGATTTATTTTTCTTTCTTTAGGAAAAGCTATCTCTAACAACTACGCCAGACTAACATAGATATTCTCTTAAGTCTGGATTGCCTATAGATTTAGTAGATGAAAAGATTGATAAGATTTTATTATTTAGTAGCAGATAATTTAAAGTAAAAAATATATCTTTGTAAGAATAAAATAATCATAGGATTATAAGATTCTTTTTAAAGGCTAAGTTCCTCTTTCCAGTCTTAGTGGATAAGCTCCTTTTCCCCCACCTTGAACTACAGGTTAAGTACAAATTGAGTAGTGTAATCTTCTAAGGTTGGGTTTCTCTTTCTTGCAACTGGAGGATGGGGGGGGGGGGGGTAGGGCTGGATTTGACTACTAACTACAAACCACAAGTTCCTCTTTCCCAGTTCAAATTACAGGCCCCCTTACAGGAAGCTTTTTGGTTGCAGAATGCTACAGGGCAGAGATTATTAAGACAATCTCACTTTGACAAGCATGTTGATAGACATGGGATGAATCTAGGCTGAGAAAGCTCAGGAGGAGAAAAATAGTCAGATGACCTGCCTTGTTCAACTGAACTTGTACAGCATACATGAATGCTGTGTTTCCCCCAAATCTGAGCATCTTCTAAATACAGGTAGGTACTGTGAGTTTATTCTTTCTTCTTGTCACCTAGAGAGTTTTATAAGCAGTGAGTACTTAATTACTGAGTATTAACTAATTGGATTAATATACATGTTAAACCTAGGATAGAAACATGGCAACAGTGGGGATTGGAGAGTTCAGAACAATGCTTCTCTTCTTGGGGAAATTTACCATTCAGCAATGCTCCGGTGTGTCCGAGAGACCGAGGTCTCTATATCAGTTGGGTGGTAACGTAATCCTCTCAACTCTAGAGTTTCATCCAGGGCTCCTACTACATATAGTGCATCATGACGCTCTAAAAGATGAGAAACAGAAGATATGCATTATTAGCCTACCCAAGCCTCTCTAAGACATATAGATTGAAGGAAAAATATTACAGATAAGGTCCTTGCCCACAATGATCCTGAATTCTAGTCTGAACAACACAGACCACTACACTGCCAAAAAATTTACTATACAGAAAAAGCTATGCCAATATACTACCTATGTGTAGGAGAAGGAAGCTATTTTTCCATTAGGCTTCTGAATCTAACACTTACTTTCATCTTGTAGGAAGGCTTCTTGGGGGGAAAAAAGAAAGCAAGACCCCAAATAATTAATCAATAGTTCAATGTCAACTTGGAAGGTTTCCAGGAAAGTGTCCAGAGCATCTGTGCCTGGCTCTATGCTATTTAAAAGGAGGCATCATGGTATGCTAGAAAGAGTACTGATTTTATAGTCAGAGGACTCTTACCTTTGATACTAACTACTGAGGTGACCTTGGGTCAGTCACTTTATAGCTCTGAGCCTCCATTTCTACATTGGTAAAATGAAGGACTCTACGGTCCCTTTTAATTCTAGATTATTCCAACTATGATTTCTACCAAAGATCTGGATAAAGGCCTAAATGGTATGTCTGTAAGATGAGCATATGACTAAATGCTAGGAGGAATAGTTAACACACTGGATAAGAGTCAGGATCCAAAATGATTTTGATAAGCTAGATTGGGGCTGTCCAACCTTAGCTTTTTATTGAAACAATAGACAATATATTTCGATCTACCATTTTAGTGAGAGCTCTGCGGTAACTCGGCTTTGTTTACTAAAGCATTTATATAAATTTCTATGTTTGTAGGTGGGCTGCATAAATCACATTGCGGCCTGTGGGCCACATTCTGGACAGCCCTGAGCTAGATAACTGAATCTAAGCAAAATTCAATAGGAATAAATGTAAAGTCTTAAACTTAGATTCAACAAACAAGTTTTGTACATACAAGATGAATGAAGTGTGACTAGACAAGTTGGTCTGAAAAGGATATGAGAATTCTAGTGGACTACATGCTCAGAGAATAAAGACTATGATAATGCAACTAAGAAAGCTGAGATCTTAGGTTAAGCTGAAAAAACAATCCAAAAATGATGAAGTAATAGTCCTGTTATACTATTTTTGGATCAGACTACATTTGGAAAATTATGTTCAGTAGTTCTGGGCACTCTATTTCAGGAAGGGCATCGTTAAGATGGGCAATCAGGATGAAGAAGAGCCTCAAGAACGTGCCTTTTGAGGACTGGCTGAAGTACCAGAGGATGTCTAGCCTAGAGAAGAGGATACTTGGAAGGAGGGGTGGGATGGGGTAGGAAAGCCGTCTCAGAAGGACTAGCATGTGGAGGAGTGATTAGGTTTATTTTGCTTGGATTCACATGGTGAAACTGGAAGCATTGGGTGAAAGAAGCAGGTTTTCTCTCACTGGAGCCCCCCAGCACAGGCCAAGTTCGTGGAAGTGCTTTAGAGGCGACTCTTTTTCAGGCAGGCAGCAGAGCAGATGGAAATTTGGGTCTGATCTCTGAAATTGTGTGACTCTAGTGAGGTGGGCTAGAAGGGGTGAAATGATGGAGTCTGCTGGATAGAGGGATAGGCGGTTCTGAGAGTGGATGCTACAAGCAAGAGACGGGAATAAAAAGAACAAGGGAGTTAGTTCAGTAGGAATGGGGGGTGTGAGCAGGACCAGGGCAGATGATTAAGAGTTAAGTGGACAGATCATCCTACGAAATCCTTCTGAGGTTCAGGATCAATTAGAGGCAGTATGGCATAGTGGAAAGAAGGCAGGCTTTGCAGTCAGAGGACCTGGGTTCAAGTCTACCTAGGTGATCTTAACCTTTTTGGCTATCTTTCTCTTCTGTGTAAAATATGGGAATCAGGTTAAATGATGTCTAAGGTCTCCTCCAGCTGTAGATCTACAGTCCTATGGCTCTTTCCTCGTGGGCCACGAAGCCATAGGAAGGTTTAGGGAATTGGTAACGTGGTCAACATCAGGGTTCTAAAAGATGACTTTTTAGTGGCAATCGCAGAAGGGCCTGCCCTGCATTCAGTCCACAGCAGTGACAGGGGTAGAAAACGACGAGAGTATAGCCAAAGTCCTAAGTAGCAAGAAGATGCCAGTATCATGCCACATTGTGTAATAAAGCTGCCATCTATACCTGGAATTACAGAATTTGAGAGTCAGAAGGGACCTCACCACTGAACTATCACATATGACAAGTTCCCTTGCTAGTGGGAGACTGACAAGACAGAACCCAAGAACTATAGGTTTCTTGAGGGCAGGGACTGTGTGTCATTGATATTCCCAGACCCTATTACAATGCAATCTAAGCCTGCACACACTAAATGCTTCAGACATTCTTGCTGATTGACTGGCGACACTAGAGAAATGAGTTTCAGTTGTGAGTGATTTGAATTCTTGGTGAGTATTTCAGCCTTACAATGGCCGCAGGAACACAGAACATCTCCCAAATCTGAAGGAGCTGGCTTGGAGTTTGGGAATTAACTCTTAAACAGATTGGTGCCCTTAGTTGTGTCTGTGCCCTGATACAAGTATCCTTGCCCTGCTCCTCAGAAATATTGTTATTTTCTCATATGGGACCATGACTCAGGCCTCTTGCTTTTCTAGACACTCTCTTAAGGGGTACAATGCTATTTGTAAATGAATATCACTTTATTTATATATTCAACAACCACTGAAAGAAGTCACTAAATTTCCTGAAACAAAACAGCAGCCCAGGATAAGGGGAAGGAAAATTAATTTCACAATTGAAACCTAAGCAAAGAAAAGGAGTACGTCAGATGCATACCTCCAGTGGCAGCTGTAAGCTCGGTTCGGCGAACAAATCCAAGGTATCCTGTCCTAGCCCAGAGTGTCTGAGCAGCATCCCCAAAACTGAGCCGAGTGTTGAAATGATCAGCTTGGAGAGTTTCGTTATCATAGATGGTGTAGTAGCCACTGGCTGTGTGAGGGCTATTCACCCAAACCTATAATGCAGTGAGATATAGGTCAGTTTCCCACAATGGATGCGCAATCCTGTTAACTCAATTAGATGATTCTAAAATCCCCTAGTTCTATCAATGGACTGTTTTTTGCATATAGAACGTGTTATCAGTGAGCAGTAAAGCCAAGACTAAAATTCAAGCTTTTCCATGCCTAGCCTGGCATCTTCCTACTAGACTACATTACTGTGGCTATGCTGCCTTGGAAGAAGAGAAAGTGTTGCAAATGCTGTTGTTTTCACCATCAAGCATTATTCACCAACACTCAGTAGAATAGTTAGCTACTACTGAGCACAGAGAAAGGCCAAGGCCTTACTAGAAATTGCAGACTAATTCAGACTATAGTTTCACTGGGTCTTAGGGTATGACTTCGAAAGAGTCTGATGTCTTGGTTCTCTTTTCAAATCAAAGAATGAATTTATACATACCTCTCCAAGATGAGAATCTCCAACAGGCCCTTTGGTTTCTGGATTAACAATGACCACTTTGACCCCAGGCAGGATCTAAGAAATAGTGGACAAAGATTGGATTCACTGTCAGGTTACTCAGAGAGCTGACTCAATGAAAGGGCATTCATTCACTACAGAGGACCCTATGGTGTAGAGGTCACAGTGGCAGCTGTGTGTAACCTGTGGTGAGGCATAATCATTCATCAATGAACCAAGCCAAACTGCCTGGTCTGAACCCTTCCACTTGGAGTAACTATGGAAAACCTTGTGAAAGAGAGAGCTATGATATCCTTGGAAAGGAAAAGAAGCCAATGATCCTCTCTGGTTTATTTCCAACGTGTTTCCACCTTATCTTGGAAAATGTTTAGAAGGCTGGGAGGAATAGAGAAGTGTATAGTCATCCAAGACTTGGACTGGAGTAGTGCAAAGTACTTGCTGGGAGAAAAGTGTAGTAACTTGTGGGAATGGCACCCCCAATTGGTATCTCCACAATGAATTCCATCATCCATTTATTGAGTACCTCCTTTGTACAAGACACTATACTAGGACCCTTGAAGTATAACAGGTGAATAATAGGTTAGACCTTGGTAGAATAAATACCATTATAATGAAATTCCAGTATAATAAGCCTCACGTAGTCTATCTGTTTCAAGCACTATAAGATGCCACTAAATTTCACTGCAACAAATAAACAGATGGTGTTTTTAAGTTTTCTGTAATAATCTCTACCATTCTCAAGTGGTACTTTAGTTAGATGTTTTATTCTTTGGATGTGTTCATTTTCTATGAAATAAGGCAGCTGGATGGTGCAGTGGATAGAGTGTTCATCTTCCTGAGTTCAAATCTGGCCTCAAACACTTATTAGCTGTATGACTCTGGGCAAGTCATTTAACTTTGCCTCAGTTTCCTCATTTGTAAAATGAGTTAGAGAAGGAAATGGCAAACCACTCCAGTATCTTTGCCAAGAAAACCCTAAGTGGGGTCATTAAAAGTTGGACATGACTGAAAAGACTGTACAGCAACAAATTTTCTATGGAACGAGCAATCCATTTCTGTACTTTAGAGGGTAATACTACTCACTCATGGAACTGATAAATATCAACCTGCCTGAAGAGTTCACTCTCACGTTATTTTTATGGTAGGAAATACTTTATCTTAAATGATCTCAAGGGTTAGAAGTAGAAAGACAGTAGTCAATACTGCATGCTTCAGGGGCTTATATAATTGTCCCCCTTGCTTTTTAACTTTACCTGTGCCTAACAGATTATCCACTCTAATTGTCTGGTTACAGCATTCAGACTGGATATTTTCTGTGAGGGCCGTCTTTCTTCCCCAAGATCAAAATCAGGTGGTACCTTTTCCAGGGGCTGTTCCCTGTCACCCCATTCTGCAGAAAAATTGTCCTGTCCATCTCAAATTTCTCATAGCTCTTTGTATATCTTTCTTTGCATTTCTCTCATATTCTACTGTATCATAGTAGTTTTCATACAGCTTTCTCTCCCATTAGACTATACATTTCTAAGGAACAGAGTCGATCTTTTCATCCCCAGTGCCTAGCATGGAGCTTTGTGGAGAGCAGGTACTTAATAAATGGCTCTCTAAGGAAATTTCTGAATTCTATATATAATACTCTTTTTTCCCTTCCTTCTGCTATACCTCGCACTTGATGTAGCCTGTAACAAAGTCCTATTTCCCTTCTACAATGTGGTTCTCTTTCTGAACTTCCTCATTTGTGTTAACATTAACACTAATCTTTAATCAATCAGCAAACATTTATTAACACCTATCACGCGACAGCTATGGGCTGCTAGGTGGCGCCCTAGTGCACAGTGCTGGGCCTGGAGTCACAAGGCTCATTTTCCCGAGTTCAAATCTGCCTTCAGACACTTACTGTGTGATCCTGGGCAAGTCATTTAATCCTGTTAGTCTTAGTTTTCTCTTCTGTAAAATGAGCTGGAGAAGAAAATGGCAAACCCCTCCAGTATCTTTGCCAAGAAAACCCCAAATGGGGTCACGGAGAGTCAGACATGACTGAAATGAAAGGACAATAACAATGTGCCAAGGGCGAGGGGTTCAAAGATGACCGGCTCTCAAGGCGTTTAGACTCTATTTGCTTACGTGTGTGTGCGCATACGTATGTGTCTGTCTGTGTCTGTGTGTCTACCTACTTACCTACCTATGTTTATGGGTAAACTCTGGCAGTTCATTTGTTTGAAGCATAGATTTGTTTTAGTATTCTGAGAAGGCGGCTATTGAGTTACATCTGCTTTAGGGCCCTGACTGAGTAGTTGACTCATTTGCATGCAAGAGGCCACAGAACACAGGACAAAATTTGCTTCAGAGTTTTGTGCCCCAAAGGTTCATACGCATAAGGAAAACTGGAGAATTTGAAGTTAATAACTTGGGAAAATATCCAAATTGTCTAATAGGCCATTGGTGATATGCAACTGAGGCCCAGGCAAGAAACTGGGACTAGATATATAGATCTGTAAGTGATCTGTATTGATGTGATAAACCCAGAGCAGTTGATGAGGTCACCAAGAAAGAGGTAAGGGAGAAGGGACGCAGTTGCAGGAAGAAATTTGGGGTACAGTGAGAGTTAGATGTGATATGGATGATGGCTGAAGAGAAGACTCAGAAGGTAGGAAAACCAGGAAGAAGTAATGCCGTATGAATACCAGAGAAAAGAGAACAGCTAAGAGGAGATGATGCTAAACTGAGTGTCAACTACTATAGAGAAGTCAAGAAGAATAATGACTGAAAAAAAGACCACTAGATTTGGTAATGAAAAGATTATTGTTAACTTTGAAGAGAGCAGTTTACATTGAGTTCAGAAGCCAGAAGGCAAAGGGTTGAAAAGTAAATGAACAGACAAAGTGGAGGTACTGAGAGCAGACAGCTTTTCCTAGGAGCCTGGCCAATAAAGGGTAAAGTTTTGATTTTTTTCAAAGGATGGGGAAGACTTGGTTCAAAGGCAGCAGGCATCAGTACATAGGGAGTGACTGAAAATTAGAGAGATGACTGTGTGGACAATCTCCTGGAGAAGACAGGAAAGGATGAAATCATAGGCACGTGAAGAGTGGTTGTCTCTCTTAAGAGTCTGAGTGCCCAGTTCAATTGAGATAACAAATTTGTGGAATATCTAGTCAATCTGGCTCAGTGACTCCTTTAATTCCGTTCAGCAACACATGAATAATAGCAGATGACTAGAAGGGTGGACATAATGTAGTGTTAGGTTTTGGTAAGGGATTCAAGAACAGTGGACAGTGTGGAGCTGAACTAGCTAACTAAAGGGTCAAGTCTGAAAAGGGAGGGAAGTGTAGTCAAAGGAGGAGTAATGTCTGAGAAAGTACTGAGAGGTTGAGGGGAATTAGAAGTCACAATGAAAGCGAAGAATTTAAGTTTAGCAGAAGTCAGACATACAGAGAGATGGAATGATAAAAGGTTATTTCAGATAAAGGAATGTCAACAGTTTTATGATTATGGAAAAGAAAGACTTGTGGGTAATGGTGAGATCTAGGGTTATATGGCAGAGGTAGAGTAGAAGAACAGTTCATGAGATCTGAGAAAGCAAATGGTTAGAGTGTTTGAAGGAGCATCAACATGAATGTACAAGAGTAGTAGAAGGGCAGGTGCTGGGGGAGAAGAGGAATATAGAGTGAGCCAGGTACTTAACTCCAGGAGAAAGGAGGGAGAGGGACTAGGGACAGGGGGAGGTTCAGTGGACAACAGCCATTATGGTCTGTACAGGGTGGAAAAAAAAAAAAGACTTTACTTTTCATGTTCAGTCGGCAATTTACATCTCCCTTTCTTTTTCAATGTCTAGGTGAGACTCAGAACTATTGTTTGATTGTTTTTGTGTCCCCAATATTCTCCTCTGCCATTCCATCCTGCCCAATTCAGCCAGACTAATCTTCCTAACATATCTCTTTATTATGACAGTCCTACTCAACAACCTGCAACTCCTATTCCCCACTAAACCAAGTCCGAACTCTTCATGCTGTTAAGAAAGGTCCTGGAGAATCACTCCTACCTTATCTAGATGCAAGACAGAACTTTTCCCCTTCTTAGGCCTGTTGCTTCAGTCAGATAATTTTTAGTCTCATCATTCACGTCTTTATGGGTTCTTTTCCTTGCTTGGAATGCCCTGGTCTGCGTCTTGGCCAATCTATACCTCAAAATCTATTTCTTCATTTCTACTACTACTGCTATCTTTTAATGCAGACTAAAAACAATTTTTTTTTTTAAAGTTCAGGCCTTAATTTCTTAACCAATTCATTTTATACTAAAACATCATGCAGATGAATCTGTCAAATTCTCACTGCCTATACAATTAACAATAAACATTTATTATCAATCAATAAGTGGAATAAAATATATATTCTTTTTCTTCGCACTGATCTTTAATCTAGTTGCAAGCTAGGTAACCAACTTTAACTTCTGTGTGGCCATAAGCAAGCCATTCAACCTCCTGGTGCTCAAAGTCACTCTCCAACTATAAAACTGCAAAGAAGGCAAAGAGCTGCATTGATAGAAGGAGTTTTCTCACCTGAGAGAGTTCCTTGTGTCAGTGAAATCACAGATGCAGTGCCCATCCCTAGCCTATCTTTTAGAGCAAGGTTCAGGAAATTTTCTCTATTGGGAAGCCAATCACTCTAAGGAGTTCTCCCATCAGCCTTCATGTATATTTCAATATTACATTTCTAGTAGTCTTTTTAGACACATATGCAAAGACGTTGTGTTTAGGGTCACAAAGGGCCTTCAGGAGGCAGGTTCCTGACTTGGGATTTAGTTTATTAGCAATCTACTTAATTTATTACCATCTGCCAGTTTAATAGTTATGTAATCTTTACATAGATCTTCCATAGATATACTGAACTCAGCACTTAGCATGGTGCCTGGCACAGAGTAGGGGCTTAATAAATGCTTACTGACCGAACAGAAGAACAACTGTAGAACTGTGCTGAGGCTGAAGGAAGCACTAAACAAATACTGAGTATTACTACTTGACGCACAGAGATTAACACTAACCTACTAATAATATATTTTGTGAGAGATTCTTGTATCATTTATTCATTCACCTCATTACTCTGTGAAACTATCAGGAAAATATTTCCAAGTCATATGAAGATCAACTAAAAAGAACTGGAAATGGGTTATTCTGGAGAAGAGAACAGAGGACATTATGATAGTTGTTTTTAAGTATTCAAAGGGCTGAAATGTGAAAGGGGGATCAGACTTATTCTTCAAACAGGTCATGCTGGCTTGACACAAGGAAAAACTTCCTAACAATTGGAGTCTCCAAAATTGGACTGTGCTGCTTCACGAGGGGCCAGCATGTCTTATATTGGAAAGTCTTCAAGCAGAAACCTAGTAACCCCTTGAAAGGTATATTAGAGTGGGGATTCTTTTCTGGGCTGGATGTGATGGTTGTTGAGGGCCATTCTGACTCTCAAAATTGTGTGATTAGGTGATCTTGGGAGAAAAAACCAAACGTTTATTTGATTCAAGAGTTCACAGAATGTGTGTTTCTTGTGTATGCCACCATTTTCTGCTCATTAGCTTCCTTATAAAAGAGTAGGATAAGGTTAGAAGGAAAAAAAATCCAAAATGTTGTTGCTTCTTGTTTGCAACTCTAGCAAAATGCAGCATGTAAAAGAATTTCAAGCTACTGGCAAAGGTTAGCCTTGGGGATTAGTTTTTGAGTATCAATTAGTTACTATCCTGCTGTCATTGGTGCAGACGGTAGAAATGAATGGGCTGTGTGACCTGAGTGTTCTTTAAGCCACACCATATTGTTTAGGTAAAAGTACCTAAGGTAACTAGGTAACTTCCAAATTACCTTTCCAGATTCTGAAAGGAGTAGACTCTGGGGAGCTCCCCGTTCCACAAGACGAACCCTAGAAAAAAAAAACTGTCAGAAAAATGTTCTCTCTCACTTTCTGTCTCTCTCTCTCTCTATATATACACACACACATACACACACATATATTTTATATACTTGAAAAAATAAATTCAAAACATTTTTAGGTTACAAAACTACTAGCTGGTTTCACCTAATAGATATCATAAATATAAGATACCTGATGCCACTAAGGAGTCAAGACTAGGCCACACATAATTCTTCCTATTTATTAATTTTCTTCTTAATAATTATTTACATTTAACTTAATTAATTTTAACGTATAAGGTGTTATAACACTTTTTTGGGTTCCTCCTTCTAAATCCCTATCAGGAGTTTTTTTCTTTTCATTCACTTTCTCCCATATGACTGTAGTCAGTGTAACCTCAAGTCTTCTACGTTTTTTTCCCTTGGCTTTGTCATTTAATTAAATTTTTACTTGCTCACAATGTGATGTCTTTTAAATACTGACATTTATTCTAGGCTTTGATCATGTGGTTTCTTGTAAAATAGCAAAGAAGCCACAGAAGAAATAAGAGGCTAACTTTCATTATGCAGCAAAACCTATCAAATGTTAGAGAAGTTCTCAAGAGTTTTTATGAAAGACTCAGATTTAGAGAAAGTCTAGAGGCCTCTGAAATCTACCAGTAGCTAACCATTTTGTGGCAATAAACTAAAGAGATTTCATCAACACATAGAAAGTTAGTGGGACTTCTGAAAGGGGTCCCAGGGCACTTAGAAGAAAATACAACAAAATTTCCCTCAAAACCAATGGAGAATACCCAATTCCTTAGGCTCCGTACAAATTTTATGTGTCAAAACCCCTATTCTACATCTATGCTTTTTCAACATTTATTCCTTGGGCAGCCAGGTGGTATAGTGCAGAGGGTGCTGGCCCTGGAGTCAGGAAGACGTGAGTTCAAATTTAGGCTCAGACAGTTACTAGCTCTGTGACCTTAGACAAGTCACTTGATTGCCGTCTGCTTCAGTTTTCTCTTCAATAAAATGAGGATAATCATAGCACCTACCTCCCAGAGTTGTTGCTGTAAGGACCACAATGCCTAGCACACAGCAGGTGCTACATTAATACTTGTTCCTTTCCTCTTCCCTTCCATCCTAAGCTCTCCTTCACTCCAGGTGTTTAGTTAGGTATGAAGGACTCTCATTTGTACCTCTGGAACTTGTTGCATCTTGCTATTTTCTCTACTGCCAGAGGAGCTACACTGATTCAGGCTCTGATCTCTTCTGGGACTACTGGGTATCTTCACTTCCAGTCTCCAAGCCATCCTCCAGCTACTATCAGAGTAAATCTTCCTAATGTAGGGCTAATATGGTATCATTCCTCTCCTCAGAAACTTTCAGCAGTTCACCGCCTATCGATCAAGTGTCAGCTCTGAATCCCAGCATCCAAAAGACCTCCATATGCTGGCTCCAACTTAGCTGCACAACCTTATCTCATACGAGCCATTCTTCGGCTGAATGTACTCCTCTTCGTCCTTATCACCCCCTCTGCTGTGTCTGTGCCTGTGCTTTCACTCCTCAGATCCTTTCCTCCCCCTCATCTTTCCCAGAGCATTGAGGACTGAGGTCCCTCCTCAGACCACCTCTCAATTTCTTGTTACACGTTGCCTGGACCTTTCTTACTATACTTAACTAATTTTGTCTTCTAGTTATCTGTAGATGTGTCCCTCCTCCACTAGACTCTATCTAAGCTCCATGAGAAGAGGGTCTGTGTCATCTCCAAGACCAACCCGGTGCTTTACACATAGTAACAACCTAAGAACTGTGTGATGAAGTGAATTATCTTAGAATCACAGATAAATTTGCATTTTTACAGAATCACAGACTTTGAAAGCAGGAAGAAACCTCAGATGTCATCAACACCCTCACTTTTGAGATGAAGAATCCAAGGCTCAATGAGGTTCCATGACTTGCCTATGGCCATGTAGCTGTTAAGTGGTAGAGCCAGGATTCCCAGGTCTTCCATTTGTTCATGAGGCCTTCTATATTTGAAATGTGTAAACTCTCAAACTGAAGGAACCATTTCTTGTCTTAGATTAATTCCTGCTCAGTGCCCAGTACAACCTAATGCACAAAGTGGGAACTGATTCCGGTACTGCCATTCATCACCTGTGTAACTCTGGGCTTGGCATTTTGCCTCTTGAGGCCTAAGGCTCCTCACCTGTAAAATGAGCCAGTTACATGGCCTTTAAAGTCTCTTCCAGCTTTAAATCTTGTGACTATTACTCTGATTCAGAAATACAGCTCACCAACACTGTATAAAAAAAAGTTTCTGTTGCCATTTGTAAATCCATCAAATGCTAATAAAAATCAAGGCATGCCATCTATCCTTTACTTAGTAGTGTATAAAACTCTTTTTCCTTCTATAAGGAAAAAAAATGTTGGCTCTCTCAGTGTATATTTAACTGGTACCTGCCAACTCCAAAAGGGAGGCCTTCATAATATAAATCTGAAACTACTTTACCTGTCATGTCTCAGCGATTTCAGATCTACATACACAGTAGTTGGATCAGGCCCTGAGGTTCCCTAAAGAAAAAAAAAATCCAACATATTATTTATTCAGAAAATAGAAATCATTTTGTATTTTTCTACTTCACCATTTTAAAGTAAAAACAACAACATAGATTTCAACCATGCAGATAAAGAAAATTATCCATCTTCTTCCTATTTCTCTACAACTTGGCGAAGGCTTCATAAGTAGAAATGGAAACTCCACACTTCATCCTAGAGTTCATTATTTCAATGCTATGAAGCTGTATAAGCAAGTTGGTCTTATTGCAATGGGGTGGGATCCCTGAATTCTGCCTCCTTTTTTATTTCTAGGTGCTACAGCAATTTTCAGGGTTTACTATGAAGTAAGCTAAGCATCTTCCTGCCTTGGACTCAGAGTTGCTGGGGGTCAGGACGTAGGGTGTCTTATTATACTAGCCAACATGGTCCCAGGACAATGAAAAAAGGAGAGCCATGAATATGTCACATGGAATTACTGGCCATGTCCAATGTTATAAATCCAAAGAAGATAATCTTACCTTTTGAGGATACTGGCATAGATGGGTAAGAAGAGCTGGGAAATATCTATAAAACTAATTCAAAGACTAAGTAACTTAGTATCCTCTTTAATTCTCTGAATCACTCTTTATTCTATGAAACTGAAATCAGCCTCGATTCCAGCTATTTCCCTTCTGTTCCAATCCCAGGTTTGGACATAAAGGGGCAAAGTTAGCTACCATACATGTAGAGAAAGGCTGGTACCTTTTTAAAAAAAAATTCTCCTGATGGTACAGAGGACACAGAAAGGAGGATTTGAAGGAAATAAGGCTCAAGAAGTTCCAAAATATGCTCTCGAACAAATAAGAAGCACGAACTCCTTTCTAAAATGAAGTAGAACTTTAAGTGAAAAAATTTTCTAGAAAGTCACCTGTAAACAGATTGCCACGTTGACTCTTGATCCAAATGTCGTGCTGACGGCCCTTGGAGAGAGGCCAATATCTTTGAAAAGCTTAGAGAAGGAATGTTGGAGGCTGACACGAGGCCGCTCCTCAGCAACCACCACACAGGTCCGGACGCAGGACAGATTTATGCCTCTTGCCTGTAAAAGCGTTTGATCAATAATGCATTAGGAACATGTAGCAAATGAATGATTAGCTGTGCCTTTCTTTCTAGCCAGGTCCTAGAGGGCTCCAATCTTTCATCATAAACATTTAAAGGAAAGGCACGAGCTTTGGAAACAGAAATACCCGAGGAGTGTTGGTTAGAGGCGCTGCCCCTGGCTGACGGATGATTATGTGCTTTTCTTCACTGCGAGCTTCGAATTTTCAGTTTCTTGCTTTCCCTTTCCGTCCCTCTCTCACAAAGGGAAAATGAGTTTCTTTAAAAAAGCAAACATGTAAAATCCTCAACTAGATGTCCAGTTTCCCATTCCTGTTGTTAAAGACAAGACTGTCCTGGTGATGAGGAAGAGAGTCACGACGACATAAAAGTCTAAAGTTGGCGTTTCCTATTTCCTCCCTTTTAAAATGTTTTTCAGATGCTCTTTTGTCGCTTCTTGATGATTCCCTTATCAATCAGACACACTGTTTGAAACACAAACACCAATCTACTGAAATAGTAAAGCTTTTGTCTTTGTTCTTGCACCTAAGAGCTCGAATCTCATTTGAAGCCATGGTTCTCCCATCTTTATAATATAAGGTGCCATTTCTATTCAGCTTTCTACTGATTCTCCCAATTGTCATTACTCTCCCTCAGGAAGCAAGGAGTTGAGAAATAGCTGCCTCAGGGCTCACTAAGAATCTGCTTAATGGACTTGTCAGAAAAGTGGGAACAGATATGCCAGTGCTTTGTGGCCGGCTGACTTTTCAGGGCCATACCTGTAATTAAAATAGAATGAATGACAACCCTGGGCATCCCTTCCTCTCCTCCCATCCTTTAAAAATGCAGTGTTTCTTTAAATTCTTATAGGACCATCTCCTTGGTCACCTTTACCACCAGTTTTAATGTCAGATTGCAAAATCACTTACTTTTAAGACTTCCACTTGGTTTCCAAGCCCCTTGGTGCACAGCTCCATTACTGAGTAAGAACAGAAAGTGTCCCTTATTTTGTACTGGTTTACAGTAGAAAGCCAAAGGAAAAGGTTGTTTTCTAGCTCCATGGGAGGAATTAAAACAGACTGGTGACCTGAATATACACTGCAATAGAGAAAAGATTGAGAAGAAATGTCTGAGATTATGGCAGAATCCTAGAAACCATTATGTAAAAGAACTGGGTCCAGGGTGGAAGTCATTCAAGAACCAATGTCCCCAGAGAATATGTACCTGCAAGGAGATGGCGTTTATCCCTAACACAGGCAGTTCTCTGACAAGAAAAGGGAGGCTCCTTTTCTACCACCCACTATCATTTCATCTGACCATGTTCCCAGGTGCCAAGAACATGTCTGAGGGGGGCACATTCTGATCTTCTGGTCATGTCCTAATTTATTTGTGTCATCCTCCAACTTGGCACAACTTTTAAGAAGGGGATTATTGGGTAAGAGAGGAAGGGGGTAATAACAAGCCATTTTCCTCTTACAATCTTAACTAGTATGAAAGCAACTCAATGGAAAAAGTCAGGATAAAGACCAACTCAATATCTATGATGTATTTAGCAGATAAATATCAGAAACTCAAAAATATGATTAAAATCAGAGTAAATTAAGATACCCAGTTAAGGGTATAAAGGTAATAACCCAGTCTACCATCCCACTTCTGACAGTTTCTCAGTTTGAAACCCTTACCTGCAGAGGCACCAGAGTGCAAAGCCAAGTCCACAGTAGGGGTCAAGGCAGATGGCTATCTGCCGAGAGGAGTATAGCTCACACTGGAGTTTGATGGCCCTACAAAGAGCATTTACAGCAGAGTGGGACATCTGCAAGGTGTGAAACAGAGATGAAAACAGAATGGTGATTCCAAGGGTGAAACAACAGGTTTGGCCAAAATACTGAAGAGAGGCAACCCAGAGCTGGCTGCACATGACTTTAAATTTTCAAACGTCTCAAAGCATAAGAGTGAGAAATGTGATTCTCCCCCACTCCCCACCCCTGACTTCAAAGAATTGTTCTGATTCTCAAGGTATAACATATGTCTTAGTTTAGTTGCCAGTACTATGGAGAAATTTTAAAAAATGATCCTCTTGGCATAAATGGAAATTAATCCTCATTTCGAAAACTCAACTTTTTAAGACTTGGAACTATGGCCTCTTATTGGTTGACATTCTCATTATCTGACTGACTTCAGTGCTTCAAAAAATACCCTGTGATTGCATTAGCAGCACGGATACTTTCTTTACTAAAGTATAGTTCCTCTTCCCTTAGCAAGCAGGTTGGTGAGTTGTTGTGACCAAAAAACTGATAACCTAGGGGCCAACCTATCCAAACCCAGTTAGGCTGGTTCTTGAGTGACAGTGACACGGGGCCTATATTCCAAACCTCTGTAGCTAGGGGGCATTTATCAAAGCTTGTATCATGTTGACATAGCCTTTCGGAACCTAAGATCACTATGGTAAGACAGGAGTAGGACTTCAATGGAGGGTATCTACACTATGTGAGGGTTAGACTAAAGTGTGATTCTTGAGTGAATGGCTAACAGCTATAATTCTAATAATCTGACACATCACACCATTAGCTACTGTGCTAAGTGAAGAAAACAGGCAATTTAGGGTGACTGGGATTACTGTGGAGGGAAGAATAATTATGATAAATGTCAGTGCTGGGAATAATAAATCTGCATTAGCTCCAGGCTTCTGAAGAGTGGGTCATTCAGTCCTTTTACAATGAAGGGAAGGCCCCAGGACAATCAATTAATCAATAAACAAGCATTTGTTAAACACCTACTACAAGCTATACACAATGCTAAGCTCTGGAAACACAAAGATAATGATAGAGTCCCTGCTCTCAAGAAGCTTATCTTCTGTTAGGAGAAACATGAACACATGAGCACATAACAAGAGAGTAGAGTCTTTACAAAGAAAATATAAAGTCACTTTTGAGGGAGTATTAATAGCTGAGAAGGGAGGGAGGGAGGGGGAGAGAGAGAGAAAGAGAGAGAGAGAGTGCATTCTAGGTACAGGGGAAAGCCTGTGCAAAGGCAGAGATGGAAGGTAGAAGGCTGTTTACAAGAAATAACAAATAGGCCTGTTTGGCAAGAATGCAGAGTTCATGAAGGGAATAACATGCAACAAGCCTGGTAAGGCAGGCTACACCCAGTTTGTAAAAGGCTTAAAATGCCATATAGAGAAGTTTGTATCTTCTCCTGGATATAGCAGTGTTTTGTAAACAGGCAAGTGATAGCACAAGAACTGTCCTTTACAATTACCACATTGGTAGCTGTGTGGAGAAGGGAAACTAATAGTAGACTTCTGCAATAGTCAACAAGACAAAAGGTGCTAAGGCCTAAGCTGGAATGGCTGTGAAGGAGGAAGGGAAAGCTGTTGTTAGGGTAGTATATGAACAAGACTTGGCAACTTCTTAGATATGTGTGGTAAGTGACAGTGAGGACCTGAAGAAGACTTCAAGTTGTAAGCCTTTCTGACAACCATGAAGGCTCTCAATAAAAATGGGAGAGTTGAGAAATGGAGCAGGTTGGAAGGTAAAATATAATGAACTGTTTGAAACATAACGAGTGTGAGATGTATTTGGGACATCCTGTTTAAAATATCCAATAAGCAGTTGGTGACATAGGACTGGAGACCAAGAGAGAGACTAGGGAACTGGGAGTCCTCTGTATATATAAAACAAAAGAATGGTCTTGTGGTACAGAGGGACTGAGGAAATTAATACAAATTTGTAGTAAACCCAGTTAATACATTTAACCAAGTGGATGGTGTTGGGAATCCTCCTGGGATTTGGAAATAGGCCAACAATGTAAAACTGAACTGGTCCACTATGGGTCAAGTTTGGGAATGGAAGAAAGCCAGGGCAGGGATTTTATAGAAGTGCAATTAGTTGGAGAGTACCTCAACAACCATCTAATCCCAAAAGAAACCTCTCCTGTCACATACCTGACAAGTGGTCAGCTAGCTTTGCTTCTGCTTTAATGAGGGGACTCTCTCCCCTCCTGAAGCAGCCTATTCCCCTTTGGGACAGTTGTACTTGGTAGTAACTCTGCTTGCTATCAAGCCTAAATTAGCCTCTCTCTGACTTTCACCGTTGCTCCTAGTTCTGCCCTCTGTGCCCAAACAGAACAATTCTTTGTTGCTGTTGACCCTCAGCAAGCATCTAAACATGACCCCTCACACTACCTTCACGCCTGTAAGCATGCCAGTTGTGGAAACACTAAAATCGAGGTATGCCAGCATCTCTGGGGTAGGAGGTTTATACAGCTGAGGTAACCGCTTCCTGGGCAAATCATCTGCAAAGAAATAATCCACACAGGTCAGGAATGTTAGAACATGAAAATTACTACCCATTTTTTTCTCTTTGCCTTTGTATAGACTGTCCCCTGGAATGTACTCCCATCTCACCTATGAAAAAACATCTATGTATTTGTTCCTACAATTATGGCAGAAATAATATAGAGAGGCAGTGTAGGAGAGCCAGGTGCAGAGTGGGGAAGATCAGAGTCTGAGTGTTGTGTATGTCACATAAAGGCTGAAGACCCAGGGCAAACCACTGGACCTTCAGGGCCTCCAACACTCTCTAACACTGTAAGTTGCAAAACAATTGCAAACTTGCATCAGCAGAAGTTTCCTCACCAGCTTGTGTGCTAGACTAATGAAATCACAGATCTGGACAAAAAATTATTAATTAATTAATGCCACTTCACATTTGAACATGGTCTATAAACTACAGAACATTGACACATCTCATTTTTTGCTGACAACTAGTACCTCTGGAGTAAGAACAAGCTGCGGTTTATTTTCGTTGGTGCTAGAGTAGTTTTCATGACTGCCATCACACAGATGAGGGAAACCAAAGTCAGGAGAGGGTTAATGGTCTGCCCAGAGTTATGTGGTCAGCGAGCCGTGGAATCAGGACTAGAAAACAGATCTTTCAACTCCTGATTAGGTGATTTTCTCTTCCAACACTTAAAGTGATTTTTCTGTTATATCAGATCAAAAGGCAAGGGCCTTGAACATCACCCTGCCCAAAGTGAATACAATACCATTGGTCAGTGAGGGTGCTTAAGTTATAGAACGTGTGTTCACAGAACTTTTTTCATTTTAAATTGTTTTTAGATCTTGATATTCAGGAATCTTTGAATTTGGGTCATCATAATTTCTTGGGCTTTTTTTGCAATTTAGAGAAATTTAATTTGTCTAATGAATATTTAGTGCTGTTTCTATATAAATGAAATGGGCTACAATACAAGTACTATGTAAATAAGTATAATTTATACATAATCTAGCATAATCCTCTGGGGTTTCTTAGGTAGCCCAGGAGAACGAATATGTTGTAGTTACTTCCTCAACAACTCTGGAAGAAAGTGCCTAAGAACTGTGCTTGCAGGGGGCACCTAGATGGCACAGCAAGTAGAGCACCGGCCCTGGAGTCAGGAGGACCTGAGTTCAAATCTGAGCTCAGACACTTGACACACTTACTAGCTATGTAACCTTGGGCAAGTCACTTAACCTCAATTGCCCTGCCTTCCCCCCTCAAGAAAAAAAAAAAAGAACTGTGCTTGGGGTTTTGAAGTCATGATGATCCTTTCACCTGTGTCAATGATGGCTGGCCATGTTTTCACATCTACAGCTGCTGCTGCCTCTCTTGACTTCAGCAACCTCATCAGGGTCTGAGTTGTGAGAATGCAGGCTGCTTTACTGACCTAGTAAACAGGCATGAGAAAAGAAGAAAAAACCCATAAGCAGTAGTGACATTAAACATATTACTACCTAGGCAAGTACTCTGGATTTTATAAATTTTTCTCCTAGAAGCTCATGGGGACCTCAGATATCTGGGCAAAATTTTTCATTTCTCCTACAAATAAGAGAAAATTGAGGCCCAGAAAAATCATATGACTTGCCTAAGATAACAAAGCAAGTTAGTGGAAGAGCTGGAACTTGAAGTTAGGTCTTTTGATGTCCAGTCCGTGAAGCAGGTATGAAAAAATGTTCTATCTCCCTTACATTTTTCTCTTCCTGAAGCATATAAAAGGAATTTGTTGTCCACTTATAGACTTGGAACAAAATTAATTTCTGTAGTCTTACTTTTCTCCTACATACTGACACATAACAACAACATCTGTTTATAATAGCACTTTAAGGTTTGCAAAATACTTCCCATACATTTTCCTCATTAGATCCCCATCACGATCCTGTGAGGTGTATCCTACAGGTATTAGTGCCTCATTTTACAGATAAGGAAACTAAGGTGAGATAGCTTATGTACTTGAAGGTGGGATTTGAACCTAGGACTGTCCTGACTTCTACTCTCATGTTCTTTTTACCATACTATATTGCCCGATGTATTTGGAAAGCAGGATTTTCATTTTCTGATCTCTTAATCCTACTATCCAGACCATGATGAAATTTTTACAGAATTCACCTATTAGGACTTAAAAGAATCTACAATGAACACTCCTTGACCCTATGGACATAAGTCATTATCAGAAAAACATTATATACATTTAAAAACTAAAGCAAACTGTCCTGTGCTCCAAAGTACAATGGGATTCAATGCAACCAAATTTGTTTATCTTGGATCTTAGATAGTAAATACTGGATAGTAAATATTCTATATTAACTTATGTCATTGGGGCCCTTTGTTTGATTAAAAAACAATTTTGTTAACACCATGGGAACAGATTGCTTTACAAATATACTGGGGTGTCGTCCTTGGGCGGGATCACATTCCAAAGTAACAAAATCAAGAATGAGTCAGGACAGGGAAGAATGAAGAGGTTATGTGGAAAAGAGTAAGACAAGTTTCATGGGTTTTAAGTAATAAAAATTACACATGTCCTTCAATGGGCACCACAAACACTTAAACTCTCTAACTCACTAATCATCATTGCAATATAGTGCTCCTATATCTTCAGACGTCATATAAAAGTTGGAGACAAGATTAAGGTGAAGAGATCTAGCAAAAATCGGAGTTTTTTCATGAAACACTTTAATGAACTCTGCTCATTTCAAAGTGAAAACCAATTTGGAAAATCCCTGACAATCATCAATTGCCTATACCCAGATGGGATGGTGATCAAAACAAAACAACTAGCCTGGTTACACTTAGCGCTTACATCAACAATCATGCGGACAGTGGGTAGGGTGGCAGTAAGGTTCTGAGCATGAGGAGGTCGAACTGTCACAGGAATGCACCCAGCATATAGACAGCCATAGAACGCAGCAATTAACTCAATGCCTGCAAGGCAACGGAGGGGACATGGTCACAGAATATCATTTAACATGCCAAGTATTAGAACTCTCAACAACAGATAATTTATATACTGTTCATCAAATCATATGCCAAATGGGTAATTCAGATAAAATTTCAGCAGTGATGTTAACAAGGAAATTCACAAAGTTGAGAAAAGATCAAAGGCAAAAGAGAGAGCCCAAAAAAGTTAGTGAATACATTTTATGGGAAAAAAAAAATGAGGTTCAAAAAAAGCTCAATGATAAAATTTCATGGAAATAATGTAAAGTCCTGTGCTTAGGTTCAACAAAACCACCTGCACAAATACGATATGGGGGAGTCATGATTTAATAGCAGTTCATGTGAAAAAGACCTAAGAGTTTAAGCTGAAATGTTTCAATTAGGGGAGATGATAATCCTGCAAGCCTCATTCTGGGTCAGACAATATTGGGAGGTATTGTGTTCAGGACTGGCAACTACGCATTAAGAGGAACAGAGGAAAAGAGAAAGGAAGATAATGGAATGTGTGGAAATTAGGCTCTAGAAGCAATGACTGAAGGAATGGGGGATGTTTAATTGGTGGAAGGGAGGATGTAAATGGGGCTTGTGCTGTGTTCCAACATTTGAAGGGCTCTCATGCAGAAGGATCATTAGACTTACTCTGTAAAATTTCAGGAGGCAGAATAAAGTCTGATTACTAGGAAGGACCAAAACTTAGTTCTAAGGAGACAGATTTTCATTTAATATATGAACTTCTTAATAATTATAGGTAATCCAAAACAGAATGGGTGGTGTTCCCTGGATGTAGCCAAATAAAGGATGGATCCTAAATTAGGTGGGTACTTGCTAGATGGTCTGCAAGGGTCTCCTCTTACTCTAAGACTCTATACAATGAAGAAAGAAGTATAAAGGGAGCGGAGCATAAAGTGTCAGGGACAGAAACAGGGCATGAGACAAGAATAAAGCACAGTGCAAAGAATAACAGAACAATCTACCTAGTCCAACTAGTAATTTTGTCACTGTGCACACCAAACTGTCATCAAACAATTCTTACTCTCTTTGCTATGAAGAAGAGGTTGCTGGAGTAGTAGGGAGAAAAACCACACTAGAATTGAAAACACAGCAATAATGGAAGCAATTTATAGTTTAATCGGACCGTGAAAATTCTTTTAAAAAAAATATCATTTCCATGACACTTTTGAGTCATGGTGGTTTTAGAGATTAGTGAGTTAGAAATAGCAGATGAAATACTCTCTTTTCCTAAACTGTAGACATGCAGTGCCTTCCATGATTCTGAGGCTACTGACAAACAGGTGAAGCTTGGGATTAAAGAGTCATTGTCCAACTTACCAGGCGGATAGAGAAGCACTACGTTGTCCCCTGCATTTAGGTGTCCCTTATCATAGAGAATCCCTGCAATTCTCTCTGCTCTCTTGTGAAGCTGAAGGCAGCTAGCTGTACACACAGTGGTTCCCTTTAAACAGAAACATAATCAGTGGAATGGAAGTTGAGCTGAGAAGCAAAATGAAAACAAATCTGAAAGCAGAAAAAAAACTATACAATCAGTTCTTAAGCTAGGCATGTATTATGGCTTTGTAGATTATCCATATCAAATTTTGAATTCCAGTTCAAATTCTTTGCCATCCAGTAGATAGTTTTGTGTTTCTTTTCTTTACTCTTTTCGATCTAAGCTTAGGAAATGCAAATTAATTTCATGTTAATTTAAGTCAAACATCATTAGAAAGATATAATTCTGGATGAAAAAAACTTCATAAACAATGCAAGCCAAACCCCTAAAGAGAAAAGTTTTGGATTATCCACACTACTGCATGGATAAGAATTATCTGTACTCTAAGAAGAGACAGCAGAATAAATTATTCTGGCAAATAACAGTTTAATCCTCCAGTAATTTTGAAAATCATCTTTATCTGTTACAAGTTTAAAAAAGCAGATTTCTTGTGTAGAGTTTAAATAGAGGACACTTTACTGAAATGAGAACTCTATCAAAGGTACTTAGGATAATATAGCACAGTATTCAGTGGAATTGTTTCATTCCTAATACCTTGGCATTCAGCAGGAGGAAGAGTACATGGTCAGGAGTGGCTTGGGCTCTCCACTGTAATACCTCTGCCAGAAATTGGTGCTGTAATCATAAAACAGAAAACAGGGTCATCAACCTGGGTCTCCTAAACTGCCTCCTGTTCTATAGATACAATCTCTATTACAAGTCTATCTACCGCAAAGCTACAGCTGAAACACTCACCTTTCTCACCAAATCATTCTCTTCAATTTGTCCAAGGTCTCTCCCTGCAGCTTGTGCAATTCGTTTTCCAGCAACCAGGTTCCCAACCATCACAGAGGCAGGACCTACAACTGCAAGCAAAGACGAATTCATCTTGGAAATTCACCTCAAATTGTATTTCTCTGAAAGCCTATCCAAACCGAACTATAACTGGTTCATGTCGAGCACCACCTTAATTTACATCAGTCAGAGCATAAAATTATAAAGATACTAAACCTAGAGATGCAGATCTGGAGAGAATCTTTTAGGAGGAATAACAATAACAATGGGGATTTAAATAATGCTGTAAAGTTTACAAAGTACTTTATGTTATTATCCCATCTGATCTTCCTTAATCCTGGGGATAGGCAATCATTGGTGTTATTATCTTCATTTTACAGGGAAGAAAAATGAGCTTCAGAGAGGCTACATAAGTAACCTGCTTGTGACTGTAGCAAGGGTCAAGAAGTGCTTTGCTTTTCAAACCTGGGTTTCTCCTGACTCCAAGGGGAACTGCCAGCCTCCTTGGACACAAAACTTACAAGACGAAATATGAACTGAACAACATACAGAGGAGGTATTATTGACTACCAGGTAAATTAAGCATGCTTTCCAGTGCACATTAGTGTATATATTCATCACACATTTCTTGGGAGATGACATCAGCAGTAACCACACTACCACCAGTACTGTATTTATGCCTTGTTATTCTCACTGGCTCTGTACAACTCCTTCATCCACTTGTCCCTGTCAAATGAGAACCTGGCCACAGCATCATCTCCATTTCTCACAACTGCATCACTATGTCCATTTTCAACACTATATGTTCTGAGACCTTGTGCTACACCTTTGTCATTGTCTCACTGTCGCTGGGATAGTTTACAAACTACTTCATCTCTACTCATCTATTCAACCACTCTGCATTCTGAGATCCTGGCATACAATTTTAGGATTAAGTAGTCTGAATGGCACATAAACAGGAAATTAAGAAGGGAATGACACAGATTCAATACAAGACTCAAAATACTGTCACTTTGAGCATCCAGGAGAACATGGTGACAGCTTCCCCAAAGAGAATCCCTTATTTAAAAGGTATTTGTGGTCTGAACTTCAATGTTAACAAGATTTGGTGTGAAAATTGTATGTACTTAAGCAGAACAGTGTTTTGTAAGCTTTTGTCATTACTTTTATTATTTTTTTGTTTTTTTTTATAGTTGTTTTATATTGTATGAATTGTTCTCCTGGCTCTGCTCACTCTACTCTGTACCAGTTCATACAATACTGCCTACATTTCTTGGAAACTATCGTTTTAATAATTTCTTATAGCACAATAGTATTAAATATCATAATTTATTCAGCCATTCTCCAATTGATGGGTATATCCTTAGTTTCCAATTCTTTGCCAATACAAAGAGAGCTACTACAATATTTTTGTATTTCTGAGTATTCTTTTTTTTTTCTCCTCTCTTTGGGAGCATAGGCCTGGTTAGTAGAATTCTGGGCTAAATGGTATGCAGTTTAATAACTTGGCATAGTTCCAAATTTCTTTCCAGAATGACTAGACATATTCACAACTCCACCAATAGTGCATTAATGTGACTATCTTCCCATAGTCTTACCAACACTTGCAATTTTTCCATTTTTGTCAACTTTGTCAATCTGAGGGGGTATTTTCTTTATTTTTTTAAAATAAATTATTTGTTTTTAGTTTTCAACATTCACTTCCATAATATTTTGAGTTCTAAATTCTCTCCCCCTCCCTCTGCTCCCCCCTCCCCAAGATGGTATACAATCTGACATAGGTTATACATGTATAAACATAATAAACATATTTCCATATCAGTCGTGCTGTAAAGAAGGATTAGAACCAAAGGGAAGAACCACAAAAAAGAAGAAATACAAAAATAGAAAAAATAGTTTGTGCATTTTGATCCATGAATCCTTTGATCAGCAGGATGTAGGCTCATCTATCCTATCTTCCTGAACACAGGGATAGCGTCTTCACCATTTACTAGAAATACCAAGCCTAGCACCTGGTAAATATTATGTATGTCCTAGTGAGGTACAGTGGGTATTCTGTAAATGGTGATGATTAAAAAATCAAGTACATATCTAACTGGGATAAAAATCTTCATTGACTGGATAACTACTGTTCATGTTACCAGAAAGAAGAATCTACTTTATATAAATATCCTAGTAGACAAATAAATCTGCCACAATTTCCCAGAAAGACTGAGAGGTAGTAGAAAGATCTTTCAATAATTTACTGCTGTAAATCTACTGCAATCATTTTTTAGCAAAATATTTTACAGTTTTTATCATAATTAAATACTACCATCTGCCTACAAATTCGAGCAGTCGCCATTGAAAGAAAAGGGATTAGAGTATATTCTTGAAATGTTTTGCTTTGAAAAACACACTTCTTGGATGGGAGGAAGTATTGTGTGGTGGCAAGAGCATTAGGCTAGTGACTCTGAGGATCTGACTCCAGTTGAGACCCTGAGCGAGTTACGTCAGCTTTTTTCAATCAGTTTCCTGATCAGTAAATGAAGAAGTTAATCTAAATCATGTTTTCAGAGTCCTTTTTGCTCTAACATGTGACTGTTTCTCAGGCATGTACGAATATGGGGATCCTTCATGCTATTAGCAGCAAATAAAAAATACTTAAGTTCTCAATGAAAATAAATTATTAATAAAATTTGAAGCTATGGAGGTAATATAGTACAGTATAAATGTGGAATCCCAGCTCTCTCACTTACTTCTCTCTCTTACTTCCTACCTGTGGGATAAGTCAAGAGTCTCAGTTTCCTCATAGGTAAAATGAAGGGATTAGTTTGAACTAGGGGTTCTTAAACTGGGGTCCATGGACAGATTTAAAGAGCCTGTGAACTTGGATGAGACTAATCTCTAACTGAAACTCAGCACTTCCTTCAATTGTAAATTAAAACAAAATAAATCTATTTTGTCTGAGAAAGGTCTAGGACCCAAAAAACATCAGTCAGTTCCTTCCAGCTCTGGATCTATGGTCCTTTGTAGGATCTAATCTAAATTCTAATGGTCACTATGTTAGAATGGCAGGTTCAAGGAACCAGGAATTCCCTTATTCTTTAACCTAGGTTTGCCCTTAAAATAAACTTAAATTATGCATGCTTGGATTTCTTGAATTGGCAATTCTGAGTCTATTAGCTTCTTCCTAAAGCTTTATGGTGACTTGAGCTCAACTACTGTTCAGATACAGACAATTTTTGTTAAGTGTTATATCCCCTAGACTTGTAATTGGTTCAAAACCAGGTACTTGAATATGGAAAGGGGTGAACAATAATCCCAGGGAGAAAGCTTTCCCAGTGGCCAGTCCTTCACCTCAAGACTGCCTTGCTTAGGGTTTGTTTCCCCTGAGTTCTAGATGTAGGCTTCTGGTCACTGCACCAACTATTACAGTACTGCTCTCAGACCCCATAGTGATGTATGAGGAGTCATATCACTGAGAGATGAGTAGTGGAGATGGATAACTATAAACCCCAAGAAAGGGATTTGTGTTGGTGCTTTATTACCCTTTGTATTATGGCTTTTGCATAGTCTTGTCACCCTAAAAAGTGAAATGAAGACAATAAAAATTATGGCAACTGAAACAGGCTTGAATCACCTTTCTTCCTCTAAGTTACAATTTAGGCCTTAGAGTCAACATATTACCTGGTTGTTTTTGCCGGGGTTTTGGCAAATTGGTGACACAAGTATGTGGACACATAAGAATATTACAAGGATGCAGAGATCCCTCCAGAAAGTGCTGTTTTGTCTGAGATATATGGATTCCTCCAAGTGGAGTTTTTGGCAAGGTATTTGCTGGAACCAGAGCAAGACAGTATACCCCCACTTGATGAATACTATCAATTGCCTAAACAAACACAAAGAAAAATTGTTAATTAATCAACTTTGTTATATTCAAGATCAGATCCTCCTAATATATTTTATCACCCGTTATTGCCCTGAGCCTCTTCCTTTCTCCTTATTATATTTTTGGTCTAGCATCAGGAAATTAACATCATAATGGATAGAAAGAAGAGAGTACTCCTTTCATTAAGGTCTTATAAATCAGTATTTGGGGTGGGAGGGAGGAAGGAAGGAATCAAGGTTGGGTGGATAGCAGCAACTACATACAAATCAAGAAACAAGTGGCTTATACACCCAAAGCTCCCTTATTCCTTTTCAATCTGTGGCAGAGATAAGAAGTGAAAAACGATGCAAAAGCAATCTGAATGAGCACACAGATGGTTGTTAATTTGCTAAGTAAGCTCCTATGAGCCTGTGGATGAGTCAAAAACTGGACCAAGCTGTTTTGATCTTTCATTTGGCAAGCTGAGGCAGACTACCATTCCCTAGCTTGGCTAAATTTAAGCAAAATGTTTTTGTTATAGCAGTTTCATATGCTGAGTTTAAGGATGAGAAGATGTGGCTTTAAAGGAGAACAGGTTAATAAGCAGAAGCAAGAACCATCTTATAGGGTTATTATTCTTTTCTCATTCTTAATAAGTATTATTTATTAAAATAAGAAAACGGAGGAGTGGGCTTAAAATACATATTTATTTCTAAGTATTACTCAGAAACATAGGCTGTACAAAGGGGAAAGGACTGAAAAATCCCTCAGGTTCTTGTACTTCAGGGTCTATAGAATGCCAACAAGTCTATGTTATGAGTGTCTGGGATCTTTCGCATTATGTCACCTTTTAGTGATCTTTCCTTGGAAGATGCTGATTTAGGTGCTTACTACAGGAGTACTAAACTGATAACTGATGATTATTTCTCTATAGTTGCTGCTAGAGCTCTGTTCATGTGCCATGTTATCTGTGAAAACTTCCCTGGTTTCCTCAGCTGTTAAAGCTCTCTCCCTTCTCCTTACCCCGTATTTATTTATCTGCCGTTATATAGATGCCTGCTTTCTGAGGGGGTGGTTTCATTCTTGTCTTTGGATCCCCAGTACCTTGCACATAGTAGGCACTTAATGGGTACTGAATTGAATGATTCCCTTTGACTACCAATTTATGAGGTGTTACAGAAGAAGTGTCATTCCTTACCCACTTCACCTCAAGCCATTACTATGATTCAAGAGCTCTGAAATATGAAACACATGGAATACAGAAAAGCCGAGCCAATTGTGTGCTCTAGGCAGTCTCTAAATTAGATCCATTTGTATGTTACTAACTCACATGGGTACTATGAACCTTCACTGTAACATATGCAACTTGACTTGCCACAAAATATAAGTAGCTGAATTAGTGTTGTGGAAAAGAGAATTTCCTGTCGCTAAAAATGTGCATTTACAAATCAACTAATAAGCATCTTAAAGGACCTACAGGTCCTTTGTGCCAGCCACTACAGTAGGTACCGGGGATAAAAAGACAAAAAAAGACAAAAAATTCTCTCGGGAGTTTATAAACTATCAGGAGAGACAACATGTACACATATAAGTATGTACAGAAAAAAACAAAGCAAATGCAAGGTAGTTGGGTAAGATGATTTCATAAATCAATAGGCAGAAAGAATCATTCAATTCAAAAGCATTTATTTAGGCCCTATTATAGTCAAGGTAAAAAAGGTTTCTCATCATGCTCTTCTGGTGTCACGACTCAGTGCCTACTCACTCTAAGGCTGAGCCCTGGCTCGTTCCTGGCACTGGGAAAACAATAATCCTCATCCACATGACTCAAGTCAAAAAAATATGATGTAATCATCATCCCAAAAATTTCAGTTTGCTATGTTCATAGTACATTCAATGGTTCAGTTTGATGGAGGTGGGGGTTCAGGATGATTGATGTATGGAGGACTTCCTAATAAGTGGAGTTGTCCAAAAGTCTGTCTGTCCAGCTGTCTCAGGAAGGATGGGCTGAAAAAGCTGTAGAGTAGGTTTTCGAATGAAGACTAGATGACCACTTGTTCATGATTCTGTAATAGGGAGACTTAATAAGGTAACGGATTGGACAAGATGACCTTTGAACTCCCTTCCGCCTGAGGTTCTTTAATTGCTTCCTACCTCTGAAATTATTTAGGGAAAAGGGACATACTGCTGTTTCTCCAAGTGAGATTCTTTTTCAAATGTATTTTTTTCTTAATGCTAAATAAAGTTCTATCAAGACCAATCCTCTTTCAAGACTTAGAAAAATGAGGTAGAGAAGAGTCACAGACTTGACATATGCAGATCAATAAAAGCATTAAAGAACAAATCATAAGGAAGCCAACATTTATTGCCAGGCTGCTCTGGAGAGTGGGAGGCGGGGAAGGCAAGAGAATCAATGCTAGCTTTCACTAAGTTTTTACTATGTGATGCATCTTTCATTCTGTGTCAGATACACTATAAATATTCTCTCGCCATGTCCAAATACTACTCATTTTTTAAGGCACAGCTTAAATATTATGGCCTTGATGAATTGTTCTCTGACAACTCTGATGGCCAATGACCTATCCCTTTTCTGAACATTCTACATTTATAGTGTGTATTTGACTACATATATAGACTGTCTAGTGCTATTTTCTATTTCATACAACTAGTTTCCTGCTTCTTAAGGACTGGAACCATTCTTTTCTTGAACCTGCTGAAGGTCTAGCACAGTTCTGGGCACCTAGTTGCTGTTTAATAAATAGCCACTGACTGGTTTAAAACTAAAAGTCAAAGATAGGTAATCATATAACGATCATCATTTTTATGGGTGGAAAAAGAAGTGAAGAAAGATGAAATTGTTTAATTCAAACTTACATAAGAAGGAGATGAGTAACATGCAAAATATAAGAATGCAGTTACTAGGTGGAAGCCAAGTAGAAGGGTCTTGGTGATGAACTTTGGACAGAATGAGTGGTACCTACCAGTTCTCTAACCCTTTGCTGAAGTACCCAAATATACTCGGGGGTCACAATTTGCAGGTGAAAAGAAGGCTTACATCCTCATGGTGACTAAGTAATGACTACTCTCTCTCTAACCATCAAGCGTACCAGCCCTAACTCATCAGTTCTGAGAGGGTGGCTTACCTGCAGCACTCGGCTCATCCACTGGAAACTGTCTTCCTCAGAAGCATCGGGCCGCTGCTCCGCCACCACCACAATGCGCTCGTCATAAAACACCGATACAGAGAACACGGCGATCCTGAGAGGAGAGATCACACATACAATGACACATTCAACCCCTACTGAAATGAAATGAGGAAGCACGGGGCCACTAAAAGCCACAGGAGCTCAGCCTGAGGTCGAATTATGTCACTTGCTCACTGGGTGACCTTGAGGAAGTGGTGGTGCCTCAGTTTCCTCATGTGTGAAATGAGATAAGTTCTTACACTGGCCAATTTCACAAAGCTGTGATGGGGTTCACTTGAGATAAGTATATAACAACTCTGACCACAAAGTATATATAACGATAGCACGTGTAAATGTGGGCTATTGCTATTACAGAGGAAGGGGACATCAATGCAACAGATTAATATTAACTGTCACTCATTACACACTAAGATCTGATGATACAAAAGAAGAAACAGAATAGCTCTTGAGAAAATTACAATATAACAGAGGTGTTACAACAATCTGGCTAGCAGCTGCTGTAGGGGGTGTAAAATCCACAACAACCAGCTCACAGAACACTGCAAAAGCCCAGGTTCTTTTGATCTGCTTTACAACATCTAGGTTCAGCTCGGGAGCTCATAACAAGGGCTGGCCCAGAGTCACGTGCATTACCATGGCTGTGGGTCAGAGTTCTGAAAAAGAGAAAGCCAACCCCTGGTTTTATATCTTTTTCAGGGTCAAGTTGAGTCACACATGCGACTCACCCATGTGACCTAAAATCGTCACAAATAGGCGACTTAAACCCACGTGGTCTAAAAGCCTCTCGTGTCACAAACATGTCACTCAAACCTATGTAAACTAGGCTTTCCCCTGAGGCAAGGAGGTCACCAAGGACTCCTAATTTAATCAAAGAAATAAAGGCTAAACTCTTCAAGGGCACTTTGTTGAACTAAGTGCTAAGAGCCCATTTTGACTGCCAACACAAGAGGTCATAGAAGAAACAAAAATAATCATAATTAACATACTACTAATAATACATGTTCACAGGAGGGGGCCAAAGAGTGTAGTATAAAATATCAGAGAAAGGCAATCTCTTATAAATGAGGAGATCAGGGAAGGCTTCAGAAAGGGAAAGGCCATGAAGCTGGGCCTTGAAAGATTTCAGAAAAGTGAGGAGACCACCCTGTGAACAGGAGCCACAGTGTGCAGATAGTATGGAGGCTGAGCCTAGGCCTGGAATGTAAATGACAGCAAAGCAGTATCTTAGAAAGGTAGGTTGGAGCCAGATTATAGAAAGCCTTAAATCCTAGGGCAAAAAGTTTATTTCATACCAGAGGTTCTTATCCAAGGAGTATGTGGATAGTTTTCAGGGGTCTGTGAATTTGGATGGTAAAAAAAAATATACATCTTTATTTTCTCTAACCTCTAACTGAAAATTCAGCATTTCCTTCAGTCATTTAGATCTTTTATTCTGAGAAGAGGTTCACATGCTTCACCAGCCTGGCAAAGGGGGTCCATGACCAGAAAAAAAGGATCTATTTGTAAAAAATATTTATAGCAGCATTTTTTGTGGTGGCTAAAAACTGGAAATTGAAAGGATGCCCACCAACTGGGGAATGGCTAAACAAGCTATGGTATATGATTTACATGGAATAATTATTGTGCTATAAGAAATGACAAGCAGGATGATTTAAAAAAAAAAACTCAGAAAGACTTACATGAACTGATGCAAAGTGAAGTGAGCAGAACCAGGAGAAAACTGTATACAGTAATAGCAATATTGTACAACGAAGAACTATGAATGATTTAGCTATTCTCGGTGATACAATGAACCAAGATAATCCCAAAGAACTCATGATGAAATATGCTATCTGTCTCCAGAGAAAGAACTGATACCATCCAAATGCAGACTGAAGCATGTTATTTTTCACTTTCTTTTATTGTTTTTTTTTATTTGAGTCTTCTTATACAAAGTGACTAACATGAAAATGTTTTATGTGATTGCACATGTATAAACTATATCAGGGAGGGAGAGAGGAAGAGAAAGAATTTGGAAATCAAAACTTGTAAAAAAAAGTTTAAAAAATTGTTTCACCATGCAATTGGGGAAAAATAAAATAGTGTTTAAAAAAAAAAAAGAAACCTTTCCTGGTCTACCTCGAAGCTAGCATCTTCTCTCTGAGGTACCTCCAATTTATCTTGGTGGCACAGTGTATAAGAGTGCCAGGCCTGAAATCAGCAAGACTCATCTTCCTGAGTTCAAATCTGCCCTCAGACACTTACTAGCTTTGTGACCCTCGGTAAGTCCCTTAACCCTCTTTGCTTCGGTTTCCTACTCTGTAAAATGAGCTGGAGAAGGAAATAGAAAACCACTCCAGTATCTTTGCCAAGAAAAATGGCAAATATGAAGAGTTGGACACAACTGAAAACGACTAACAACAACAACATTTCTTGTATGTACATGGTTATTTACATTCTGTCTACTCCATCAGAATGTGAAAGCAGAAAGTGGAATTCCATTCCCTCAAGGCAGGAACTGTTTTTTGCTTTTCTTTGTATCCTCAACACTTAGATCAGTGCTTGGTACATCTTAAACACATAAATGCTTGTTCACTTGACCTCACCTGGGAATGGGGAATTCAAAACTTTTAAACATTATTTTTCAAAGCTAGTTTTCAGTTCTATGTCACAAAGGTAACTTAATTACTATGAAAAATCCGTTCAATTTTTCTATCAAGAATTCTTAGCTCTTACCTAATGAGCCAAGCATATTTGAATTTTCTACCACTCACCTGCCCCTATAGACAGTCTTTATTGATTCAACTGCCAATCCAGTTGCAACAATGTCATCAGCATTATGTCTTCGGCCGCTAACTATTTGCAACCCATCCATTTTTCCAACTACGAATACAAGGCTACCCTGGAAAATAAAACACAGCAGCCAATAGTTATCTGATTTGAAGGAACATATGTCTATCTTGTTATACCTACTTAACTATAAAAACTCTCTTCTCCAGACAGAAGGCATTCTCTCCCATCTGTTTCTAGGGTAGAATATTAAACTGAAACCTTTTCAAGTTTTTTATTTTTAAATACAAAACAGCAATAAGTGATCCCATCTAATTTTCCACATTAGCCAGTTGCATAACTTATATTCCTGATTCAGACTAAACGTTAGCCTATTTTTGTTCTAAATTTTCAAGTAACACACTCCTTGATTTACATGTTACAATTATGTAACGTGGGCACTAGGAAGAGCAAACAATTTCAGGTAGTGTCTAGTTTCTTAGTTTTTTTAAGGACAAATTTACTTGTGCCTGGAAAGAAACCAAGAGATATTCATTCACATGTAGTTCAGAGATCAGTCTGTAGGGTTCGAGGCAAATGGCAGTCACATGCTGGTGTTTTGTGCAGGTCAATCAAGGTGAAGAGAAGCAAAGCATTTCATTCTTGTTAGAACCCCCTAAAAGTCTGACTATATAAGGTAGCACAGTCAACAATTTCCTCAGAATTCTAATTATAAAAAAAATTAATCATTTCTCTTCGCTGCAAGCTTTTCTGAATTTCCCAAACATACTTCAAACCTGCTTATAAAGGGCTATGCTATATAACATATGGTAAGTACTTTATCATGGTAGTACTTCCTCTATTTCTGAAGATAATTCTTTCAATACTTCCTATAATTCAGAATGTGTTAATCAAATTGAATTTGGCAAATATAACCGTGCAATGACAACTCTGAAAATTGGAAATATCTTAATTTATGGAGCCAAATGAGCTGGGTAGCCAAAGCAATACAACTTACCTCATAAAAATATTATAATTTCTACTGAAACTATTTCAATTAATAAATGTTATTGGACACATTTCACAGTCCTACCAAACTACTGAAATAATAAAAATCTGATCTAAAAATCTGACCTTCATCTTGAACACAAAGAAAACATGAGAACTAAAATATTACTTACTGGCCCAACAAATCCAAGCAATCCTGATCGGACAAAGGGCACTTCTCCAATAGGAGACCCTGCAGCATTAGTTGGAATAACCTAAAAGGAAAAAGGAAGATGCTGAAAGTAACACAGTAGTTTTAAAAATATATTATTTGATCCAAGTCACTAATACATTACACGTTTTAGTAAACCACTGGTTCTATGGGAAACCACTCCCAGATCTTTTAAACAAAGTAACATTACAGAGGGAAAAAAGTTGGAAATTTTGATGCATAAATTCAAGGAAGTAGTTTTCCTTCTTCTAATTACATTTTAAAAATACTATTTTTCTATCATCCATCCATTCATTCACTTACATATCACTGAAAATCAAACTCCACGGACAAAATCCATACTGGAGAATTGAAAAATTTTCATCACCCCAAACCTGGTAGTTTCATGTCATCTAGAATTGACTCTTCTAAAAACAGAAAGAACTACTATATGAGAATCTTGTTCTTAGTTGGTTAGGAAGAGGCTAGGAAGACAAAATACAAGGTAAGATAAATACCTCAAATGTGTTTTTGGTCACGCCAGCAAGTCCAAAGTACATCATGCCTCCTGTTCTGGAGCTGACACAGATTTCTCCAATTTCATCTGTTTTGCAGAGGTGGGGGGGTCCATCTGGTTTTACAATGCACATCATTCCTAATGCATGGAAAATACGGTTCATGAGCAAAGATTACCAAATAAATTAAACCATCCATGGAAATGTTGGCATAGCTGAAATCATTATTATCCTATTTTCTTTCATAGGATCACAGCGTCATAAATTGAGAGCTAAAAGGGACTTCTGAGGCCATCGAGACCATTAGTTCTTAACCAAAGGGTCTGTAGATAGATTTCAGGATGTCTATAAACTTGGATAAAAAATTGCATCTTTATTTTCATTCACCTCTAAATGGAAATTAGCATTATAATTAACAAACCAAAATCACCATCAGCAGTACTTTGTCATCAAAAGAACTCAGATATTTTAATATCACCGTAAAATTGGACAACTCAAAATACTGTTTGTATTTATCATCATTACTTTTCAATATAAGTGATTTCCTTTGCAATTCTATGTATTTTATTTTATGCATTTAAGATTAGCCTGAGGAGAGGTCCACAGGCTTCACTAAACTTCCAAAGGGGTCCTTGACATAAAAAAAGGTTAAGAAACTCTGATTTAGCCCAATCCTATCATTTTACAGATGAAGACTGTAAGCCCAGAGAAATAACTGGCGATGGTCACAAAGGAAGTTGAATAGCAAAGCTGGGATTTGAACCTAGGTCTGATGACTCCAAATCTGGTGCTTTTTCCACTTAATATTCCACTGCATTCAATTACTACATGTACAATTACTACGCGTAAAATTTTCCACACTCAATTCATACGTCACACACCTAAGACCTTAAGATTTCTATGTATCACTGTTGATTAAAAACAACTTTGAAGGCAAATGAAACTGGGAGTTTGACTGGAGAATTTGTCCCAGCTATGACTATAGTCATAACAATGCCTCTGATTCTCCGCACCTCTAGGAATCAGTAATTTTGTCCATCTTATCTCCTGTCTTGAGAAGATGCTGTTTCTTTTGGGGAATGTTTATGGGGATGCTGCTCCTGGAAGCAGTAGCTGTAGAAGAGGTCTTTGGAAGAATAACTGTAATTACTGCAACACCTCACCTGCATTGGATAGGCATTTCTGGCCAATACAATGAAAACCACATTCACCAGCAACAAACACTTATAGAGGCCTTCTTTCCACTGGAAGACTTTCTGTTCATAGCCTAACTAAAATTTCCTAGTGATGACTAATTTACCCCCACTTTTAAAGCAAGTAGGCATTGAGAATGTAAGAAACTTGCCTAGGACTATATGCCACTTGACATATAAAGGTCCAAAGTGGATCCAGGATTCTTAGCTCCTGGACTCTGACTTTATCAGACCCCATAAGCTCCGGAGACATACCCTTAAAAAAACTAGATGGCGCTTCTTATGACTCACCTCCAGGCATTACATGTCCCACATCCTGTACTGTAAGAGCTGAATTTTTATCTTCAGTATTGACACGGATTACTCCATAACTTAAGCCATTCATTGAGAGAATAGCTCGTCCTGGCAAAGGGGCCCCTGGAACTCCAGGTCTGAGAAGAAAAAAAAACTGATTTGGAGTCCAATACTTTTAATTATGGTAGTAAAACACTGACTCTCTGAAATAAAAACTGGAATTCTTTCTGATTGAAGTATATCAGAAATCCAATATAGTCTTACAAAATCACACTTATATAATACGAGCAATGGCCAGAAGAAAGGGTGAGTTTTCATCAGTGTAGGAAAACACTTTCAATTTCAATTCAACAATCATTTATTAGATGCCTATTATATGCAAAGCGATATACTAAGCCCTGGAATGTAAGAGAAACACGGTTTATATGTGATACACACAGATAACTATAACTGCGATGTACAACAAAATGCAAAGTGAAGTCCAAGGGGAGAATTTTATTACTGATTGGTTGAAGTGGGAAAATGAGAGAAGATTTCATGTAGTTGAGATTTAAAGGATAAGTAGAAATTCAATAGATAACGGGGGGTGAGAAGAAAGCACACTCCAGTCACAGAGAATAGTGTGAGTAAATGAATGGAAATGCAAATATGGAGGGAATGGAGACACTTCAGTTTTGGCAAGAACACAAGAGTAAAGTGAGGCCTGAAAGATGGGGCAGTATCAGATAGTAAAGGGTCTTGAATGCCAAGCAGAGGCATCTGAACATTAGTGGGTGGGGAATATGGAACCATTGAAGATCTTTTGAGCAGAGGAATGACATGACCAAATACAGGTATCTGGAAAATAAACCTGGTGGAAGTAAGGATGGCTTGGAGGGGGAAGAAAACAGGCACAAAAACAAGTCAGGAAGCTACAGCAAAAGTTCAAGAGAATAGTAAAAAGGGCCTGTATTGAAGACAGCAGTAGCAAAAACTGAAAGGGACTGCTGTGATGCAGTTTCCTGACATCTGCTATAATCAAGAACAGTTTATTTCAAGTTTACAATGCTACCTAACTAAAAAAAAAAACCACAAAGACAAAAATAATATGAAAAAAAGCCTTATTTTAGTAGACTAGATCAGGTATGCATCTTTAGCTTAATAGTAATGGCAACATTTAGAAAACAAATGAAACCCTTTTTCTCAGGTGATGATTTAAATTGAAATACTGTCTGTCATCAGTCACCTTTATTCTCTTAGACCAGCAAAACACTATTTAAACAGCATTAGGTAAGCATCCATGGGCAATATCAGGCAAGTATTAGATATTCCTCCTCAGCTATAACACACATCTTTTTGTTCTGCATTTGATGAACTGAACAGTACCTGCGAATTGCTACAGTCATAGCTTCAGGAGAGGTGGCACAAGGACAGATGGCCTCAGGTTTTAGACCATGGCTCTGAAACAGACTCAGGAAAGCATCACAGGATGATACAGACCCTAAGTAAATAGAACAGACCAACTTTAAACCTGATAATGGTGAATTTCATTGCTGCAATTCTTAAAAATGTTCTAATGAGAAACTGAGCAAATAAATACAGAATAGTTATGCTTCCAGATGGCTCTAAACATAGATAAATTTATTTATTTTACTGACTCTTTAAGGTACAATTATAAATTTCAAGGACAAATCCACAAAATTATATCTCAGAAAGAGCTGGCCAGCATTTAAAGGTACAAAAAGGATAGGATAGTAGGATATGCCTACTAATATACACAAATTAATTTCAAAATGTCAAAAATCTTATGTGTTACTATTCACATGTAAATACTACAAAGCCTAGTTATGCCAATAGAATTTATTTATTTTTAACCTACACACCATTTATTACCCTGTGCAAGAGGGGCTAGGCAAGAAGGAAGATGTTATTAGCTACTGGGAGTCTTTGGGCCAGCATGACCTCAGTACCAGTAGTAGTTGGATCTGAAGGGGCCTTCCTTAGGCAGGCCCAGGTATTCTCAAGCTTTATCAGCTTCCCATTCAGCTAATGAAGACAGCCCTCAGTTTTCATCCAGTTTCTTGAGCTGAAGTGCACCTCTACAGAATACTTCCTCTGTGAGTCCATAGCTCAAATTGGGCCAGTGTCTGGTTACTGAAGGAGTTGTTCAGGATAAAGTCAGAATGGCACTGGAATAGTTCATTCTTTAGCTTATCTGAGTTTCATTTTATCTTCTCCACTGCATTTCTGTTCAGTCACTATGAATCTCTTTCCATATTCTAAGGGTCCAATGTTATAAATGATGGCATGTATGATGGCACTTTCTTTCTTTTGCTCAAACACCTGCCCAAGATGATGTCTAAAGAGTGACAAAGACATTCCCCTCTCTGTAGGCCTCATACGTCATGATCATCTCACAGTTCTCCATAGAAGCCTACAGATGGATTGTCGGTACCTATCTCTGTGGTGATGATTCTTGAATGCCCCAAAGCCCCAAATGGTCTGAATGAGTGCAGCAGTCACGTCACTGGGTCCTGCCACTATAGTCATATTCCCCAAGATCATTGTATTTTTGGCATCTCTGATGCCATCAATGAAGAATTCGTGGCAACCAGCCATAAAGGTTGACAAACCTGCTCTTGGAGACAGGACTATTGATGGCTGACACTTTTAGAACTCCATTGGCCTTCATCTTGCATAGCTTGTGGACACCTGGGGTATTTCCTCTGAAATACCTTTGATGCCTTCAAGAGCTGAGTGTACATGGTGTGAATGAGAGTTGTGAGGTCTCGACCTTCATCTTGGATCACGTTTGAGGGGCTGCCTCAATTGAATAGAGGATCTACTCAATGTACCAGAGTATTCTTTATCTTTCTTCCCCTTCCGAGCATACACAGGAATGACAGTTTTGGAAATGGCGGTTGCTGCATGGTCCTGAGTAAAGCAAATGTTGTAACTGGGCCATCATACATCTCAATGAGGACAGCTGTCTCCAGAGTTACATGGAATCAATTAGTGATTCAGGCAACCTTCTGTAGCTTGTAGGCTAAGTACATCCACTGAAGTTTCATCAAACTAGGCATCTCATTCTCTACAATGCTTTCAGCCTCTAGGTAATCAGGTGACATCAGCAACTCTGTAGTTTGATAGAGCATATTCTCTATACTGACAAAAGGGCCTAGAAAGACCACTAAGTAGGGATGTTAGGGATGGGAGTGGTAAGGCCAAAGCGAGGACAAAGCATCAGGGTACACTGAGAGGAGACACTCCAGCAGTTTAACAACCTTTCCTAAAATAATTCAATTGTAGGAGGTAAGATGGTAGAGTGAGAGAAAGCATTTCTGCCTGGCTTGCCTAGCAGATCTCCTTCACAATGATGTGAAAAATGTACCTGACAGAAATATGATCATGAAAGGTCAGAAATTTTGGAGAAGGAGGGAGAGAAAGGGAGAGATGGGGGGGGGGGGAGAAGAGAGAGAGAGAAGGAGAGAAATCTTCAGACGCTGGAGAAGGAAGTTGGCTAGGAGCACGTGTGGTGGCAGTGGGAGAAGATATTTCAGAGCCCAGGAATGGAAAGAGGACCAGGGCAGGAAGCACCAGGTAGAAAGAAATCCCAGGAAATCCCTGAATCGGCACTGGGTATAAGAATGAGTGTCAACTGGCAGCTCTGTTGCACATCATCGAGTTTCAGGTTCCAAAGCCGGGGTGGAGAGGAGCAGTCACAAGTGAGCATGGGGCCTAGTTCTGGAAACATGGTTGCAGTTCTGAGCCCCTGAACAAAGCAGCAATTCAGTTGCTGCCTGTTGCCTGGCACAGCCTACAATGGAATAAACAGGGCAGCAGACCTAGACCAAAAGAATGTTAGCAGTTCAATCGCTCTAAATCTGCAGAACCTCCCATGAGCCTAATGGTATGTGAGTCCAGCAGCAGTCTACTGAAACTCAACAGACCAAAGCCTGCATCAGGAATCTGCAGGGCTGTGACCGGTGAACAAACCTTTCCTTGGATCACACTCCTTTAGGAACAGTGAAAGCTCCCAGGCTAAGCTGTGAAAGCAGGAAAAGGATGTAAAAGGATAGAGGCTCGAGTAAGCCTTCCCTTGCAGAAGTGAGCAGAGCCTAGCACCAATATAAAGTCCAAAGTCAAAAAGGAGGCTGAAAGAATGAACAAAAAAACCCCCAAAAACCTGACCATAAAGAGCAGAAGCACCACAGAATGGTGACAGGTGAGCTCAAGACTCAAACAGAAGAGAATGACTTGAGAACATTTACAAGTAAAGCCTCAAAGGAAAAAAAAATGCATTTTGGATAAAAGTACAAGAATTCCTAGAAGAGTTCTTAAAAAAAGAAGAAAAAAATTGCCAAATGAGAGCTTTGGAAGAAAGATATGAAAAGAGAATTATCAGCTTGGTAAGAGAGATGAAACCTCACTGAAGAAAATAATTTCTTGAAAATTAGAATTGGCCACAAATAAATGATCATGAGACCATGGCCATGGCCAAATGTTAGGCATAGTATCTCCACAAGATATTAATTAATTCCGAAAGACTAAGGAATTCTGATCAATACAATGACCAATGACAATTCCAAAAGATTCGTGATGAAACATGCTATCTCTCTCTCCAGATAGAGAAGTAATAGACTCAGAATACAGATCAAACCATATACTCTTTTCTTTTTTGATATGGCTAATGTGGAAATTTGTTTTAAATAATTACACATATCTGTAATGGGTTTTGATTTTCTGCCTTCTCACTGGGTGGGGGAGGGAAAATTTGGAAAATAAAATAAAATAAAATTGAAAAAAATATCCTAGTAAGTGAAACACATATATTTTGTATGTACTAGTTTATTACCACACTATACTGATGTCCTCTTAGTTTTTTTATTCTTAAACATTAATCATACAATTGACTACTAAACCTGCCTATTGATAATGAGTTTGTTTATATCAAAATGGCGTAAGAACACTATTAAGGTCTGATTTTACCTGACTGTAAAAGAGAGAGATTAGCAAAGTCTTGGTATATATCTCATTATCCCAAAACAAAATGATCTTGATTTTTTTAATCAAGAATATCCATGTAGCATACATACCAATTTACATATTATTTTGTAATGAAAAGATAATCTTGATTGGCAGAACACTAGTTGGTTCTTATTCCATGAAAGAAAATGTGACACAGAAGTAAGCAGCTGTACTTTATAATAGGAAAATAAAATAAGTTGGAAGAAAGTAGAATCCAAGAAGCACATCACAGAAATACTCACAAGGATTAGCTCCGTCAGTCACGATTAGCATGCGGAGAGAACTCAAACTCACATCTCTTTGGTCCCGATGTGCCATCATTGCCCAGTGTAAATCTCGACATTTTACTAAAGCCACCTTGGCTGTAAGTCCAAAACAGAAAAAACGTTAGCACAGAAAAAAATTAAACTCAGTGGTTTTTTACCCTGTTGAAATAAACTTCTATTTTAGGGCTTATAGCTTGCAGTTAATGAAGATTCAAAAGTTTTTTTTATAAAATATTATTTAAGTGAATTGTGTCTAGTTGCTCACAAGTCTATAGGGTACCACATTAAGGGGACCGGATGGTCATAAGGAGATGACTGCAACTATAGCCTCATTGCTATCAATGCAACCGTTTTTAGCTCAATACTTATTTGTAAACACTTAAATTAAGACGCATTCATCTCAATTTATGAACAAAGAAGTAAATAATCTACTCAATGGCATCTATTAATGACAACTAAACCCATATCTTTCAGCCAAACTTCCATGCTCTGAGATTACATATCACTAAGACAATAAGCCCTATCTTCCCTCCCCATCCACCAAAACCAGTCATTGGCAATTTTGACTATGGTTTAGACCATGGCTATCCAACCTTAGGTTTTCACTGAAATGACAGACAATATATTTTGATTTGCCATTTTAGTGAGAGCTCTGCTGTAGCTTCATTTACTAAAGCATTTATGTAAATTTCTATGCTTGTAGACTGGTCGCATAAATTGCACTGTGGCCTGCATCTTGGACAGCCTCGGTTTAGACGTTTAAAGATTAATGATTAAACTTTAGAAGGTATCTATGAGTACCTTTGTGAGTATGTACTCGCTGGACCCAAGACAGAGGACAAGTCTTCATCACTGAGTAGGGAACACTAACTGTATGCATCTTATTCATTACATTCTGAAAAGCAACAAAAGATACAAAACAATAATATTGATTAAACACGGAATATGAGATATAGCATACCACGAAATGACAAAAGTAGACAAATTCCAAATGTAACTATGTAGAACCACCAACAGGAGGAAAAGAGATGAGGTAAGTCTTTGAGAGGTCTTTTTTTAAAGCCAAGAGTCTACATATGGCACTCGTGGTATCTTTTGGGATAAGAGCCATCACAGCAGATGGGCTTTTTATTTCTGTCTCTAAATTCTCATATGTGCTCTTACGTAAAGGATATAGTCAACCACATAAGCAAGTAATAGTAGCAGTACGTTTCTCTTTATTTTTATTAACATTTACATTGTACATCTGAATAAAATGCCATTGGAAAACAGGATAGTTAGCTAAAAGTCTTATTTCAAATAAAACAACCACTGTTGGGATATTAATCCACAGCAACAAACCCAATGGAATTGCTTTATGCATTCTGTTACTCAGTTTACACAGCAGGTTTATTAGAATAGCTTACCGCAAATATGCCATGCCAAAGCCCAGCATCCTTTTTGATGTCTAATACATTTACTATGGTTTCCCCTGTAAGAGGAAAAATGAAAGAAAAAATTTGATAGTAGATGATATCTTCAAAGTAAAAAATTGCTAAAGTAGCCAAAGTGGCCACATTATACCACTTCCCCAACTCAAATAATTCCTTAACTGAAAGTGCCATGATTGCATCTATTTCATAGTTTCAGGTTTTGGGCTCTATTTGCTACATACAAATTGTCAGGGCCCTCACGTTGGTCTGTGATCAGTGGGTGATATGCCCATACTTGTTAAATGTTCAGTAACTGCAACATATTAAGTACTTCCTACAACTTGGTATCTGTTTTCTGAGAAAAGATATTTCAGGAGGCCTAATCACTACATGGTACATATGACAAAAGCAACCACCACAAAATCTGTATCTCCATATTGCTAAATATTTCTTTTTTCCCAACAAAGAAGTCTTTTTTGTGAACATTCCAGAATAAAATATTTTTCCCTTTCATGATTTCATGGCAATTGTTTTTATGTCATGCCCCATTGAGATATCACCTAAAATCAGCCACTGTTAAAATGTTATAGAATTAAACCACTTGATTTACTGGCTGTTTGAACTCCTTGCCCTGAGTAACAGTGTCAATCCCTGGATAGCTACTTTCCAAAGGTGAAAGGTATGGCATTTACCTCAGAGTTGAGATATGTTTTGTATATGTATGCATGCATGCATATATGCATGTACACACACACACCTGCTCTGATATTATCTCCAATTTATCATATACATGATAGTATGATATATGTATATATGATAAATTGGAGATATTCTCAGAGCGAAGAAACTAAGAATAACCACAGTAACATAATATGTCATCTCTTAGCAATTTTAGTGCCCAAAGAAATATGCTTAGTCTCCAGAAGGAAACCAGGAATCATTCAAGGCTCCTAACAGTCTTTTGTGGTCTGAAAGTTAGCTAGTCACCATTCATTGTATACACCAGAGGGCGCTATGTAGCAAAAGTAAGTGGCTTTTTATTCCCTTTGAAATTCTCTAACTTGCTTCTGAGTGGCATCATTGCCTACTCCAGCATTCTCTAGGATGGAGACTGCAGACATAAGGCCACTGTATTGTCCTGCTTGTCCCTTGCCTGTTTACTTTTTTTTTTTTTTAATAAATTAAGTTTTCAACATTCACTTCCATAATTTTTATATTTTCTCTGCCTCCCTCCACTCTCACCTCCCCAAAACCTCATGCAATTGGATATAGGCTCTACGTATACACTCTTATTAAACATGTTTTCACATTAGTGATGTTGTATGGAAGAATTAGAACGAATGAGAGGAACCATGAAAAAGAAAAAACACAACAAAACAAACAAAAAGAGCAAACAGTCTGCTTTGATCTGCATTCAGACTCCATAGTTCTTTCTCTGGATGTGAGCAACTAAATCTTTCTTCTATTTTGTTTGGCTTAAAGTTCTGAGACTCTTCTGCCAAACTTACAAGTGCAGTGACTTCTGACTGAGGGTTAGATGAAGTCCATGTTGTTATGCAGCCAGAAGGAGAAGGAAACTAAAACTTTTCTTTTTGCTTCATTAAATCTCTCAAAACAACTCTTACTTGGCTTATCCAGAATTGGGCTTATCTTTTAAACTATAGTATATCCAAAAAAACAAATCATGTGAATCAAGGCAAAAAAGGGTATAACAATGAAGCTGCTCAAACTATGAACATTTCACTCTAAAGATGAACATTCAAAAGGTGGTTATGAATTCGCCTCTGTGATAATGTTAGTACATCTTGAAAGTAATACAATGAGGGCAGCTATGGGATGGGAGCTGACCTTCAGAATAGTTGCAGGCCTGTGACAAGGCTTGGCAGTGAGACAGCATGGCAATCCGGGACACTGTGACTCCCATGACACTCCCTTCCTTGCTTGTCTTATACTGGAAAAAAAAACAAAAAACGGCATAATTAATGAGTGATTTCTAACCCTAAAATCTGTAAAGCCACAAGAGTGCATTTTTGATAAATAATTTTCTTCCTTCCTTAAGTTACTGAGTCAGAAAAAGGCCAAGTGCTCCACAAGTATCTGAAAGATTTCCCCACTATGGAGCCTAGACATTTCAGGTCAATATGAATATCCATAAAGAAATGGAATACAGTTTTTGGAAAACAAGACAACTGTGGAATACATATTGGTGTCACTACCAGTCAGAATCTTAGATAAGATCTAGTCCAATGCTCTTAGCTTACAGATGAAGGAGCAGAGGAATGAGGGGAGAGCTTCAGGTGATACAGCCAGTTCTTCCCAATGTGCCCTGTCTACACCTTGTCTGTAGATGGTTACTGGCCTGCCATCTCCTCCATTAGACTGGGAACTCCTTGAGGGCAGAGACTGTCTTTTGCCTTTCTTTGTATCCTCAGTGCTTAGCACAGTGCCTGGCACACAGTAAGCACTTAATAAATGCTTATTGCCTGACTTTCCACATTAACCTCTGCCAACACACCATCTACATCCTCTAATATCCTCTTTCCCCATGTACTTTTTTTGCTATTAGTTCCTATAGTTTACAATTTTAGAACTGGAAGTCATCGGTTAATCAACAAGCATTTATTAAGTACCTTTTGTGTATCAGGCGCTGTGCTAAATATTTGGGAAGGACCTAGGAAGCCATTTCATTCAATCACCTTTCTCCTGACCCCCAATGTTACAGATGAGAAAACCAAGTCCTGAAGAGGTTAAGCCCACAGTCACAGAGATAGTGAGCAGTAAGTAACCGGGGAAGGATTTGAACTCAGGTCTTTCGAGTGCAAAAACTGTTCTTTCTTCTACACTACACAGCTTTTCCTCATAGCTTTCTGGCCAAGCAGAAATAGCAGCATGTACTTTTTGCTCACTATTCCTTCCTTCATATATCCTCCCTCCCTTATCTACTTCTCTGAGGCTCACTGTGGGCTGCATGCCTGGCATTACTTTTTGCTACCTCTCCAGCTCCTGCATGTGAATACCACATTCTTCGGCCCCAGGACTTAGTGGTTTCTCTCAGTAGAGAGAAAGGTAGGAAGAAGTACTTCAACAGCTGTACCATTAGAAAGCATTTTCATTTCAATTATATGGAAATTTGACACAGGATGAATTATTTTTTGGATGTTTATTTGTAGTTACAGCAGAAAGTTTATTAACATTTCCGAACCTATTTCAGAATTTACCTCTATGTAGGCGGGTTCTGTGCCAGCAGGTGAGATGTGTGGCTGCCAGTCTTTAGGTGATTTGGAAAGGTACTTGGAATCTGTTACCACCCACTTGAGCCGAGGCCAACCTAAATCAAGTCCAAAGAAAGCAATTAGTGGTGTTAGCTGTTAGGGAAACAGTTTATGCTCGACTGGATTTCTTTGCAAATCCAGATTATTTTTTTTAAATTTAATTTTATTTTTAATTAAATCCAGATTCTTACCATAAAAGCTGATATAATTTAATAAAGGGCTGATTTTCCCATTTTTTGTTGATACGAGAATATTCCTTCCATTTAAAAAAAGTAAATTTCCTCCCCACTTGCCTGTCTTCTTCATGTGAAGTGCTTCATAACAGTACACTGCTGCCATACCCTTTATCACAGGATCATATAATTTTATAAATGGAAGGGTTCAAAGAATTCCAACATTTTCAGGTCCTAGAAAGTTCAGTAATTTGTCCAATGAACTAGAGTAGAGCCAGGTCCCCAGACTCTTCAGTTCAGGGTGTGCACGTGATTCCTCCTTTTAGCAAATGTTTTCTAGTGAGTGTTTCTTGTTGAATTAAGCATGTAAGCATTTACTGATTTCAAGAGATTGCTCAACAATGGGTGGCTTATAGATTTTACATGTGAATTATTTGAAATAAGCAATAATTTTGATATGGTTTCACTATGTGACAGCAATGGTCACATACATGTGCTTCAGACAGCAATTACTTCTACTGACAAGAGGCTTTTTGAAGCTGGATTCACCCAATTGTTCATAGGTAGAAGAACAATTTTTTTTAAAATGGCTGCTAACTTGCTATGAAGAAAACACGTTTCTTAAAGTAAGACAATACAAAGACGAGAGTTCTGAAGACGGGAAAAAGGTAATTTCTACTGACGAAACGTTATTTTTTTATTCAAGACTATCCCAAAACTACTGTCAGAAGTCCGGCTAAGTCTATAAGATTTGGGAATGTTAAGACTGTAAAACATGCACTCCCAAAATGTTGGGAAGGGATTTTTTTTTTTTTTACTTCCAGTGGGCCTTCTCTTCTTATTGCCACCAATGAATAGTAAACATATTAATATTCTGAGCAACAGAGCTTTCAAATAGAGATGGAATACTGTATATGATGCAATATAACTATGCAACAAGGCAGGTATCATTTATCTAGGAGATGAAGATAAACTTGCTTAAATGGCCTGGGACCTTGTCTGACTTAAACCTCACTAACAACCTATGCACTATAATCAGGGCCAGTCTTGGAAAAATATGCTGTTTGTTAAAAGTATGTTTAATATTCAAATTGATGAAAATGTGGTTTCATGATTAAGAACATGTCAAAATCTTCTGAACTCAATACTAAATTATGTAAAATAAGTGAGTGATGCATGTGACACGTAAATTTTTTAGAAATGTAAAAATTTACAAAGGTTAACTGTAAGTCAATCAATTTAATCATTCTATTCTACCTCAGTTAATCTGCATACCACTAGAGACAAGATGTGGTGTTTGTCTAATAGAGATTACAACCCATATGGGGGTATGGATAAAACACACATACACATAATTAAACCAAGCTGCCTCTGCATACATCCACAATGTTTCCACAAGCAAACTGTTCTTTTAAGAGAATTAATAACAGTATCTTATCTCAATTATTTTCTGTTAACATCTTAGCACTCCAGTTTTTATTCTGGAAATAAAATGCAGCCCAGGGTAGAGGGCCTCTAAAGCCCAAACAATATTCTAGGAAATGTCTGAGAGGGGCTGGGTCAGCTCGAGCTCCTCTTACTCTAGATCAGACTCAATAAGCTGTCTGCTCCTAGCAAGGAACAGAAAATTAAGGTCAAGATGAAGAAATTATCAGAGAGCATCTCCTTAGGTATTTTTAAGATCTTTTTGTTATTTTGTATGAAATAAATTACTGTAACACAACAAATGAAAATTATTCTTGGACTGGGAATTTTTATTACACAGTAATATGTCAGGAAGAAGGGTGAAACAAGGAAAATACTAAGGACTACAACAAAGCTTAATCCTTTCAAAGAACTATCACCTCAACAATCTCAAGAAATTTTCTTTTGCTAGTCTCATTGGCATTTGATACCCCGTGATTAGTATTCTGTCACTATATAAGATATTTAACTCAAGTAAACACAAGTACCCAAACATCTTAGAGGACCACAAAATAAAGGCCTTAGCTACTTCAGGTACCTAAAAAACTAATTTCCTTCATCTAAAGTAATTTTTATGATGCATCTCCTACTGACACAACAGTCTCTTTCCAATAAACACACTGCTCTCACTCCATAACTGTCCACAAAAGAAGTTAAGCTTAAACCATCTAATAATAGTTATTGCAACTGACAGTACGTGGAATGCCACATTTTTTGTAGTTTACTATTTTAAAGGGAAGAAGACTACGTTTTAACTTTAGAATTTAGAACCAATGCTTTCTTTTGTGTTTGATCTGAATTTTGTTCCCTTTTAATGCTGTCTTAACTCACAGCTAACACCTACGATTACAGAACAGAATAGCTGGGAGTGTCCAAAGAGGCCCCCAGTCCAACCCATACGTAATAGTATGACTTAAGAGTTCCTCATACTGTGTACTATATAACTAGTCATTCAGCCTTTGCTGGGAAAGCTCCAAAGGGGAATTCACTACTTCCCACGGCCGTCCATTCAACTTCTGGACAGCCTGGATACATCAATCAATAAGTATTTATTAAGCACCTACCGGTGCCAAGGACTTTGCTGGTGACAGAAGTACACAGAATGAAACATCACCTATTCATAAGAAGCTCGTATTCTAATGGTCATATGGACATATGTGTAGCATAAAATAGAGTAAACAAACAGCAATACATACAAAGTAGATAAACATAAGATAGTTTGGGAGGGAGGGAGGGCCCTGGCAGTTGCAGGGCTCAGGAGAGGCTTCAGGTGGAAGATGGTGTTGAGCTGTGTCATACAAAAAGAGTGTGACTCTATGAGGTGTGATTAAAGATAAACATTTTGTCTACAGGCAATAAGAAGCCCCTGGCGTTGGTTCAACAGGGGAGGCACACGTTCAAATCTGCAGTTAAGGAAAATTATGTTGTGTAAGACAGACTCAAATGGTGAGAGATTTGTGGCAGGGATACCACAGAAGAGACTAATGCAGTAATCAAGACAGGAGGTGAAGTAGGCATGAACTAAGGTAGGAGTTGTGTGAATGGAGAAAAAAGCACAGATCTGAGAGACCAAGCCAAATTATGCCTCTGAAACTTGGGCCAATTGCTCATGGTTTTGCCTTCTGTGATAATTTAAGACAACTTTAATCCCCATTTCACAGGATAGCCTCCTACCAAAAACTTTAAAATGGTTATCATTTCCTCCCTAAGCCTTTCCTTGTCAAGGCTAAATATCTTTACTTCCATATATAGCATGACCTTGAGGCTAGTCACCATTCTGACTGTCTTACTCTGGGTAATCTCTCTCTACATTATCAATGTCCTTTCCTTAGACTGAAGCTTCCTAAGATGTGGTACTTCTTAAATTCTCTAGATGTGGTACTTTTCTAGTCTGGAACATTATTCCTTTCTAATGTTAGTTTTTTGATTGCCATAATCACTTCTTGACTAAATGCTCCAAATCTTTTCAGATACACATATCTAGCTCTGACTCCTCTCTTATAATTGTGAAACTGACTGTACGAACCCAAATGAGTTTTCCACTAACCTTTAAACTGTACAATTTCTCCATTCTGAGTTTTTGGAAGCCCCTTCAGACAAACCTCACTGGTGAGAGCCAAGGTAACACCACAACTTCCCAGCAAGAAGCCAATCTGCTGTCCTCCAGCATCCTGAGGAGGGGAGTAAGACAGCATTATTCTAAGATAAGTAAAAACTGACCTTATACTTACCAAAAATCTAACACATGATAATTCTGTGTCACTTACTTGTGTGCTAATGTTATGGAGACATGCAAGAATCTGTTAGTGGCTTGGAATTTAAGTAGTAACAACCTTTTTACACAGATTTGGAAAATATTTTCTGGGTAACAAACTAAACATTTGTACCAAGCTGTTCTACACTGGTGAAAATTAATCCTAATCCCCTCAATTTCCCCATTTATTCATGGATCAAAAATGATGCTCTTTCAATTTGACTTCAGATAAATGCTAAAACTGCTCACTAAAGGACTTGTTTCCCTCAATGTCCCAGTAAATTAATCAATCAGTAAGTGTTTGTTAAATGCTGGGAACTATGCTAGTTGCTTCACCCAGAATAGCAAGATATAAGTCAAATAGTAACTGCCTGCATGAGACTTACAGAGAGTGTTTTGCAAACCTTAAAGTGCTATATAAATATGTTATTATTACTATGATTATGATTATTATTACTGTTACCGGTAGTAGTAGTATTGAAAAAGTCAAGCATGTTTCATGATACTTTTATGACACGGAGGTACAGGAAAATAAGAGCACCTCCTTCGTTTAGTTAGATTTGCAATTTGAAGGCCTGGGTTCAAAACCTTCCTCTACAACCCACTTTGCGCATGACTCTGGTTAAATCTCTTAAATTCCATGAGCCTTAGCACATCTAGCTGCAAAAAGAAGAGATGGGGTGATCCCCTCTAAGTTCTCTTACAGCTCTAAATACATGAACCTGTGTACATATGGAAAATGTATGTTTCTGTAACTTGTCTGAATTCTCAGGAAAACTATTAAACTGTCAGGAATTCTCCAGAAAACTGTCAGCTTACTTTCTGACAGTTTCCAACAGTTTCTGTCAGAAAGTAAGCTGAGAGTTTTCTTAAGAATTCAGACAAGTCACTTGTTCTCAGAGTAACTGAAATACACTATCCAAAATAAATGGGGATGTTTTGCTATCTCCTATCCCACCATCATACCTTTTGTCTTAGTCAATATTACCTTTCTAGTAAGTGGCACTTCAATAGGTACAGGGATCACTTCTGCTAGGAGACATCCATAAAAAGCCACCATGAACATGACAGGGTCATTGTTGGGGTAGACCAGGGCTACCTAAAATTCATGATGACATTCAATTAGAAAGGAAACAAAGATAAAGTTCTTGATGTCACACTCTACAGTGTCAGACTGCTTATAATGCAAAAATTCAAATGTAAATAGTAAGCCGTTTACTCTAGAGTAAATTAAACTAACAAAAATAAGATAGCAACATACTTAAAAACATATTGGCCTTCCTATGATTACATAAATGGCAATTTTGGTAGACAGTAACAAAATTGCTATTTTCTAATCCTGCTCCCAGAATAGGATAAATTTTGAAACTATTCTTAGAGTTAAGCATCAATATCAGCTGCTATAAAATGCAGAGTAGGAACAACCTGTTCCCTCCTACAAAAGAAAGTCCATTCTATTGGGAAAACACAAAAAAAAAAACCAAAAACATATTTTGGGAATACAGAAATCACTCTGGATTCCACTAAAGTAAAGTTACAGACTTGGATGTTTCTAGGCAAAAATTTTTTTCAATTGTCTCTTGCCACATTAAAAAATTAATTTTTAAAAGGTTAATCCAGTGGACTTTTTGATCTTCTTGAAAAAGTGAATCATGTATTTATGTTCTCAATGGAAGCTTGACATGAAGCTGTATAATCTCAAAATGCACAAATAATTAACATTAAGAGAAACTGATATTTAGCTGTCGAGAAATTAACACATTTTAAAAATAAACCACTTCAAGTTCAATAAATATCTAAGGTAAAAAGAGACATTCACAATTCAAAGATGTACGAAAGGTTTTTAATTTGGCTCCTCTTAGGAAGTAATATATAAAGCAGAAAAAAAAGTTACAGAAAATTGACAAAGGTTTTTGGATTGTAATAAAAATAAAATAAAATAAAGTGGCAGTCTAGTTACTATTTCTGCTACTCTAAGTAAACTTCAAAGTTCTGTTTGAAGAGGTTAGGCTATGAAAGACCTAAGCTCTCTTTTCTTTGTTGTTCTGGTAGCCTAACACTTAACTGATTAGCCAGTAAAGAGATAGACATATGAAGCAAAAAACTGGTTAAAAGTGAAAGGTGATCATTTCCCTTCAATCCAAGAACACTAAAATTACAATAAGGTATTATGTCTAGGAGGAGAATGGCTGCAAACAATTTTCATGATTTTAATAAGTAGTGGCAGAAAGCTCAACATGATTGTCTTTTTCTGAAAAATAAGTGCTTTATTGATGCTGTTCTTTAAAAATATCATTGTTACTTCAATGACCCCACCACCATTCTTTTCATTTTAAAGAAAGAAACAAGAAAGTAGACACTTTTAAAAAATTACCCTATCTCCAGGTTTTAATACTGGTTCATTTTTTGTCCCCAATTTATTAAGCAGTGTGTAGGCCAACTTGAGGCTTCTGCTCCATAATTTTCCTGGAAAGAAAAAGAATTTTACAATGGACTACATAGGTCAAATTCATTTGGTGCCTAAACAATGCAGTTTTCACATTGAAAAAAAAAACAAGCAATGGCAGTCTCCTATGGAAGCACTGAATAGGATCAGGATGGGACACTAAAACAAACTTCAATATGGCTCAATTTAATGAAAGAAAAATCTATTTGGTCTGCCTACTATTTGCCAAGCACTATTCTAGGTGCTTTCCAAGGACAAAAAACAAAAAGGTCCCTTCCCTCATTGAACTTCTATTCCACTGGCACCAAGGTTTCTGGCAAGAAAATGATACTGTAAAACGCATCTTCATGATTACTGGTATTACTGGCCTCCATTGTTTCCCATGTGCATATTTCATCTGCAAGACTGCCCTGCTTGAGGTAAAGGATGATCTCAAAGCTTCTTTGGTATGCCTACTAACAGTGCAATGAAAAAGAAATGTCTGAGTTTTTAAAAAAAATATTAATTAAAATAATTTATTTTTATATCACATTCGTTCTAATAGACCTTTCCCAAATCTCGTATTTTATAAGCCACCCATTGTAACAAAAAATAAAGGACAGTCCATATGCTGGTAGATTTTACATGACTGTCTTTCTTCTTTCTTTGTTACAATGGAGGGATTGTTGCAATAGTGGTAGAAAGGACAGCTAGAAATGATTGCAAAGGATTGCAAAGAAAAAATTTATTCTTTAGAGTGTTTTGCAATTGCATTTTTATAAATTTCAAGGTTTTTGGCTTCCAGATATCTTTATGTTTTTTATAGCTATTTTGAATGGGATAGCCTTTTTGATTATATTCTTCTAGCTTTTGTTATTACTGTATAGAAATGCTATTGATTCCTGTGCATTGACATTATATCAACTGCTTTTTTGATTTTGATGATTTTCTGGAGTTTTCTAAGTAAACTATTATATCATCATCAAATAGAGATAGTTTTGTTTCATCTTTGCCAATGTTTATGCCATTAAGTCCTTAATCTAGTCTTACTGATATCACTAGACTTTTAAAACTATGTCACAGTGGGGAAAGAAAGCATTCTTGTTTTGTTCCTGAATTTACTGGGGAGCTCCTAGTTTTTTTATACTGCAAATAATGTTAGTTTGGGGTTTTACTTCTTGTAGTAAAAATGAATTAACAAAAGTAAAAATTCCTATAAACTATCTCTTTTACTAGAATATTATTAGTGTTGCATTTCTATCTTTAAATATTCTTCCTTGTGCTCAGGTCATCAACTGTTAGGAAGTCTCTTTCCTCCCCTGCTACCAAACCTCTCTTTATAGTTTTAAAATACTGGCAGGCCTTCAACCATTACTATGGAAAATGGAAATACTTGACAATATACTTAGTACTGAAGAGCCAACCTAATTTAAAAGGGCTGCTGAAATACCGAAGTTAGTAATTATTGAATATCATGCTAAAAATATCGTTATTTTTGTCTGCAAACCTCCTACCATACATACATAATTCTGGAAGAACTGTCTTTTTTGCTACAAGCTCATGTATCTTATTATATCCCAGAAGTAGGAGAACAAACAGGAACTCAAATCTCTTAAGCTCACCATATGTTAGAGTATAAACTGGCTTCCCTGTAACGTCAAGTGCCGTCAGACAAGGGCATTTGGCCTGAGTGGTCCCCCACCGTTGCAGTGCTGATTCTAGAGCAGGGGGCCAGTTACAGATGACTCCTAATGGCTCTCCCTTCACGGGAGTCATCTGACGTCCTTCTGGTTTGGGCTGGTTTGGGTCTGGCTGAGGTACTGCACATACAGAAGGAAAAAATATTAAATTAAAAGGAGACATGAAAGAACCACAATGCTCAGCCATTTTTCCTTTCTTATGAAATCTTTGAATTAGAAAGGACCTCAGAGAATAGCTAATTTAACCAGTACTTGAACTGTCATTTGTAACTGCAAGATTTATGAATGAGTGGTTATCTAGCTGTTACTTGAAGGCTTTCAAGGGAAATTAACCCACTACTTCTAGAGATATACCTGCTGTTTGCACTAACTTGGTTTTAGATCCATTTTAGAGTTCAATTCAATTCAACTTTAACATTTAATAGGTGTCCATTGGGTAGAAAGGCACTGAAGCTATAAATACTAATTTTCAAAGTAGGTCTTATTTGTTTGACCATTCTCTGTGAAGACTTGTTCAATCTGTTTCAGAGGACTCTTTTCATGAAAGAACAGAAGTATATTCTATTCCAGCAAGCATATATCAAGCTCCTACCATGTGCCAGGTAGTATTCTAGTTGTTTAGGGGACAGAAACACAACAATGAAATAAAAAGTCCCTGCTTTCAAAGAGCTAATACTTTACTGAGGGAGATGACATGTACATGTTAAGCACATACAGATCAAATACATAATAAATTCAGCAAAGTTCAGTGAGGAAGGGCATTAGCAGTGGGAGGTGTTTAGGGGGAGAGATCAGGAAAGGTTTCAGGTAGAAGGTGGGACTTGACATTCCCCAATTGAGAAGTGGTCAAAGGATATGAACAAACAGTTTTCAGAGGAAGAAATTAAAGATATCCATAGACATATGAAAAAATGCTCAAAATCACTACTGATTAGAGAAATGCAAATCCAAACAACTCTTAGGTATCACACCTCTGCTGTCAAATTGGCTAAAATGACAAAACAGGAAAATGATAAATGCTGGAGAGGATGTGGGAAAATTGGAACATTGTCACATTGCTGGTGGAGTTGTGAACTGATCCAGCCATTTGAGAGCAATTTGGAACTATGCCCAAAGGGCTATAAAAATGTTCATACCCTTTGACCCAGCAATACCACTCCTAGGGTTGTATC
>CM053623.1:220647757-220665304 GCA_028646595.1 Phalanger gymnotis
CCATCAGACTGGCCAAGATGACAAGAAAGGAAGATGACAAAGGCTATAAGAAAACAAATACACTACGGCCCTATTACTAAACTAATTTAGCCATCCAAGGAAACAATTTGAAACTACACCCAAAGAGCAATTAGGCTCTTTGACCAAGCAATACAAGGTTGATCCCTGAAGAGATCAAAGCAAGTGGAAAGGGACCCATAGGTACAAAAATATTTATAGCAGGTTTTTTTTTTTTTTGTGGTAGAAAAGAAGCAGAAACTGAAAGGATGACCATCAATTGAATGGAAATGGCTGAACAAGTGATGGTGTATGAATATGATAGAATACTATTGTGCTAATAAATCATGAAGGGGATGGTTTCAGAAAACCCTGGTAAGATGGAAAAATCTGAATATAGCAGGCTTTCAATAAACATTTATTGGTGATGATATATAATAAATGATTAATGATCACCGCTACTTTTTCTGAGGTCCTGAACAGCCTAACCCAAGTAGGACTTTTCCTCTTCTGAACTACAATAGCACTTATCCATATTTGGCTGTTACTATTAATTGATTATTTTATTAGTTACTTTTTCAATTAACTATATCTCATTTCCATCTAAGTCTAAGCTCTCTGAGGTCAGAAGTTGTATTTCTCTGTCCCTCTGAGCACCTAATAATGTATCTGGAACATTGTAGATACTCAGTAAGTATTTGAAGACTGACTAACAAAGGAAGATGTTGAAGCATTAAATATTTAAGGATTAATTTCATATCCTCCTCTAAATTGGATGTCACATGTAAAAACTGTTTAGCTACCTACTGTGTGTTAATTTTGTGTTCTAGAGTTAGTTCCTTTTAAAAATTCAAGATACATCTCCTGTCTCTGAGTCCTTGCACTGGCCATTCCCCAGGGAATGACTGGAATGCATCCTCTCCTCATCTCTACCTGCTAGAATCTTTTATTTCAAGATTCAGTTCAAGTAATACCTTCTACATGAAATCTTTCTTGATTTCCCTCACCCGCCCCACCCCCACCCCAGTTCCCACAAACTGCCTAATGCCCAAATGAAAGAGATTGAAACAGTTCTGATATCCTTTGTTTAAAAAGCAAGTTCATACTTTGTGTTTGGCAGACATATTACTACCTTCTACAATTTCTTCAGAATCATCTACAAAATATTCCTTTAAGGGAGGTCTTTTGGGTCGTTTCAGAGTATTCAGAAGTTGTTGAATTTTTGTAGAGACTCTGCTATTGACAGGAACACCTACAAGAAAGAAAATTATTATGGATAACTTGTAGAATTCACTGAATATACAACGATTTTAAATTTATTTCTCACCATAGGCACTTCTATTTTTCATAATAAGAATTTCTCCCAAAATCCTAATTAATTTCAATAGTATCAATTAGCTTATAGATATGTACACATTACTTTTTTCGATCATAATAAAGAATAAAAACAGTAAATGCTACTATTAGTATGTCACTCCAGTATTTCATTTCTTCCTTCATCTTTTATATTAGGGCTTCTCAACCCAAGGTCTACAGATGCCTAAGGGCTTTCTGGATAAACTTCAAGGGGTCGTCTGTGAACTTGGCTGGGGAAAAAAAATTACATCTTTATTTTCACTAACCTCTAAATGAAATATAAAAATTCACTGATAAATATAGGCAACAAACCACAGTACTATTAACAGTATCTATGACTTTGTCACCAGAAGAAATTGTAATATTTTCATATCACATTGCAGGTGGTGATCTCTAAATAGTGTTTACAATCATAACTAGAAATTACTATAGTTCTTAGATCTGCCACTAGATAGCACCTTATTGAAGTCTTCCTATCTGTAGAATGCATTGCAATTCATTGGTTTTCTTTAAAATCCTATGCATTTTGTTTTGTGCACTTATAAACATTCTGAGAAGGGGCCCACAGGCATTATCAGAATGCAAAAGGGGTCTGTGACCACAAAAACAAAAATAAAACAAAAGAAAAACAGTTTAAGAACCTCTGTTATTGTTCCTAACAGTCACTTTTTGTTCAAAGTATCTTATGGGAAATGCTAAGTGATTATAAATAGATATCCACGTAGTTATAAGAAAGTACAGTACAAGAACATTTGTTGCTAGCAACTTGGGCAGAAAATTGAAATTACTTTTCATTATAAATGAGGCATTAATATAAACTGAAGTAAACTAATTCAGCTCTTCTCTCCTGTCTTGTTAAGGATGTCCACCAAAAGCAGCCATACCATCGGCTGTATCCATAAGGCTGGAACGGTTAGACCCTTTGTGCATGCCTTTAACTATCCCCGAGGCGGGTAGGTCAATATTTGCCGGGCGAATCGAGGAGGAAGATGAAGAAGAGGAGGTAGTTGTGGTGACATCAGGGGGGGCAGAGAAATTCTCTAGAGAAGGGAGGAAAAAAATGTATAACACAAAATACTATCATTAAAAAACAGACCTAAATATTGTCATATCCAACCACCAGTTTGACTTTTTATAGAAAACTACACAAGTAAGATTTGACACTGTTAAGCAACTGTCTAATTGAAATCCATTAGCAGGTAATCAAATTTTATATGCAAATAATGATTTTGGAAAAACTTGACCCAGCTACCATAGTACTTTTGCTGTTTATTCACCAATAAGGAAGAAGGAGATAGTAAGAGTGTAGAAGAACACAGACTTGTGGCTGTACTATGAAACTTCTACTATTCATTCATATGGGTCAGGAGAAAGATGGGAGTGGAGCAGGAGATGCAAGAAATGAAAGATTCCAGTAGTTCTAAGACTGGGTATTTTGAGACTTTGCATCTTGGTTGACCATGACCATAACAAAATTCTTTAAAAATTATAGTGTTGAATGGAAAAGTTTTACAAATTTTTACGTTCAGAGATCACAAACTCACAGATATATACAGAATAAAAGAAAAAGTACCAATGTGACAAGAAAAACAAAATACAATCAACGGTGGAAGGAGGGGAAAGAGAAGTAATCGTGAACTAATGCTAATATGGATCATATATCAATCTGCATCAAACTAAGCAAAAAATAAAAAAAAGAACCAAGATATATTTCATAGATGGATATCATATTTTCTTAAATATACACACACATGCCATTAAAGCAGAGCCAAACAAAAACTTATTTCATATGGTGGCAGTCAGCAGTACTTAGCAACTTAACACAGAACACGAAATTCTTAGCCTGAGTACTCTGATATGGAGCAACATCATAGCAGCAAGAACAATAAAGGCCAATCTTATGGGTAGGAATAAAGGCTCTGTTGTTATACTCCTGAAAAAGTTTTCTCATTTGACTTTTTGTACGTTAAAAAAAATTACAACAAAGATTAAAGGAATCTGGACCATCACAAAATTTCAGTCTTAAGTGAATCACCATACACACTAAGACTGGCATTGTCTCTCACAGCTTGAATGTTGCTATGGAAATAGCTATGGCTTCAGGTGAACAACAATACAGACCAATATCATAGATGGTAGCCATCATAACTGTACTGCAAGTACTTCTTCCCTTTCTCCATTAGCTGTTAACTTCTATCTGATTGTAAATGCTCAGGTCATTTTGAAAAATCAAAGAGTCTACCGTAAACCAATCCCTGGATATAGATAGTCAAAATTAACCAAAGAGAAAATAATCGGTTCCTTGGGGAGATTCAGCTCCTACCTATTCGAGTACTGGCAAATACATCTGCTAGTGACACAGTGGTTCCTTTGACCTCTCCATGGGACAGTGTAGAAGATGCTGATGAGGAAGTGGATGATCCCTGAATTGAACGGTTGATCCAGGACTCAGCGTTCTGTAAGCTCTGTTGCAAGGCAGCAGAGAGAGCAGCTTGTCGTCTCAGAGAGCCCTCATCCTCAGAGGCAGAAGATGTGTCTGTATGAAGTAAATCAAAAAGAAGTTCTCCATCCTGCCTAGAGCACAGACCTTTTGGTCCTCTCTCTCAGTTCAAACACTGGATTCTAAATGGGCAAAACACTGTTACTGTGAATTTATAACCTTTCTCAGAAAGCAGTGCTAATAGAGATGCATAGAGTCAAATGGGAACAAAAGCAAAGTAAACTATCTCTGAAGCTAATTGTTATTCCTATTAAAAATTTCTTTTAAATATTTGCATCTTCAGTTACCGTGATTCTAGTTTTGGGCTTAATATACACTGTCAATCCTGAACTTTTTATAATTTTTAAATATTTTAGTACTCATGTACCTATACAGAAAAGCTTCCGATCTACCAGGATAAGCAGGGTTGAAAACTGTTTATTAGTGGATCTTTCGATCTCCAATAAAAAGACATAAAGGATGAACTCCATGGGAAACTGTGGAAATGTAAAATATAGTTTAAATTAAACTCTGGTTTCAACAGCTAGGTGTTACGCCAGATAGAGTGCTGGGCCTGGAGGCAAGAAGATCTGAGTTCAAATTTGACCTCAGATACTAGCTATGTGACCCCTGGGCCAGTCACTTAATCTCTGCTGGATTCAGGCCCAACAGAACCTAAACCAAACTTGTCAGTCCTGGCTCCTCAGCTCCAAAGCGGGCCCAGCTAAGTGAGGTCAGACCCTTTTAGCACACCCTTACTGCTTCCTGGCCATGGGACTGTGGCGGGAGCAAGAACAAAAAGCACTTTAAGGGCCTAATATGCCCAAAGCATTGTGCTAGGAGATGGGATACAAGGACAAAAGCCCAAAACAAAAACAAAAAACAGTGCCTGCCCACAGAGAACTTACATTCCAGCAGTGTGAAAATATAAAATGTAAGATAAGTTAATGCAACTAATCTGAGGAGGAAGAACTAGGTAACAACTAGAAGGTACTGAAATATACAAAAATAGTTAAATCTTCACAATGTGCCTTACAGAATCCTGGAAAATTGGGGTAAGGAGAGTAATAATGAAGGCATTTTCTCTGGTTCTGACAGCAGGAAAAGAAACCAATAAAACACTTACTAAGTGCTTATACTGTGCTAAGCACTGAGGACACAAAAAGAGGCAAAAGATAGTTCTTGTCCTCAAGGAGCTTACAATCTAATGGGGGAGGCAAAATGCAAACACACACACACACACACACACACACACACACACACATACACAAAGCAAGCTATATATAGGATAAATAGGCAATAATTAAGAGAAGGAAGGCATTAGGATTAAGAGGAATTAGCCTCTTGCAAAAGCTACCTTTCTTTTTTGGCAAGGCAATAGGGGTTAAGTGACTTGCCCAGGGTCACATGGCTAGTGTCAAGTACCTGAGGCCAATATGAACTCAGGTCCTCCTGACTCCAGGGCCCTTTATCTACTGCACCACCTACCTGCCCTTTCAAAGGCTACCTTTCTAACCACTACTTCATCTTCCCCTTCAGCTGGTCAAACATATAATCTTAGTTCTGCAAGTCGAGAGCAAGGGGGGAAATTAAAGAATGAGCATCTTGTTTTGAATTATTTGAATTTGATTAGTTTAGAATAGAAAAAAGAGCTAATAATTAAAAATTAGAAAAAAATGAGAGAAAAAGTAGTAGCAGTCTACCTCCTCTTCTTTAATCTTCAAGATTCTAAGCAACCATTCTAAAGTCCTACTTGAAAGATATTTTATGAACAGGTATGGAAGCACTCTGACACCCTCTTCCCCTTATCCTCAATACATTTTTCCATTCTTTAGGCAATATTTTACAAAATAATACTAGGAGAAAATGTTTTAGTCAAAATTTGCCCCTGAATAGAAAATCTGGTCAGCATGTAATCAATATCCTAGTATAAAACTTTTTTAAATATCCTTTACAAAAGGGAAACTAAAGCAAAATTTAAGGAACATAAAATTAGGGTGGTAACCATACTAGAGTACGAGGCTTTTAATGAATCCATACAAAAGCAGGACTTCCTTTCCACAAAAGCCTTGACTGAATTAGGGCAATGCGAAGTCAAAGAAAGGCGGCTAGGTGGTAGAGTAGATAGAGCACTAGGCCTGGAGTCAGGAAGATGAGTTTTCTTTAGTACAAATCTGGCCTTCCACTTACTGTGGGACCCTGGGCAAGTCACTTAACCCTGCTTATCCCAGTTTCCTCGTCTGTAAAAATGAGCTGGAGAGGGAAATGGCAAACCATTCCAGTATATCTGCCATGAAAACCCCAAATGGGGTCACAGAGAATCAGGCACAACTGAAAAGGACTGAACATCATCATCAAATCAAAGAAAAAGAAAAAAAAATTCTCTAATTAAAACAATAGAAGTACCTTCACCTTTGACCAGGATAAAAAAAAATCTTAAGGACTGAATAATTTGGGAAAATTATTCTCCCAGGGTGTGCCAAAAGCTAATGGACTACTGTTCTACATGATGAATCCTAGACTCTGTCCCCACCAGTTGGACCTTGGTTATATCTGTCTAACTCAAAAAAGGCTTAGGTGGAGAAAATTTCAAAGGTAAGACGAATTTCTGTCCTTTTGGCTTTTCTAAGCTGCTTAGAATTAGTTAATTAATAAAGTTGTCTCTGGCAGATTTGTGCCTAAAATGTAAATTACATATTTTCTTCTTCCACAGTTAGCGCCTTTGGCCTCAGGATATCCAGTACCTGACAGGAACCAGCATGATTATGAACCACCTGCTCTGAAAGACTTTCATGGCCAACTAAATAGAAGTAAGGGGCCTTTTGAATGCTTATAAGTTGTTTAAAGAGCAGAACTGCCCAGTCTCACTGACTCCTCTTGTAGGCTCACTGAATCTAACATTTATTTATTTATTTATTTGCCTGCCTGGCCATTTATTTATTTAAATTGAAAAAAAAATTTTACACATGAGTTGAAAACACTAATAGTTCACAAGGCCTAAGAATATTTGGAATGTAATCAAAATTAACTATCTATAATGTATTTAAGTCATTATGAATCTAGTAGTTCTGACAAGTTTAAACCACACTGTTATTTAAATATTTTTCATCTTATCTTTAATATTGTTAAAGTTTACCATCTGATGTATGTAATTGCTTACAGGATATGAGACATCCCAATATGTGAAGTACTGGGCAAGTCTGGGGTGAAATTTGACTTTGTTCATTGTACTGCAGCAAACTTTGTGGACAGGAGATTAGTTCTTGGAGAGTAAATACTTAATTCAAAAAACTCAGGTGATGAAGCTGGCATACAGACTCAGAATATCTATTTTGTGACAGATATGGTTAAGGTGATCAGACTACTGGCCAGAAAACCTGCAAAACGTTTCTTTTAAGTTCCAATTGCCTTTACGTTGGATCGTCTCCAGCCCCGATAGCTTCCCTCTAATCTTAATAGCCTTCTGGTTACTTCGGGAGATTGAAGGGCAGAAGACAAGTATGCTTCAACACTAGTTTGTTTTTTTCTTGTATCTTCACCGATTGCATAGTTTTCTGTATCTGCTACATATTCAAGACAATACTCTTGATTCTATTACACCACTTGGTATACTATTATAGCTTCTAAATAGTTCTTTATCTTAATGTGCATTATCTGCATTATGTATATTAAAGCCAAAAGCACACAGCTCCCTATTTAGAGTGGATCAAGTACAGCAACATACATCTTGATGTTGAAGAGCATGAAGAGCAGATGGAGAAGGAAATCTTGGCATTAATTATATGCTTGTGATTAGTCTGTGTAAGCACAAAAGAGAGAATTTGGAAGCAGATGCTGACTCCCCCTACCCCACCCTAACACACATACCTTGTTCCCTCTTAGGAGACATAGCATAAAACCATTTTAGTCTATAACATTTTAGTCTATAGTCCTTGCTCAGGAAATCTTGAAAGAAAACCCTGTCAGAACTTAATCAACATCCTAAGTTGAAATTTTTTTAATATCCTTCTTAAAGGCTTAGCCAATTTTGGAAAGGGAAACTAAGGCAAATTCTTCTCTTAGAATTTAAGAATTAGGTCCTAGATCAATACATTTAAACTTAGATGGGATTAGAGTAATGAACAGACTAAAGAAGGAAGATCTCTGACTAATTCAATTAACAGAAGCACATTCATCTTTGACTAGAACTGGGTTAACCTTTTTTGTGTCTTGGACCCTTTTCGCAGTCTGGTAAAACCTATGGACACTTCTCAGAATTATGTTTTTAAATGCATAAAATGCAGAGGATTGCAAAGGAAACCAATCATACTGAAATATATTTTAAAAATACTTTCAGGCACTTCGGTTAAGAACGACTGGACTAGGATGAAAAGGAGAATCCTTAGAGAGAGTGATTAAAGAAGTAAATAGTCTTAGGAAAATGATTATCAAGTGTACGCCTAAAATTAAATGATTATTTTTCTGTCTGATGACCCAAAATAGTCGTCTAGATTTTGTTCCTTTTCATCTTCATTCTAAAATTTGTCTTTGTTCTAGAATCCTGCAAATTACAACTCAAAAAAAACCCAAAAACTTGGGTGAAAGAATTTTTCAAAGACAAGATGGATTTCTGTTCCATTGGACTTTCTCTCTAAGCAGAGATGCTTAGAATTATTTAAATAATAAATATGTCTCTGGCAGGTGTATGCCCCAAAAACAGAGAACAAAATTTCTCTTCTTTTTATTTGCTAAATTAATCGGTTATTCTAACATAATATTTTCATAATTTTTCATTCCCCTCCTAGACCTGCTCCTGACTCTATGGCCTTCAAAATCATGCCCCTTTCTCCTTCCTTTATTATAATGTACCTTTAGATTTAGTGACTTTCCCCGGATTTGAAAGCTGTCTTTTTAACTCTCTTGATTTATGTTTAAAACCGGAATATGATTTCCAAATGACTAATGTCTTTGTCTTTGGTCAGTGATGAGATTTTGCTTATTCAATTTAACTAAACCTTTTAGTGACTTAAAATTTCTGAAGCATAGTTTTCAGAGAACTTAAGAGTTTTCCCTTCTCAGTTTTTGATTTTGAGAAAGTCACCAACAAAAGGTTAACCATCAGTTGATACATATTTTAGTCATTTGGCAAGTTATAAAATAAGGACTGTGAGCTTAGAAACATGGATGAATCTTCTTTTGGATCTTTGCAATTAGTAAACTAAATTACAAAGACTTATTCTATAGCACAGTGAAATAGAGTATTTAAATAAGTCAGACGGACTCAGCTTTGAAACTCAGCCAGTCAATAAACATTTATTAAGCTCCTATTATATGCCCGACACTGTGCCTGGTGATACAGACAGCAAAAGACAGTCCCTGCCCTCAAGGAGCTCACAATCTAAGAAGCAAACAAATATGTACAAGCAAGCTATGTACAGAAAAAAAAAGGATATATTTAACATAGGGAAGGCAACAGAATTAAGAGAGGCTGGGAAAGGCTTCCTTCTAGAAGAATGGATTTTAGTTGTGACTTAAAGGAAGCTAGGGAAGATAGCAGGTAGAGATGAGAAGAGAGAGCATTCTAGGCATGAAGAACAGCCAGAGAAAATGCCTGGAGCCATGAGATAGAGTGTCTTGTTCATGAAACAGCAGCAAGGACAGTGTAACTGGATGGAAGAGTATGTTGAGTGTAACTGACAGGCTTCAAACCTGTTGGTGACTTAGGGGAAAGTCTACCCCAAGCATGTGAAAACTTTCCTTAGAAGAATGGGTGGACAAGAACAGTTTTGTTTTTTTTTCCAAAGGCCACGAAGGCAGCTAAAGCAGGTGCTGTGGAACACTTACAGCTTGGTCAGGCATCAAGGATGCCAAGGTCATTCACTGCTTCCCAGGCTATCACTGGTCATCTTGACTTTTGTCTTACCACTGGACTTCAATGACTTTGGAAAAGTGAGGCTGAGGACTTTGTGCAACTCTGCCTCACTTAAATCCAATTCGTACACAAATCACGACAGTACCGCTGACGTCACTGGTCCTCTTCAAAAATGAAGGACAAACAACCACAATAAACAGCACGTGATGGGGAGCAAGGTGTTAAAAGTCTGGAAAGGTAGGTGGAAGCTAAGTTATGAAGGGCTTTGAACACCAAACAGGGTTTTGGAGGCGAGAGGGAGCCACTGGAGTTGACTGAAGGTGGTTGGGGGGCAGGTAACATAGTCAGACTTGTGCTTTAGGAAAATCACTTTGGTGGTCAAAGGCAGAATGGACTGGAATGGGGAGAGATTTGAGGCAGGGAGACCTATACCAGAAGGCTGCTGCAGTAATCCTGGCATGAGGTGGCAGTGTCACTGAAATGATGAAATTGACAGACCTCAGTAATAGACTGGATATGGGGGGGGCAGTGTTGGGAGAGAGTAGGGAATCCAGGATGACTCCTGGATTGTGGGACTAAGGGATGGGAGGATGGTGTTGCCCTCAACAGTACCACGGAAGGGGGGGGGGGGGCAGTTTAAGAGAAAGATAACGAGTTCTGTATTGAACATGTTGAGTTTAAGATATCTCTGGACATCTAGTTCAAGATGTTTGAAAGGCAGTTAAAGATGTCATACATAAATCTTTTAGGTACTGACACGTGGGCAAGCTATTTAACTTCTCTTGAAGTTCTGTTTCCTTATTTATAGACTAAGGAGAAGACTTCTAATACTAAAATAAAAGTTAAATAAAATGAATGCCTGGGGTGGATCAAAGGTTAACACCTGGGCTGAGTTTTGAAGGAAAATAGGGATTCTGAGAGGCCAAGGCATGGAAAGAGTTAGTTGGTAAACAAGCATTGCTTAAGGAATCACTATGTACCAGGGATATGAAAGAAGGCAAAAACCAGTCCTCATCTGCTCACATTCCAACTGGTAGACAACCGTAAGTCATTAATTACAGACAAGATAAATACAGATAGATGAGAGGTGATCTCAAAGAGCCAGGTTAGAGAAACCAGGGAAGGCTTCTTATAGAAAGAGGGTGGGATTTTAGCCGAGCTGAGTCTTGAAGGAAGGCCAGGAATCCATGAGACAATAATGAAGAGGCAGAGAATACCAGGCATCTAAAACTGCCAGTGGAAATACATAGAGCATCTGGTTTGAGGAGCAGCAAAGATTCCAACGATACTGGATCATAGGGTGGAGGCAGAAGGGAGTAAGGTTTAAGAAGCCCAGAAAGGTAGGAAGGGGCTAGGTTATGAAGGGCTTTTAGTGGGTTTTTTTGTTTATTTATATTTCAGATAGGGGAAAAGCAACAACTGTAATAGTTTCTCTGGAAACTTCTTTGAACCTTTGGGAAGCTTAGAGGGTTCAGTGTATTTAATTCAACTTAATAAACATTGAAGCATCTAGTATATGTAAAGCACTAGGAAAACAAAAGACAAAAGCCAAGAACAGTCCCAGCCCTCAAGGAACTGAACATAAATAAATATAATATAAGAAAATACTGACAACTAAGAGGATCAGGAAATGTCTCAGCGACACCTTAACTGAGCCTTGAAGGAAGCTAAGGATTAAACATATTCCATATGTTTACGTAAATGATAATTCCTGTGTTTTTAACTGTTTTCCAAAGAAAGGTTTCAATCTTTAGTTAACACAAACATTGTATTAATTTACATGTTTATGTATCAGTGAATGTAATAAAACTTTTCTTATGTAAGTAAAACTTCTATAGTTCAGATTATATGATACTTTTACTATGGCCAGGCTGATATTGATCTTTGCACCATCCACTAGAAACAAAAAAGATTTACTAAACTACTCTAAACAAGAATGGAGGGGATAAGGTATAAAATTTACTTATAGGCAGCAATAAAATGAGGGGATTGGACTAGATGGCTTCTAAGTTCCCTTTCAGATCTAAATCTATCATCCTAAATTACAGCAAATGCTCACTGACTTGATTTGTTACACATTTTTGATTTCACAAACTAGTAAATTAAACCAAAAGGATAAAAAATCTCATATAATGAACATTCAACATCTATCCCATCTTGCTTTAGTTGTCTTTTGGTCTTAGGTTAAATATTATAAAACACGACCCATAAAATACATACAAAATGGGGAATCTCCTCTTAAGTTTTTGTTGTTGTTGATAAGTCATGGGGTTTGCATTTCCTTCTATAATGCATTTTATGAGGGTTAAGTGACTTGTCCAGAATCACACAGCTACTAATTGTCTGAGCCCACATGAAGATGAGTCCTCCTGATTCCAAGCCCAGTGTTCTATCCACTGTGCCCCCTTCCTCTTAAATAATTTATAGCTATTCATCAAGGAAGACATGGCAGGATACACTATCAACAGCAATTAATTTGTGTTTCTGCACACACCTGTAATAAAATGGCATTTAAAAATGCTACCATTCAAACTGTCTCCTTCAAATTCCATATTAGTGAAGTTTATGCTATATGTCTATCCATGCCAACACGATCTGTGAAGCCAAAGTTAATGGACCATGACTATTCAACTTGCTTTCATTGGCATCCAAAATTGCACTGTGCATAAATGAGCACTTTGGATAAAGAAAATTTCCTGAACATGACAACAAATTGCCTTAAGAATACAAGGTACAGCTTGTTACTGAGCATTTTGACTTTGCTTATTCTTTCACTTCCAAGTTTAAAAATTAAACTTTCTATTTGTCCATCATTGTACACTAGGGAGGTAACTATGGTTAATCCACAAAAGTATTTCTCTTAAGCAAGGGCCTGAATAAGCCAGGAAACTGAATTTATGTTTCCCTCACAAGAATTTGGCTACTTACTCTAAAGGCAAATCAGTATGAAAACGCTGAATATATTTTGGGGGAAGGTCTTTTTTTGGGGGAGATGTTACTCCTTTGGGCATTAGAATACCCTTATCATATAGTATAGGACAATGCAGAAAACTGACAAGAGAGAGGAAAAAAAGCTAGATTTCAAATGAAGTTTTTGTCAATGTTAAGCCTTATGAATGAGCAATACGTTTACACAAAGAACTCTTACAAAAGGAACTGAAACAACTGCCTCGTGATATTAGTAAATGATTTCAGCATGCACACAAAAACCAAGATGGCAGTAATTCAAGTTCTCTAAAAAAGAATCTGAACGAGACCAAAGACACAGAGAATTATGTAGCTTTCCACCACATCGGATTATTTAAATGTTTCAGTTAGTAAGATATAAATTAACATACACATCAAATAAAACTTGAGGTAACAGTGAGATTTTGACATTTAAATTTGACCTCTGGACAGAAGAAAGGTGATCTCATTTGTGAGTTATTTACTACATGTTCAAAATTATGACCAGAACCAAGGTTTAAAAATGAATTTTTTTGCAGTTCTTTTCAGCATTTATTAAACATTTACTATGTGTAAAGTACTGTACACAGCATTAGCACTAAGTATACAAAGAAAGGCAAAAAAGGATCCCTGCTCTCAAAGAGTTCACAGTCTAATAGGGAAGATAATACACAACCAGCTATGAACCAGAAAAATATATACAGGATAAATTGGTGATAATTAGTGGAAAGAAGGCTTAAGGGAGATCAGCAAAGGTTTCTTGTAGAAGGTGAGACTCTAGCTGGGACCTGAAGAAGTCAGGGAAATTAGGAGATGAAGAGAAATATAAAGAGCACTTTAAACATGGGAGAAGGCCAGTGAAAATGCTTGCAGTTGGGAGATGGAGCATCTTGTGTGAGGAACAAGAAGGTCAATGTCACAAAGTAAACAGATAACAAAAGTAGCAAAAGTTGTTCCCAGAAACTATGGAGGAGATGTTTGTTTCCCTTCAAAATATATACATAACGATTCAGGGTAAGAAAAGAAATTAGGGTTAGGAAGCTAAATTCTCTCTATCAGAGAGTCAGTGAATGCTAGCTACCACAAACATGAAAAGATTTTGAAGCCATTAGCCTATTAAGTTTGTGCCAACCTGGTCTACACCTAGCAATGTCACTACAATTACTTACTTGAGTGAATGTGAATGGACTAAATAGGAGCAGAGTCACAGAAGGCAATTTTCATTTGCTTGTATTTGTCTGAAACCTGATTTCTTCTGGACCCACAGCCTGCATTCCACCAGGTAGCCAAGGGACTTGGGGGCTTTAGAGCTTCTTGTTATTTGCAAGAGTTCTAAGACACTTTAGTAGTCTCAGTAAGATTGTACCTTAATCTGACAGTGAAGAGATGGGATCTGGGTTTACCTGCTTTTGTTCTGGGTTCTCCCTCTATCTGCACTCCTTGATTTTGAGTTGTAAATGAATGTTTGGGAATCCTCTTGCTATGGGAGTAGGAGAAGGAGACAATGTGTTTTCTCGCCAACTGAGGAGATCTGGCTGAATCTTCTAGTTACTTAAATACTAAAGCACACTATACTGAAATACATTGATGCTATATCTTTCAGAGGCAGAGGAAAGATCTTGAAAATGTTATTATTTAGAAATCTGGGGCCTTATGCTGAGTACTAAATGACTATGTTCTCATAAGACAACAGCCAGGGCATGTTATTAAAGCAATTTCTGATTTACTATTCAGTTGCAGCTATTACAATGCAAGATTTCTTTGAAAGTTTCTCCTGATTCTATATTCACTGAATTCTCCTTTGCTACACATCTAAAAGTAGAACCACGAGCTCAGGCTATTTTATCTGGAACTAGATTTCTTCAACTATGAGAACTTTGTTTCTGAGACCAATGTCTCACTCCCCCCCACCCTGACCCTTTGCCATTTATCACAATCTAACTTTCAAATATAATACAGTACAGTCTTTGCCAAAGAGGGATAGCTACTCAAATGAAAAATCCTTTTATTAATGGCAATCTAACTAGTACAGTACAAATAATATATGAAAATTGTTCAAGATTTTCCTGAGTTGGTTTCATTGCAAGCACTATGAGACTGAATTTTTACTGAATTTTACCTGAAATGGTCTACCAGAGGTCCTTCTATTAGCTTTTAGGGAAACACTTGAAGCCACAGAGCTATTTCTATCTTAAACAAAGTGACACCACAAATGTGAAGAAAGAAAAACACACAAAGTTAATGGCTGCATTGCACATCCAAATATTCTAGCAAGCTGCCAAATACTTAAAAGAGAATTGTTCATATTGACATAGATCGGTGCTAAGAAGCTGAACAACTAAACTAGTATGAAAAACAAAAACAGGATACACAGTTTGGATCAACATAGGAGGAAAACTAAAACAGACTTATTACCAATAAGGTGAAGTTCTAGGGAGACAGGCACTTGTATGAGAAAACTGAACAACCAAGTGTGAACAAATTTAGAATGAATAATTGTGAAACTTTGGAATAGATTTACTGTTCTTGGCTTCAGAAGGCTCCATTCAACACTCTTCCCTAAGAGGCTGTGCAAAACAAAAGGCTTCAAATTCTTAACGGAACAGAGATAGTCAGGAACTGCTATCTGCTGTATCTTGGGAGGATGGGCTTTGTGCTTCTTCAACAATTAACAACACTTAAAAAATTTATATTTATATCCAATAAACAGGGTTGAGATGAAGCTACTAGTTTCTGCTGGTCTCACGGAACCATTACAAAAAAATGGATTTTTAAATTTGCTGCCAGATCACTCAATGTCAGGATGGGAAGAATCCATACTAGGCAACAAAATAAAACTTAAACCTCCCTTATTCATAACAATGTCAAAGTGATAAAGCATCTTTCCCAGGTGAATAATTTTTAAAAATACATAACAGTTTTTGAAGGGCTGTATTTTAGATATTTATTAAAATTTCGACTTGTCCACAGAAGTTTTTCTTTTAGGTTCTAAGCCTTTGGTCTGTGATTATAATTTGATTACACTAGTAACCACTGTCATTGCTGACAGAAAAGATGTTAAATAACTGAGATATAGAATTGAACAGAATCTCTCCCTTACTTTGGGGACCCAAATTTGTTGACACTGTGGAGGAAGTGAGGGAAGGCAAGTTGCCACCTTAGCATGACAACAGCAAGATAAAAGTTCTTTAAAATATACTTAAAGAGTAACATCCCCAGAACAAGTCCCGACTGGCACACCTACCTGGAGGTGTGCAGGCATCTGCAGGAGACTGGACAAATGTGGATCGTCTTTTAGTTGGCATGGGCAGAGCCATTTTCTGTTCTTTATGCTTGGCCAATGCTGCTTGTACAGCTTCTGTATGAATATCTGAAAAATTAATAACATTTTGCATTTTTTACCTTTTAAAGAGATGTTTCAAAATTCTTGTTATACACAGAGAATATTTAAAGGATTCATTAAAGTTTTGCAGAAGCCTTTCTATACAACAGCCCTATTTGGTAGGTTGCCAAAGAACTGCTATTCCCATTTTACCAATAAGGAAACAGCTCCTCAAACTGGTCCCATTCACAGGAGCTGCTTACTACCCTGAGGACTCTACCCTGAAGGTGATGTCATTCATCAATGATTAATCAACTCTCACTCTCTCATACCTTCCCTATCTCAGAGATCTTCAATCACCAGATGTCACTATTCAAATCCTGCTCTCTATCCCCTACCGCTCCCTTCCTGATTCCCATCTACCTTAACCTAACCTCTCCCTGTCCCCCCTTCTTCACCTCCCACCCATTATCCTGCTCTAAAGCTATCCTTTCTACTACTCTTGGGAATATTTGCTTTGTTCCATAGGTAGCAAACTTGATTTCCCCTTAAATAATGTCCTTCCCATTCCTTTCATTTTAAAAAATTTAATATTTTATTTTCCCCAATTACATGTAAAAATAATTTTTAACATTTGTTTCTTAAAATCTTTGAGTTCCAAATTCTCTCCTTCCCCTCCCCACCTCATTGAGAAGACAAGCAACTCGATATAGGATATACATGTGCAATCATGCAAAACATATTTCTATGTTAGTCATGTTGTGAAACACAAGAGAAAAAGGTAAAGAAAAAGTATGCTTTGATCTGCATTCAGACTCAATCAATTTTTTTCTCTGGAGATGGATAGCATTTTTCATCATAAGTCTTTCAGAACTGTCTTAGATCATTGTGTCGCTAAGAATGGCTAAATCATTCACAGTTGATCATCATAAAATATTTCTGTTACTATATATAATGGTTCCCTGGTTCTGCTCATTTCACTTTGCATCAGTTCATATGTGTCTTTCTAGGTTTTTCTGAGAGCATCCTGCTCATCATTTCTTATAACACAATATTCCATCACTATCATATACCACAACTTATTCTGCCATTCCCCAATTGATGAACCTCCCCTCACTTTCCAATTCTTTGCCATGACTAAAAGAGTTGCTATAAATATTTTTTTGTATATACAGGCCCTTTTGCATTTTAGTGTTTTTTATCTCTTTGAGACACAGACCTAGTAGTAGTATTGCTTGGTCAAAGGGCATGCATGGTTTTATAGCCCTGTGGGCATAGTTCCAAATTTCTCTACAGAACAGCTGAATCAGTGTACAACTTCACCAACAGTACAATAATGTCTCAATCTTCCCCCAATTTTCCTTCTAACATTTGTCATTTACCTTTTTCGTCACATTAGCCAACCTGATAGGTGTGAGGTTATACCTCAGAGTTGTTTCAGTATGAATTTCTCCTATTAATAGTGATTTAGAGCATTTTATTATATGACTATTAGTTTGTCTGAAAACTGCATGTTCATATCCTTTGACCATTTATCATTTGAGGAATGGTACCTATTTCTATAAATCTGACTCAATTCTCTATATAGTTGAGAAA
>CM053623.1:220665804-220722765 GCA_028646595.1 Phalanger gymnotis
TGCATTGGCTTTTTTTGTACAAAAACATTTCAATTTAACATAATCAAAATTATCCATTTTGAATTTTATAATGCTCTCTATCTCTTGTTGGGTCATGGATTCTTTTCTTTTCCATAAATCTGATAGGTAAACTATTCCTCGCTCTCCCAAACTGCTTATAGTTTCAGCCTTTATTCGTAAACCATGAACCCATTTTGACTTTATTTTGGTAACATTCATTTTTTCATAAGATTTTGCGTTCCAAATTTTTTTCCCTGTCTCCCTCGCCTCTCCCCTCCCCAAGCCAGAAAGCAATCTGATATAGGTTATACATGTGCAATCATGTTAAACATATTTCCACATTAGTCATGTTGTGAAAGAAGAAATAGAACAAAAGGGAAAAAACATGGCGGGGGAAAAAACAAAAAAAAAGTAAAAATAGCATGCTCTGATCTGCATCAGACTCTATAGCTCGTTCTCTGGGTGTGGATAGCATTTTCCATCATGAGTCTTTCGGAATTGTTTTGGATCACTGTATTACTGAAAAGAGCTAAGTCTATCATTGCTGATCATCACACAATATTGCATTTGCATACATGCATTTTATTTTTAAGTATTTCAAAACATTATTCTGAGAAGGGTCCATAAGCTTAGTGAGACTGTCGAAGGGATCCAGGACACAAAAGTGGCTTAAGAACTTCTGCTCTAGCACCATGGGTTGTACTACCTCCTCCTCCAGTTCTGAACAATAGTTTCTACATTTAGAACTATCTAAACTCATCTAAGAACTGTTATCTCTCCAAGTAGATCTTAAACTATATTGAGGGAGGGGGAGGGAGTGGTGATGGCAAATTAGCCTCTCTTACTAGATTTTTTTTCTTCTTGTCCTCCGGCTACCAACCCTCTATTTCTCCTGCCTACCAATGATGAACTTTAGAGGTACATCTGATGACTTGGTATGACAAGAATCTATCACATTTTGGGTCCATTCAAACAGAACCATTCAGAAAATTATAGTCTCAGTTCTTTGTAGAGAACAATTTTTATAATCTGTCCTGTGAATTTTGCTTCCCCAAGAAAACACCTTCTACTGATAAAACTGGTAATTCTATTTCACCTAAAGACAATTGAGTACTTTTAGAGGTGAATGTTATAAGATTAGGCCTGGTGGTCTTGAGACCACCATGACAGTCTCCCCTTAAGGGAGACTGTAGCTTATAAAATCTATGCATGAGAACCACTGTAAAAGATTTGGTCTAATGGTCTTGAGGCCATCTTGACAGTCTCCTATTAAGGGAAGCTGTAAGCAGACAGAACATACTCATGGAAAAATGGCAATAACATTTTTCAAAGGTTAGTACAGCTGTGTCCCCCAAACGACATTTTGTCTACCACCAGGTTGTTTTTCTCTCTGATAACTCAAACTCCCCAAATAATATTTTGTCTACCACCATTTTGTTTTTTCTCTCTGATAATAAGCCCTGACCCCCAATAATATTTTGCCCCAATACACAATCTGACCAGCTAAAATGGGGTCATCCAGAACCAGAGTGTAAGAATCCAACTTTCAGAAGGGCACTCTGGAGCACCCTCTTCCCTCAAGCAAGAGGAGATCTTCTTGTGGTACACACCCCCATCCTGTTGAATGGACCTAAATGCCCCCCAACACAGCACTGCTCTTATATGGATTACACCCTAGGTTGGTTTGTGTGTATGCCTGAATTGTGTATTGTCTTCTCCCTTTCCTTTCTTTCCCATAGCTTGCAATAAAGTTTTGCACTGAACTGATTCCGACTGTTTTACATGTTATTCTCCCACCTGAACTCATTAAGGAATTGTTTCCCCCCCAAATCTCTGGTGGCCTATCGGCCTTTCCTTTAACATTAACTGGGTGCCTGGATGAGGTCTTAACCTACTGACAGTCACGCTTACACTGGGGGGCTACAACTGTGAGCCTAGCTGTAGAAAGTAAGGGTCAATAAGGGAACTCGACTAGGAGGGAATCCTAGAAGTCCTAGGAAAGGACTCCCTTATGCCTGAGGACTGTCACAAAAGCCTGTTCACTGTACTAACTATTCTGAAAATATCTTCTATTTATAACACTGATAATTCTACTTCACCTAAAATCATATTTTCCCTGAATTGAATATTTTTAGGGATAGGGAACACAGAGGAACAGAAAGTATGGGAATGTCTCAGTGGAGCGAATGACATGTAAAAAAACACCAAGACAGGTTCACAAGCTTACATGGATTAGATTGACAAAGAAAAGGTTTTCTGGTGACTAGGCCTGTGATTTCATTGGCACGTGCAATTTCCCTAAGAGAAACTCCTTTTACTAAGTCAGCATTCATTCTGCATCAGAGTCTGGGACCCTGACAGTAAGTTGACTTGCCTTGGGTCACAGAGCCAGTATGTGTGCTGGGGCAGTACCCGAGCCCAGGTCATCTTGATTCAGGACTGTTCTTTTTATTCGCTTGCTTCTTCAAAGAAGATTATTAAACAGATAATTAGAAAAAGAAATAAAAAGATTTTACAATAAAAGGTCAGATACTGAGGGGGAGATCAGAATGTTAGGGTAAGGAGTTTGGATTTCATTATAATAAGGGATTGTTGGTTCTTAAATAAGGACATGACAAAAGTTATTATTGAGTTTTATTGCTGGAAGAGACCTGAGATAGGATTAAACTAGAATATGAAGAATATTTTACTTGTTAAATGTAACATGAATTAGAATAAGGGAAAAAAGGGACTAGAAATAGGAAGGCTAAGCATGACCTCCAGATATGAGGGGATGAGGGTTTTTTCCTGTGGAACTGAAAAGGAAGGGCAGAATATAAAGACACTATAAGGAATCAGAATTCTTGCTGAACTGGATTTGAGGAACAAGCTGAAGGGAAAATAAAGGGGATAAGTATAAAAATTACTCTTAAGTTTTAAATCTGGGGGCTCCAAAGATAACAGTATTACTGATGCTACTTATGAAACTGGTATGGTGTGCCTTTTCTAGGTAGGAAAAGAACTCACTGTTCAACCTGCTAAATTTCAGGTAAACAAAGCGACTTGAAGTGAAGATGTCCTAGAAAAGAGGTCTAGAAGAAATGTTAGATACCTTGATGCATACTAAGACCTAATTTTGGACATGGTCAATGTGGAAATTGTTTTGCTTAAGTATGCATATTTGTTAAAAATTTTATTTTTCTTTTTTTTCAAATATATTTTAAGATATATACTTGAAAAACAACAGATGAATATAAGAGAGTTAATATGGCCCAAGAAGGAACAAAGATGATTACTTTTAAAATGCAGCAAAGAAAAGGAAGCACTAAATTGTGATCTAGTATAATCCAATGGAATGAACACTACATTTAGAGCCAGACCAGCCCAGCTCTGCCATTTACTTGGCTATGTGGCCAAACCTTAGTCAATCATTGCACTTTGGAACCTCAATTTCCTTCCTGTAAAATGATGAGGTTGTGCCAGTTAACCTCTAAGGTTCCTTCTTCTCTATATTCTAGTCTATGTTCTAGTGAAATATCAATGAACAAAAAGAGTTAAAAATATGCAATGAGAAGCCAGGATAGGAATCTGACAACAAGAAATCTAAGAAAAACTGAGTCTACAAAGCAGTAATTAAAATTCCCAAACCTCCTATGGCATGATATCAAACTTCTTGAGTAGTTTTAGTAGCTTTAGCTACTAAAGAAGGAAATAAGCATGGACCGAGCACTTACTATGTGCCAGGAACTGTGCTATACCCTCTATAAATATTGAGCCCTCACAATAACCCTGTGAGGTATCATTGTCACCCCTATTTTACAGTTGAGAAAACTAAGGCAGACAGTCTAATCCGTTCCCAGGGCCACATAGTTTGTATCTGAGGCCGGATTTGAATACGGGTCTTCCTGATTCCAGGCCCACTGCTCCACTAAGAGCAAAACTAGGTATCAAGTAACAGGGCAAGAACATCTATGCAGCCTTGGGATCAGTCAATCTATCAACATTTATTGTCTACTATGTGTCATGCACAAGGCTAAGTGCTATATGTGAAAAGAGGCAAAAAAGAGTAGCCTGAAGCGATGCTCATAAATAACATGGAAATTTAGGCTAGTTATAAGTGAAGAGTGGACAACAAGTAGGATATCAACCAGTTATAGCCTAGTGAGCCAAAGGAGGATAATTACAACTAAAGAACAAAATACAATACTTCAAGAATTCACTAATACAAAGTAGTAAGCCATGTGAAAGGACTACAAATGAGAAGTGGTGCTCTGGCCATATGGGAGACCAAACTGGAGAATACCATGAAAGCTGTTGCAGGCTGCCTGGCAACCCCTACTGTGCCCAGCTCTGATAAGTATCTCTCCAGCTCTGTTCCCCGTCTTTCCCAGAACCTGGGTGGGGCAGCTAGGCAGCACAATGGGTACAGTATGGGGCCTGGAGTCAGGAAGATCTGAGTTCAAATTTGGCCTCAGACACATACAAGTCATTTAATCCTGTTTGCTTCGGTTTCCTTATCTGTAAAATGAGCTGGAAAAGGAAATGGCAAACTCCAGTGTCTTTGCCAAGAAAACCCTAAATGGTGTTATGAAGAATTGGACACAACTGAAACAATAAACAACAAGATGAACAAGATGAAGGACTAAGAATCAACCACGCTGTATCTGACAGATCTGCCTGGCATGTGCCCTATCATGAAGAGAATTGTTCTTTCTGAGCAGTCAAAGTGCTGAACTGACCAGCAGTGTTAACTGCAGGAAAGCCAGTATAGCACAGCAGAAAGAATGTTGTGCTTGGAATAAGAAGGCATGGGTTTGACTCCCAGCTTGGACAACTGTTAACTGCAGTTGACTACATGGTGTGAGCCTAAATTTTTTCTTGTATAAAATGAGGGCAATATTACTTAGACTATCTACTTCACAGTATTATTGTGAGGAAAAGAGCTATAAAGCCTTAAAATGCAAGCTACTATTATTATCATTGTCACTTAGAGGGATTTGTAATCTTATAGCCAGGATAATCCTCCAACTCAATCATATCAAACCTACTCCATGCCTTTTCATACTGAGAGATTTCCATCAGTCTTTAATAAATTCTATAGAAAGGATCCACACAAGGCAACAAAGGTCTTTGTCTAGTTCTTTAAATATCTCAAAACAATGTAGCCTTTTGACTGTCCTACTTTCATTTGTGACATAAGACTAAACCACTTCCTTTTAACAACTTCTGATGCTGATGTCAATCATCATATTAGAATAACCATGTGTTTTTCAATTGCCCTGTGTCACACCTGCAGTTTGGATTTTCTGAAAAGCTCTGTGACATACTACCACCAAGGGAATTACTCTGATTAAAATTCAATAACAAACATTTATTAAATACCTCCTATGTGCGAGGCCCTGAGCTAAGTGCTAAGAGTACAATGATAGGATAGTCCTTACATTAAAAGGAACTCCTATTATTAATAGCAAAAATAATAACTGAATCACCTTGGAAAATGAGGCCCAATATGCATAAAGAGAGAAGAGCAAACTGCGAAGGACTAAGCCACTGGAAGTACTCATAGTTGGAGGAATGTAAAGAGAGTGGGGACAGAAGGCTCAAGAAAGTTTTTTTTAAGGATGGGAAGACACAGGCATATCTACAGGCAGCTAGGGGAGTATCCATAGATAGGGAACAAATGAAGATGAAAGAAAGAGTGGTGACAATGGCTGAAGATGACTAAGGATAGGATCAAAGGTACACACTGAGCTGACCTCAGCAAAGAGAAGTGTCGTCTCTTCAGCTAAGACTGGTGTGAATTAAATGATAACGGGAGGAAGGCATCAGAGTGGTTTGAAAAGACGAAGAAGGGAGAAAAGGGAACCTTTGGCAAATGACCTAAATTTTATCAATGAAGTATGAAACAGGAAGTTCAAATGACAGGGTGGGGTAAAGGGTGCTTTAGGAAGTCTGAGGAGAGATAAGAAAGTTTAAAACAGTTGCTGTGCAAAGCAAGATAGTGAATCTATCAGAATGTAGAATGATTGCCTTGCTGCAGTGAAGGTCCAGCTGAGATCATGCAACATGAAGAGTTTTGTGATTTCCTCGACTTCTGTTCAACATTACATGAATAGAAGAGAAGGAGGCGAATGGTGGGAATAATCCAGGGCTGGGTTTGGCAAGGTGTGATCAGCATCGTGGTATGGGACTTGAAATTATATGAAGGGTGAAGGGTAGGAGATACACTGAGGATTAAAAAAGTGTTAGGGGTTGTAAGGCATAGGGAAAGGTTAAATATTATGAGCAGATAAAGGAATCTCACAGTTCTTAAACCTGAAAGTAGAGCATTTATGGGTGATAGCAAGATCAAGGGTATGATGATCTCTGTGTGTAGCTGAGGTAGACGGGAGAAAATGGACTGAGGAACGGAAAAGTTAGAGTATTTAAAGGAACATCATTAAAGATGTTGAAGTCACCTTGTATGCGAGCAAGTACTGAGGAGGAAAAAAACACTGTGGGCCTGGAACTGAACTCAGAAAGTAAGAATGTTTCAGAGGTGTTCAGAGAAGGGAGACTGTCCAGAAAAGAACAGCCACCATGGTTCAGGTTATACATTTGGACAGTGAAAACCTCAAAGGAGGAGAGGTATGCTGAACGACAATAGCAGAGTTAAGAAACAGCAACGGGGAGCTATAACCAGTGAATAGGTTTGAGAGAGTGGGTGTGGGGTGGGATAGAAAAAGGAGAAAATGTAGCTAGTACTACAAAAAATGGTGAGGGAAGTTGTGTCATCAATAGAGAGCCAGATCTCAGTGAGTACCAGAATATGGAAGGAGCGAAAAAAGAAAAGCTTATGATGAAAGGAAACGTATTAAGAATGTAAGACAGCACACAGAGCAAAAGATGGAAAGATCTGGAGTGGGACATTTGAGGGGGGTTGGAAATGATATTAAAGAGATGAGAAAGGAATTGGCAACTGAGAATGAGGAAAATATAAGGAGTTGTGGGTCAGATGTCTATTAAGGAGTAAGTTTAGAAAGAGTATCTGGTTGGAAAGAAGTCCAGTGAGGGAAGTACATGATTAGATTGTTCTAGGTCCTCCCTTGAGGCCCAATCTTATGGCAGATGGCAATGTTGTGCCCTGTGACACCTCAGGAGGGTTAGGAACAGATGGAGGTATAGCAGTCTGAGGGTACCTTCCCTGCAGCAGAAAAGGTTATTGAAGGGTGGGAGGCAGAGAGGATCTTGTCTTGGAGATGGAGATGTTCAGAAATGAATAGTAGCACAGAAACAGGATAGTAGTTTAAAAAGTAGCTAGTAAGTAGAGAAGTTTTTAAAAACCTTTTTCTTTTTTTGAAACACAAATTTTTAAAAGTATCTTTTGTTTTTACATTATCTTAAGTTCTTAAATTATTCCCCCCCACCCCACACACTCTTAATAATAAAGAAAAGACAGGAGAAAAAGTTCAGTGCATCAACCAAGTCAGACAGATACAATGTTATGCACAGATAGTCCCCCACCTGAGCAAGGAAGGGAGGAACACATTCTCATAATTCTTCTTCGGTGGAAGATCAGACATTAAAATTTACAGCATTCAGTTTTTGTTGGTTATTCTTTCTATTTATATTGCTATTGATTTCCTGGTCCAGTTTGCTTCACTTTGAATCAGTTCACACAAATCTCCCCAAAATCTTTTGCTTTCTTCATATTCAATGTTTTTTTTTTTACAATATAATAATATTATTACATTTGTGTAGTACATCTTATTTAGCCATTCTCCAATATAAGGTGGTTTGGTTTGTTTCTGGTCTTTGCTACCACAAAAAGTCATGGAATAAATATTTTGTTATATATGGGACTTTTTTTGACTGATTTCTTTGGGATACGTGCCTATTAATGGCTTCCTTGGGCCAATGAGAATAGACATTTTGTTAGGCTTTTTAGCCTAATTCCAAATTACTTTTCAGAATGATTGCACCAATTCATAGTTGCATCAATAATGGTGCATTAGTGTGCCATCATTCCAAAACACAGACTTCTGTCATCTTTGTTAATTTGCTGGATATAAAATAAAAGTTTACAGTTGTTTTTGATTAGTATTTTTCATTATTAAAAATAAGGAGAAATCTTTCATATGGTTAACAGGTCACAATTCCCTCGACAACTGCTTGTATCTTTTGGCCACTTAATTTACTATGGAACAGCTTTTACTAAATTTATGTTAGTGCCCTATATCAAAGAGATTCGACATAACAATTTTTTCTTATCTGACTGCCTGAGAAGAAGCCTTTTCAATGTAAGAAATAAAAATATGTTTAAAGGAAGAAGAGAAGGCTTTATTGGCAATTGCTTAAAGTAAACTGAGAGAGGATACTCTGTCAGTTTCACAAAACTGTTCTTGCTTATTTCTCCCGAGGAGATCACAAACTCCAATATCAGAAACACTGAAATGTACTTAAGTAAACATCTAACACATTACAAAAAGCAGAAAAAATAATCTGTGATTTTTTAATCTTTCCACCTTTTCTGTTTTCCTATGTATCCAGTATATCCACTAGGTGTCACAATTATGCCTAAATGAGAACCGCAAGATGGAAGGATCTAAGTGCTAGATACAGTCCTCTCTTCCCTAAAAGAAATGCAGCTGTACTATTAAATATATCTTTCTTTTTCTTATGGTTAATACTTTGGAGCTTAATACTAGAGAAATAAAACAATTTTGGAAGCCACTACTGCCTTCTTCTGACAAAGAGCTGTAAAATGTGCTTGATAAAGGCTAAAAATCAGTTTTATGCTTTGCAAGAATTCAATTAAATCACAGATTAAGAGTTAGGATATAACGAGATCATAAATCTAGAGCTGGAAGGCTCCTCAGAAGTCATCTAGTTCAATGTCCTCATTTTATAGAAGAGGAAATTGAGGCCCACAGAAGTGAAAATATTTCCCCAAGGTTGCACAGCTAGTAAGATGAGAGAACAAAATGTGAGGGCACTCTGACCCCCTGGGAAGTAGTTGGGAAAGATAGAAGGCAAAAGGAAAAGGAGATGGCAGAGGATGAGATGGAGAGATAGCGTCACGGAAGCAACAAACATGAGCTTGGACAGACTTCCGGGAGACTGGAGAGAATAGAAGGGCCTGATGTGCTGTATACAAGCCATAGTGTGACAAAGAGTCAGACATGACTGAACAACAACTTAATAAATCTGGTATTCTTTGTTTCTTCTCAATCTTTTATGATATATAAATGTGATGAATTATTATTATTATTATTAATGCTGAACTCTTATCAGTGTGATAACCAATCAGGATTCTAGAAGACTAACAATGAAATACACTACCCACCTCCTGACAGAAAGGTAAAGAACTCAGAAAGCAAAATAAGACAAATTTTTTTTTTGACAAGGTCAGCATGGACACTTAGACATGCAAATAAACAAATCCGGTAGAGAAAATGATGTTGTCTAAAAAGACTGCTATGAATACACAGGTAAAACACCTAACAACTCACATTTTAAAAAGACATATATTCAACATGGAAGAATGAGCAGATAACCAGAGGCCAAACACAAAACCACAGTTCAGTACCATAATAGTGTCAGTGATGCTCAAGCTCAGAAAGAACTGAATTTAAGCAGGAAAAATAAGGACGACAAAACAGGATTTTTAAAAGTTATACTGGGGAAAGAAAGAACAAAAAGAAAGGTTACTGCTAAGGTTAAATAGCAATGATAGCCAACTACAAAGAAAAAGGCATAGGTGCTGAATTTATGTGTTGTTTCTGTATTCTCTGCCCAGGGTGATGATTTTTGGACTGCAAAGGACAAAATATCTGTGGATTTTAGGGAAGTCAATACCCAAGAAAACCAAGGAAATAGTAAAAGGGAGCACCAAGCTGTCTTTGATGAGTTTAAATCATCCTGTCCAGATTAGCAAGTACTAAAAGAACTAGCGAACAGAACTGCCGAGATGCCAAGCTTTCTAGGAAATTTGGCAGAGGATTTAAGAGGCACCACAGAAATGTCCTAATTGGAAACTCAGTTATTAATTTCCCTTATTATTAGTAATTTGGAGTATTCTTTCCTATGGTTAGTAGTTTGCTTACTACTTTTTAACATTTTTATCAATGACATGGACTAGATAAAAGCATTAATTGCTTCTTTATCAAATTTGCACATGAGAAAATGTTGGGAACACACTGGGCTGCAGTCCAAAAAAGACCCTGAAAGGCTAGAATGTTAAGACAAATTAAATAACATGCATACAACAGAATACAAGTTGTATCTCTATGATCTTGGGGAAAACAAACTCAAGATGACTCAAGACTCAAAAAAGTTAATGCTTATTTTAAGGCTCTCCTAAGAAAAGCAGTGTCCTGCCCTGTTCAGACAACATACAGGATACAGTGACAGTCTGGGGTGCCACATTTTAGGAAGGATATTGATTAGTGGGAAAGAGTTGAGAAGGGCAACCAGGATGGAAGGGCCTTAAGATCCTATCATATGAGGGGGGAAGAATAGAGTAGTGAGGATGGTACTCTGGAGAACAGAAGACTTGGCAAGGGATATAAATGACTTCAAATACCTGAATGACTGTCATGTTTGAAAAAGAATTAGAATTGTCCTTGGCTCCAGAGAGCAGAGCAATGGAAGAAAGTTGTAGAGAGGAGGATTTGGAAGGGAAAATGTTAAATGGAAGGGAAAAAATTTCTTAATAATTACAGCTATTCAAAAGCAGCATCCTGGTAGAGTCATAAAAAAGTATATTTGGAATCAGAAGAGCTAAGTTCAAATCCAGACTCCGCCATTTAATTATCTATGTGACCTTGGGCAAGCCACTTAACATTTAGAGACTCTATGCTGGAAAAGGTTTAGATGAACTGATGCAAAGTGAAGCAAAACTAAAATGACAACATACTGACCGTGACAATATAAAGAACTGAAACTGTATGCTATGGAAATGTAATGACCAAGCTTGCTCCCAAAGGAGGCTCTGAAAAGGCATCTGCCACCCTTCTACAGAGCTTAAAGATGTGGGTGTGGAAAGCGGCTGGTTCTGTTCAACAGGTTCCTGTTCCCTTTGCTGTAAGGAATGGCTCTCTGGGGGAAAGGGACACAAAAAGAAATGTGGATAATGTTAAAAATAAATTACATTAAAGATTTTTTTTTAAAGTGGAATGGGCTGCTCCAGGAGGAACTTTTGCGAGAGGAAAGCTGAATAAGGCTAGACAACATTATTGGTTATGTTGGGAAGGGAGTTCTGATATTCTTATTTCGGTGACTGAATGTGCTCTGGTTAGAGACCAGATGTGATCCAAGGCCTCCAGAGTTCCTTCTACTATTGCTAGACTAAGAGAGCATACAAGTGACTAAGCATATGATGTTGTTGTTTAGTTGTTTCAGTCATGTCTGACTCTCTGTGACTCCATTTGGGGTTTTCTTGGCAAGGACACTAGAGTGGTTTGCCATTCCATTTTACAGAAGAGGAAACGGGAGAATGGGTCACACAGCTAGAAAGTGTCTGAGGCAGGATTTGAATTCAGGAAGACTCATCCTCCTGACTTTAGGCCAGCTCTCTATCCACTGAGGCACCTACCTGCCCCACCAAGCTGCCCAAAGAACATGATGGTCAGCACTCAATTATCAAATCGTATACCATTTGACTATATTTTTCTTCAGATGGCTAACGATTTTAAAGGAAACTTTTGATCACGTATTTGTTGTAGTCTTGCAAAGGAAAGAGCCTCATTGCAAACGTTAAAAAAAAATCATACAAATTAGCTTTTACTTCAGTGGATGTTTTGGTTTTAGGTAAAAAAAAAAAACTGAGGAAAGATCTAAATGTGGAAGAGCGCCCTAGAGGAAATGAGCTGACTATTCTTTCCATGTCCACTGAGGACAGACAAGGGTTTTAATTACAAAAATAGTTAGAAGAAAGAAATTCCTTATGGTAAGTGTAATTACCACTGAAAAAAGACTTATTAAGGAAAATCATGGACTATCTCTAAATGGATAATTTTTAGAATAGATCTGAAGCTAATCTCATTTGGAGAGAGCAAAGCCAGAATACAAGCTCCCTAAGGGCAGTAAGTCTTACATCTTACTCCCTGTGAGACCCTGGGTAAAGTCACCCAACTGTTTTTGAGCTTCAAGCAACTCTCTTCTATGGTGAAATGACACCTACTGACAAATCCCTAGGGCCTACCATCCAGTACCTAATAAATATCTAATGAAGTGAACTGAATGGCTGAGCCCCTTTTAGAGTTCCTTATTAGAAAAATAAATAATAGAAAAAAACCTTTTTGTACATTTGTGATTTGCCAATCCTTCTGTTTTAGAAAATACAAATCTAGCTAAGTATACAAAATTCTAATTTAAAAAAAATTAGGATCCTCCTCTACCCAAGCCTTTTTGATGGCTCTGTTCTCTCTCTCTCTCTCTCACACACACACACACACACACACACACACACACAGGCATATGTGTCTGAGATATCTGAGTCAGTGAGGTCCTGTTCAACACCATCTTAGCTCAGTGTTGCTCCATAAATATTTGGTGGGGAGCAAATGAGAGGTGAACAAATTAAGACAAGGAATTATTCTTGAATATTTCATATTAAAATAATTTTAAAAATCAAAGCATTTTTTATTAGAGTAATGCCTACCTTGTATCTGTGGGATGTAAGGAGATAGAAGTTTTGACCTTTTCTTCTCATATCCTTTCTGGGTAATATCGCCTAAAATAGCAAGAAAACAGAAACGGTTTGTAGATTATTCTTTTTTTGCTATTTAAAGGAAAAACAACCTTGATTACAGAGCATCTGAGAATCATCCTGGCATCTAAGAGGCCTTTGCATACATAGAGCAGAAGAAATAATGCCGCTCCACCAAAGGATTTTGTTACAAATAATTTCGCACAGATTTAGGTCTGCTTTCTAACAAGGAGCAGCAGTATTTTCCCTAAAACCAAATTTGGCTCACGAATATGCCACAGACATTACTACAGATCTCAAAAGCCCTCCACAGCTGTAGTTTTTTTGCTACTTAGGATACCCCCAAACAGAAGACCTACATAAATGAAAAAATTCAGGTTTAATTAAATGACCACTACCAACTGATTTGTAAATGTTCACCCATAACAAAATACAACTTAAATGAGTTATAATTATAGGTTCTACTTTAGAAAAGCAACATATTTACCACAAAAAATTAATGCAATCTGCCTGTTAATTTAATTGAATAATATGAATTCTCACAATTTAAAAATATGTGAATATATATGTGTATGTATATATGCGCGCGCACACATACACACACATCCAAAGCAGCTAAAATCACAAATATATATTTACAAAGTTGCAGACAGGATGGTTATTTTATTATTAATCTCTTTTTGTAATGATTTTAACAAGTATTTTTAAATGAGCACAGTCCTAGACTCTTACTAGATACTCAGAAACTTTTTGACTGAGTGATTTTTAACAATAGAGTGTTTCACATGCTGAGTCATTCTTCTGCAAGTTGCTATTTTAAAAATACATATAATGGAAACTAATTTTTTATTGAACATTCACTGGGACATTTTACCCTATGTGAAGAAAGATGTCTACAAGTTTACTGAAGAGAAATGGTACTAATGATGTGCAGTTGGAAGGACAGTCCCATGGCTACTTGTACATATCTTGAATGGACAATGAATATGGCAATAACCAAGATCAGAACTGAGTAAGAGAAAGTAGGAAACATTTGGGATCTATGTAGCTAGTATTTGCTGCATTCTGAATGGTTCTAAGTTTCTCCCTGGAACAAATGTAGAAAATAATAGAAAAACTCCCCAAAAGCTACAGATTCCAGGCCAATAAACTAGCCTGAAGGATATCTTAAAATTCATCCCCTCTATTCATGTTCCTTGCTATCATTTCATTCTTTTCACTGTACTCCTTCACCTGGTTCTCTCACAAGACAGGAAGACATCAGCTACGATTTAAGTAGACCCTATATGGCTAGTAACCCCTCTCTTCCTCTTCCAATTTATTGCTTCCAAATAAATCTATAGCTCATGCCAAGTCACTGCCTATCAAGTTAACTCCAAACTCCTGTGTCTGGAATTTAAGGCCAACCACAAGATCTCCACTGAATTGTTCCCAGAATTTCCCTAAAAATACTCTGTTTCAGCTAAACAAGGCACTTTGTTTTTCTCATACTCTAGTTTTCCTACCTCCAAGATTTTTCCTCATGCAAGACTGTTCTCTTAAGATGTTTCCCATTACTATCTCCATGCAATTTTAGGTTAACCTATCTATCAAGCTTGGGACTCCTATCTTCAAGACATTTGTACTAAATATCTCCTTGAGAGCTAAGGATCATACAACATTGAGGAATGACAGAATTCCTACCTTCAGAGAATTTACAGTTTAGGAGACTGTAATAGATGATTATCTATGATTAGTATGTCATATATATGTGTCTATGTAGATATACATACCCATATTACATACATATACACATGCATTTCTTTCTTTTGGAGGGGGAGGCAACTGGGATGAAGTGACTTGCCCAGGGTCACACAGCTAGTAGATGTCTATGATCACATTTGAACTCAGGTCCTTCTGACTCCAGGGCCTGTTCCCTATCCACTGATATGTTTTAAAGAGAGACCCTATATGGCTAGTAACCCCTTGCTTTTACTCTTCCAATTTATTACTTCCAAATGAATCTACAGCTCATGCCGAGTCATTTCCTTGCTCACCAACAACTCTAGCCTCTAGTGTTCTCTCTTCCAGTCTACTGATCATGTAGGGGCTTCGTGAGGTTTTCTTTTGGACTTCCTGTGCAGGTATGGAGGGACATCTTATGGCTTCCCAGCCCCCCCAAACCTATGGTGGCTGCTAAACAAGACAGCTACAGCATGTGCTTATCTAGGTGATTCAGAGTAGGGACCACAAGGATTTGATGGCCTCTTCTGTTTTATGTTTCTTTCCCTGAGCACAGGGTTATAGAGAAGCATTTAGGTGGCAAAGCGGGTAAGAGCACTGGACTTGGTACCTTGAATTCCAATCCTGCCTCGGACACTTACAAGCTCACTCACCTCTCACTCGGTTGTTGTGAGAGTTAAATGATAATGAGTAGTGTTTTGTAAACCTTAAAGCACTACATAAATACTAACTCTTATTATTGTTGGTGTTATACCGATGATAACGAGGATAATAAACCCCAAGTGACCCCAACATGCATGTCTCCAGCTTGAGAGACAACCTTGTGAGTCGAACAGGTGCAGTTCTTTAGATGCCCTGTTGGGTGTGGGCTATACCATCTCCTCATACCACTTCTATAAAGCCTCACAGGAGCAAGACCCCAAGCCTTCACCTGGATTACCAGTAGACAAAGATTTTGAGGGAGTTGTGCGGACAGTGAAGGGATAAAGTAAAGGTGGACATTTTAAGTATCACTCTCTCAGGAAAATATAGTAAGGAGTCATTGATTATTATATTATTTAAAAATTTTTCTCAAAATACATTGAGGACTATGTTTTGAAGATTTCTTTTGTGAGGAGGAAATAAATAGCTGCTGAATACCTATCTATAATGCAAGTTAAGTACCTTTCAAATACCTCTTAGGGAAACCCTAGAAACACAGCAAAATGTAAGCTTTAAATGATTTTCCTCAGAGCTCCAGGGAGGTATGAAAAAGAGTCTGACTTCTCTTCTGGGAAGGCAGTCCTTCTCTTCCCCCACTCTCCCACCACAGTGGTAAACCCAATATATATGATCTCAAAGGTAGGGGGCCCAAGTGGAAGAGAGTAAATGTCTACCGTCCTTGGGTCTAGTGATCCAGCTGTTACACAGGATATAAATAAATTAGGATAGCTGCCAGTAACCAGTGAGGATATATTCTGCAGCTCCTCTTGGTTGCCCCTCCTCAGTGTCACCAAACAAAATGAAATACCTCACTTGCTCTAAACAAAGAGAAAACAGATGGATTTTGGTTGGTAACTTTGGCCTTCAAGCTACAGAAAATACATCTCTGCTATAGGGAAATAAACATTTTTATGGACAAGGGATTTTTTCTCTTCTACCCTCTCTGGTGTTACTGGAAAAGAAAGGAAAAGGAAGAAGTTGACTTATTTGTAAATAAGCCTGAAGCATCAGAGTTTTTTTTGATGAAGTCTCCCCTTATAAAGGCAGCGAGACAACTGATTTAAAACCAAAGGACTAAAATTCAATATTTCATTGAAATTTGCGTGGGCTTCATTTTAAGCTTCATATTAAGCTTTAGCTACAGAGCACTTGCCTAAACATTAAGAGGGACACAGGGTTGCTCCTATTGGTAAAAATAAGATATAAGTACATGAAAAGTACATAAAAGGTACATGAAAGAATGAAGTGTCAATGCAAGACAACATATTATTAACAGCCCAAAAGAGTCAAAGTTCAACGAAGGCTGAGGTCAAGAAGAGTTAATGTACTAAGTTAAGAAACAAGATCCGGATTGATGAATGAGTGATTGATTCAGTACATGAAAAACAGAGAAAAGAACTTTTTTCTTTTTCCCTGTGGGAGAAACTATGTGATCCAAGGCTGAGAATAATAAAAAAAAAAAATGAGCCTAATGTATTCATGGAAGTGAGGAATATAACTCAGCATGCCTGTCTGAATAAAAAGTCAGTCTCTGCCAACAACAGCAAAATTTCATCCCTTTTCTTTAGGAAATGGGAGAAGAAAGAGGGAAAGAAAGGCAGCAAATAGGTTTGAAGATACAAACCTTTATGTGGGTTCCAGTGTACAAAGCAACTTTTATGGAAGGGAGTGAAACACGAGGACCTGTGCAGTGGGTGGGTAACACATGAGTGGGTCTAGCACTGGTTTGGATCTCTGCATCTTTCATAAGAAGATATATACCAAAAAAAAAAAAAAAAGAAGATATATGCCTTCGCTGTTTCTGCCTGTGTATAAGATATTTCAGCAAATATAAGAGAATGTGTCCTCATGTCCACTAAGGTAGAGTGCTACCTAAAGCAGTGTGTATATGTATGTGTATATATACATGTATATTTGTATGTATAGCTACACCTATCCACCTATCTAAAAACTAAGAGAGTTTAGGTCAATACTTCAACTTAAAGCTATACTTCTGTTACTACCAGACTAAATAAATAGTGCAAGCAAAGTTGCATAATAATGCTTTAGCCTAAATGCCACTTTGATTTTTTATGAAAAAAGTATAAAATAGTAGGCCATATTACATGTTAACATGTAATTCAATATCAAATAACAGGAAATTTAGTAAACAGTGAATCCTCCCAAACTATGCACATTTATAAATTCCAAACCAAGATTTTGAACTTTACCACATATCCTAGGACTAATCCAAGAAGGAAATACTTTCTGGCTTGGCACAATAGTTTTCAACATACGCTACTGTTAACATGTAAACACTGCAAGTAAAATCATTCCTAGAGTTGGTGCTCCTCATTCTTTTTGTGTGTACTGCAATCTCTTTTTGGCTTGTAATTACTATCAATTTCGTTTGACTAAGGAAAGACAGGTTTCTGAGTAACAATTGTAAAGAAGCGTGTAGTACAGATGTTGTGTTAAATGACAGGAAGTATGGGGGTCTGGGTCAAAGGGCCTGGGTTCAAGTCTTGGATGTCTTTTAATACTCTGTGACTTTGCACAAGTCAGTTAACCTCTCTGTGCGCCTCAGTTTTCTAGAGTGTAAAATTTAGGGACTGAACTAGACGATCTCTGAGATTCCTTTCACAGACAGATCTTAGATCTGAAATCTATTTGAAATCTATTGCTCTTCATTTTACAAATAAGGAAAAAGATCCAAGAAAGTGAAATAACTTGCCCAAGGTCAACAATGTTTGCCCAAGCACAGCACTTTGTAAGCAAGTTCTGCATACTGAATTTTATGTCTAGCATTATGGTAATTTGTGTAGGTGTCATAAACTCTTTTTTGGAGAGCAGGGATTATAGGACATTTACATCAACTCACGACACCTAGAACAATGCTCCAGGAGTAATCAGTATACCTGGCTACCAAACGTTAAGCAAAGCCTGTTAGACATCCATGCCGTACAGTTAGTGACTGTTACTAAGACTGTCCCTATAATCACCATGAGGCATTTTGAAATATTTAGGAGACTCACATATCTATTAGCATATGTCCACCTACACAAGGCAATACATTCTCAAGTTAGAAATTACTTCCCTGAAGGTTAATAATACGTTAAGTATATTTGATTTCTTCAGAGTAGGAAACCTCATCTGGTCTTGTTGTTACTCCTGACTTCATCATCTCATGGGGCCACTTTCACCACCACACAGCACATCAAATAACTAAGGGGTAGAATACAAATGCAATGTTTTTATTATTAACAACGACAGCAGATTTCAGAAACACTTGTAAACCTGCTCCGTTTTTTTGTCCATTTATTTTCCTTCTGTTTTCTTTTCCAATCTTGGAATGATGTGACTTAGCTGGGCCCAAAATCATGTTTTCCTGCATTTTCATTACCACCATGCCGCTATTTTGTGAGGTAATACTATTTCTAATTTCCACTGCTCTCCACAATATTTTGCAAATGAGTTCTCACATTCTAAACCTTTGCTGCCCTTCACCTGTTACATCTCTCTGCTTGGCAAGGAGATCAAGGGTTTGCAGGGTAAGGTGTGTTCTGGGATATTTTCCTCGTTATGTAGATTGTTTAACAATGTTTAATTTTATGTAGGAAATGGTAATAATCAGAATCAACATTTTTCCTTTATCTGTTTTCTCTTTTTTTTCAATAGCTTTTTTTTTTAAAGTCAGACTAGAGCTATCATAATTCCTCTGCATCTGTTTTTTTTTCATTAGCCTTTCTTCTAGGTTAGTGTGGGTTCTGACTTTTGTTCTAACTAGTTTATAGTCTCATTGTACTGATTCTGAAATGACTCACATATCAGTAACTAGTCATTTCCTGTTTGTTAAGACAGAGACAATTACAGATAGCTGGTACTCACCATGTCTAGTACCTTCTTATTTTCGTCTTGAAGTACTGATAACATATGAGCACGTGACTTCTGTGAAGTCTACAAAAAGCAGTACCCATACAGATGAACTATTGTAATGCCTCACCTTGGTACTGGGATGATCATGGGTTCTCCAAAGGTAGAGCAGCAGGGTGTAACTTCTGTTCTTTTGTTAAGTTGTTAAGGCTTGGAGTACAATCCAAGTGATGAAAATGGGGGGGAGGGGGGGCGGTGGCGCACAATCAGGAATGTCTTTTGTAGAAAGAGGTATTCAGGCTGTATCTTGAAGGAAATGAGAGATTCCATAAGGCAGAGGTGAAAAAAGAATGTAGTACAACAGCACAGATACAGAAGACTGAGTAACAGGGACAAGGCCAGTTTGGTTATACCAAGAATGTGGAAGGGGGGCGATGTAGACCAAATCTGAAAAAATAGGTCGGTGTCAGGTTGTGAAAATCAAAAAGAAGAGTGTATATTTGATCCTAGAGCCACTGGAGCTTAATGAGTGATATCACTGAGACCTTCACTTAAGGAAAATCAGCTTCATATTTGAATGAAGGATAGAGTGGAAGTGGGAGAGACTTGCAGCAGAGATGCCAATTAGAAGGCTAATGCAAGAGACTAGGTGATAGGTGATGTGGGCTTAACTAATACGCATGGGGCCCATGTTGAATTGCTGGACTTCTTGGGGGGGGGTGGGAAGGGAAGAGGGGAGAGAATTTGGAACTCAAAGTTTTAAAAAATAGATGTTCAAAAAAAAAAAAGTTTTTGCAGGCAACAAGAAAATAAGATACACAGGCAATAGGGCATAGAAATTTATCTTGCCCTACAAGAAAAGAAGAGAAAAGGAGAGGGTAGTGGGGTGACAGATGGGAGGGCAGACTGGGGAACAGGGCAACCAGAATATACGTCATCCTGGAGTGGGGGGGAGGGTAGAAATGGGGAGAAAATTTGTAGTTCAAACTCCTGTGAAAATCAATGCTGCATTAAGTATGGTTTGTTGCAATCCTCGTTTTGATTGCACATTAAGAGCTAATCATTCTATCTGAAGCATAATCTCTTGCAACTTCATAAATTTGCTTGTCATGTGCCATAGTGTTGTTCCCCCCTTTTCTTCTAAATTCTGTAAAAAGTTCCCCTCGTTCCACCAACTCTAAGATAGCAGCTAGTTTCTCTCAGGATATTTATTAGCATCCAAGCTGAAGAGACCATCCATCCTGAGTTACCTGCCACTTTGAAATGTCCATCATCTTTATGGTAGTGAGAACCAGTTCATAACAGTTCCCCTCCACCCCACCCCTGGCAAAAAGTATCTATATCTAAGGCAAATGAGAGCCTTTAATTTGTCCCAAAGCCAATTTGCCCAAAAGACCAATGACGAGTTCAGAAAAGCCTATCCAAAAGCTAGATATGTATATCCTGGACAATCAGGACTCAAACAACTAAAGAGTGGAGGCCACACAGATAAAGTAGGATATCAGAAGTGGAGCTGTACTGTACGAGCAAGTACAAGCAAGAGCAATCCAAACTCAAATTGTATCTCTGCTGAACAGTAGTCTTTTGATTCTTACAGATACTGGTACTTATATCTATATGGAGAAAGCTGATGGAGGAACAGAAACTATAGAAGATCAAAGGACCATGCTCCTCAAACTGGAAGCATTTGCCAAAGCGGCCTTGTGCTCACTCTTAAGATTTGGCTTACTATAATTCATCTCCTACACTAATTCCTATCCTTTAATAAACCCAATTGGATGGGTTGCATGTTGGGCATTACTTCCATCTTTTAGTGGTGCAAGAGTAATGTTTATCATGTAATAAACTATGACAGGATGATAGTTTGGGATGTGGGAGGGACAAGGAAAGGGTCTGGGTTATTTTTTAAGGACTCCTGGAATAAATAGCTTGCTGGTTGATCTCCCTTCTCAAATCTCTTCCCACTCCAGGCTATCCTCCACTCAGCTTGCAAAATGATCTTCCTAAAGCAAAGGTCTAATTATGATGCCACTCCACTACTCGAAGAACTCCAGTGTCTCCCTACTACCTCTAGGATCAAATGTAAAATCTTCTGTTTGTCTTTTAAAGTCTCTCATGATCTAGCTCTTTCCTACCTTTCCGGCTTCTTAAATCTTACTAACTTCCATGACATCCTAGTGACATTAGCCTTCTTGATGTTCTTCAAATAAGATACTTCATTTCCAACTCCACAAATTTTCACTGGCTGAAGGTCCCTCCTCATCTCCACCTTCTGAATTCCTGGGCTTCCTTCAAGTCTCAGCTAAAATCCCAACTTCTGCAAGAAGCCCTTCCCTTGAGGCTAGCACCTTCCCCCTCGGATTGCCTCCAATTAATCCTGTATATATCTTGTTTGTACATAACTTTTGGATTCTGTCTTCCCCATTTGATTGTAAGATCCTTGAGAGGTAGAACTTTTTGCCTTTCTTTGTTTCCTTGGCCCTGAGCATAATTCTTGGCACATACTAAGTGCCTAATAAATGTTTGTTGATTTAAGGCAGTAAGGAACCTAAATAGCTGTCAGAGCCAGTTTGGAGGGTAGAACTGAAGATAAGAATTCAAAGAACGGAGCTTCTTGAGGGACTAAAGAGAATGGAGTCAAGGTACAGGTAGCTGGTTTGGCTTTGGCTATCATGAGATCCACCTTCATCCTATGAGACTTTAGGAAAAGAGAAAAAGTGAGATTCTGAGCCATGAAAGATGGGATGTAATGCGGCTCATAAGATATAGTCTCAATCTTTTAATAAGAGGCAATTTCACCTCCCAAGGAATTGGGGAATGATAATGGTAGTGAAGGTTTGAGAGAGTAGGTTTAAAACTATCACTTTGGGAAATGTATTATAGATACTGTAAAAAATGAATAAAGAGTTTTGTGAAGTACCTAGGGCTCAACAATTTAGTGACTCCATCCCATCAACACTTTGCTTCTGGGGAAGAGGTATAAGGATGGTGAATGATAAGGTTTATCCATGTAGGAACACTAGAAGTAAAGAATTTCAAAGTTAAGAAGAAAAAAATGCTCATCATCTAAATTACTGATGATATGGTAAAAGTTATAAAGGGAAGAAAGTGAAACCAGAAATAAGTTGACGAAGACAAGAGGTTGTGGTCAGAGAGGGACATTTTAGTATTTAAAATCTTGGAGGTGATGCTCTATTTTGTGTTATAGTTACCTGTGTATTTGTTTTACTGCCTTTAATAAAATGTAAGTTCCTTAAGGGTAAGGATCAGTTCTTACTTAATACTGTATAATACCCTCTTTGGGATACATTTCTCAACTTATACTCATGAGTTGGGGATTCCAGAAGGCAATTACTTATTCTTAAGTTCTGGGGTAGGTGCTGACTTCTAATGTTACAAACAGGCAGCAGACACAATTTGTAAGAGCTTAGTAAAAAATAGTATGAACAAAATAGCCTCTCTTAAATTGGAACACACTCTCCCACCAATCCACACTGTGTCCATAAGAAGAGTGTTAAAAATGCAAATGGCTGTGAGGTACAACTAACAGCTTTAGTACTGCAGGGCCTAGAAGTCTTTGCCTTCTTGGTAGTATGACCCCACAGCTCTGAGGCTGCACCATCTCTGCTCTGTGGGTTCCAAGGTCTGTTCCTTTCCATAACCAACTATCTTCACTACTATGAGGGGTTCCATTTCTTGAAGCTGTGTTTAGCCTCAAATGTCTTCTATTAGTGTCGTATGCAGCTTGTGGTCTTTGCTCTGTACTAAAGAAAGTGTTTACTATGAGTTGAGGAACTGGGGGGAAGGGAGGGGAAGGAACGGGGAACAATTTCCTCTCAAGAGTCTGGTTCTTGTTCAACCTCTGGCTCCTAGCTTAGAACTGAACTCTGTCTTTAGGGATCAGGCATTTAAAGAAGAAAACAACCATTTACTCAGCACTCTATGTGTCAGGAACTATGCTAAGTGTTTTACAAATGTTATCTTATTAGAACCTCATGACAACCTTGCGAGTTTAAGAGGTATTATAACCATTTTACAGTTGAGGAAAATGAGGCAGAGACATTATGTGACTTGACCAGGGTCTGAGGCTGCATTTGAATTCAGGTCTTCCTGACTGCAGACCTTCTACTTAAATCCCTACTCCATAAGTTCACTCCCTTTAATTTCATCAAAGAAAGGGGTTATAAAGGGATCAATGGGTATGGCTACCTCCTTATAGTTTAATACTTCATTATCATTCTGTGATTGTATTTGGGGCTTTCTAGTCATGGTGAGGTTAAATACTAACTTCTCCGTATCTGTATCACTATACCTAGGCTGGTGTTTTGAACTTAGCAGAGGTTTAAAATATTTTTCCCCTTAAATCTTAGACTTGGAATGATTTCCAGTAATGGTTACAGCTAAAAGTTTACCTAGTTCAGTGGATAATTTAGTATTTCACTCTGGGCCAGACAAGTTTAAACAAATCCAGGGCTGGAAAGACAACTTCTTAAAGAAGTTGGATGCCACTCAGTACAAATCTTTAAAAGTCTGACTCATATGAAAAAGCATTTATCCATCTAGTAAAATTATGCTTGCAAATCAGCAATTCAATTATATACATGAACAGAATTATGCTTTGTTTGAAGTAGCAAAAAATTCAGTAATATTTAAATAAGCTTTCCTTTAGATGAGTTACTTAGAAAATTCTGGGATGGAACACGTAACTATCAAAAAGCACCTGGTAATATAATTTATACAGGTGATATGCTAGATGTTGTATGATACGATTTAAACCGCATATTCCTAGTCAGAAGGACAAAACTGAAATAATTAGACAAAGGATCTACAAATCCTTAAAGCAGCATTTTAAAAGTATAATAATTAAGTACATTACTAAAGCACTGAGATGATGAATGTACCCAACTTTTCTGGAGCTCATCAAAAAAGGGCATGGACATGGAAAAGGAGAAAGAATGGCCTAGTTTTAGGCTTTACTTGAGGGTGAAATACTGCAGTGCTATTGTTTGACTCTGACCTTGAAGTCAACTTGTGGAGAGAAATAAAAAAAGCCAGGCAAGTGAATGTGAGATGGGAGAAGCAACAACAGAAGAAAAGAGACCTGTCAAAGTAGTGAGGAACAGTGGTACTCTGGCCATAGAACAGCATCCAAGTTGGAGCTCAGCTGCTGAATTCTACCAGCACAAGCTGAGCCTAGCAACCAACTCCGACAGACTCTAGGAAGGTCATTCAAAATGCAGAATTAGTGGTGGTGTTGAAGCTCTCTTGCATTAGCTATCCCTTGGGCTTTCCTAGAGTAGGGACCCTCACACTGACCTAGTTATTCGCTTGTTTTATCTATGTTCCCTAATGGAGAACTGGATGGATCATCATGATGCTCGTGACTCCGCTCTACCTAACTGTAGCAAAATGCCACGGCCACATTTTTTAAAAATGACACTTTTCTATGATTTCAAATATTTTCTCAGAATAGGTGTGTCTGGATGGACATTTAAATCTGCACCAATCAGGCTACTTGAGAGGCTACTTACTGAGACTGGAAAATTGAGAGGTACCAAAATCTGGGGAGGGAGAATACTTAAGGTACTAGAGTTTTGTCCCCATTCAGACCAAGACTCCCTAAACCACTTCTCCTCCTTCGCTCTAGCAGTCTTATTGTCAAATGGCACTAACTCTACCCCTTTGGCCTATTCTTCCAATTTGTGAATTCCTCCCTGAACCTCCACCCAACACGCACCCTTCAAACCGAGATTAGCCCATGACTATTCCACACTCCCCAGACTATATTCCACCTTTTTTCCTTTCCACATTGCCCCTCCTTCTCAGTTCCCTTTTAGGGGTTACCTTCCCCCACTAGAATGTAAGCTTCTTGAAGGCAAGGACTATTACATTTGTCTTTTAATTCCCAACTGTGAGCACAGCGTCTTTATATATGTACTTAACAAATGACCACTGGACTGGATTGGACTGGATAACACTGTTATTGAATTCAGTTCAAATCCCAGAAAGCTGACAAAGACCTCAGGAGTCATCTAGTCCAATCCATAACAGGCCTGACAAAATGCTGCACAAGTGGTCACCCAACCTTTACTTATAGTTCTCAAATGAAGGGAAAACCCGCTACCTCCTAAGAAAGCCCATTATCCCTTTGGATAGTTTTCTGTATCAGGAAAATTTTCCTTTTACCAAACCTAAGTTCCCTCTGCAACTTTTGCCCATTGCTCCCAGTTCTCTCATATAGAGTCAAACAGAATAATTTAAACCCTTTTTCATATGAGAACTAACAGGATGTCTACCTCCTGCCCAGTCTTCTGTTCTCTACACTAAACATTTTCAGTTCTTTAATCAATCCTCACGTGGTGTTATTTCAATGCCCTTTACCGTCCTCCTTAGGATGTTTTCCTAATGTCCTTGATGCTAGAATTAAGCAAAATGCTCCAGATGTGGTCTGGTAAGGACAAAGCTTAGTGATTTTTTTTTGTCCTAGACATTATGCCTCTCTTAATGCCATCAAGAATTTCATTAGCTTTTTTAGATGCTACATTATACTGGTGACTTGATTGAAACTTATTAAACTCACTAAAACTCCCAGATCTTTTTCAAACACTGTTGTCTAGCATGCTTCTTCCATCTTGTGAAGTTGATCCTTTGAACTCAAATGCAGAACTTTACATCCATTTTAATATTTCATCTTTTTTGGTTCAGTCTAATGCTCTAGTCTATCAAAACCTTCAACGAACTATACTCTAGTGCATTAGTAATTATCACCCTCAGCTTTATGTCACTACAAATTTGATAGCATGCCATCAATGGAAGTCATTGATAAAAATTTCATTCTGCACAAAGTCAAAAACAGATCCCTGGAGTATTCTACTAGAGACTTCCCTCCAATCTGGCATTAAATGTTAATGAATATTCTTTGGGTCCATGGAACTATTCAACTAAATCCATGTACTTTCTCTATTATTAAACCAACATTAACGAACAATCAACCACAAGAATAGCATGAGACTTTGTCAAATGCTTTTCTAGCATCTTGGTAACTATAACCATAGCAATGGTAACCACCTATTGGATAGTAAGCTCCATGAGGGCAGGAATTATATCTTATCTAAATTTTGTATCTCTCTCCTTAGAGCTTAGCATAGTATTTGGTACTAAGTAGGCACTTAATAAGTGTTTGTTAAATTTCAATTCTCTTATATACCTTGTAGATCCACAGGCAAACCAAGAAGAGCCACGCCCTGAACATTACAGGTGCAATAGGGTGTGACAGTACAATCCTGGCCTGAATAAAGAAATGGTTTTTAATCACATATGTAAGGAAGATGCAAATTTTATAGTAAATCCTCCTGACTTCCTCACCCTCCTGGTGGCCTACCATGATCACTACAGCACCGGGAATTTAAAAACATTATCTACTATGAGCAAAGCACTGGTGATAAATATAAATGAAAAGTCCTTGACTTCAAAAAGCTTACTTTCTACTACTTATATATGAATACTACATATACATAGATAAGTAAACTAAGATAATTTGAGAAGAGAATAAGCATGAACACCAGAGAGTATCAGAAAATACTTTTTTAATGCCCAATCAAATCCTGATAAATGTTGTCTACAGACTTCAACATCACTTCCCTTCAACAAGTTCAGTATCTAGCTCACAATTTTTTCTCCTCCCCAATCCCTTCCTTCAGACTATGGGACTTCAACATAAATACTAACTCTCCCTCAAACACCTTAATTATTCATTTCTTCAACCTATATACTTCCCATAATCTACTCCTCCTCCCTTCCCTAGCCACACACAAAGATGGTCATACCCTTAATCTTGTCATCACTGACAAATGCACCACCTCCACAGTCAACAATTCTAAAATCCCTTTATCTGATCCTAATCTATTGGCTTTCTACCTCTCTCACTTCCTCCTCTTACTAAACTCTATTCTTTGTCCATACTGTGACTTCCAATCCCTCAACCTCTCTGTTCTTTCCCAGGCCATGACCCCTGTACTAAGCTACTCTCTCCTCTTTTCCCCATGTCGACCAGTTAAACTCTACTCTGTTCTCCTGAATCCCTAATCCCTCATTATGTTGCCAATGGCACCCTGCCAAGCCTCAGCCTTGGATGCCTCCTACCATCCTCTGCCTTCACTCCTACACACAAATACTCTCTTTCTCTCTGAATGAAGGTGGAGAAAACCACACATTTGTAATGGGGTCCACTACAATTTTATGTTATACAACCTCAATTGAGTCTTCACTCCTACACAGAAATCCTTCTATACCTCTCTCATAAACTCTCTATCCCACTGTCTTTGCCTCTTCTAAACCTTTTCATCTCTCCTCAAACCTCTGATGGCTCCTCCTCCACCCTTTCAGCTGAGAACTTTGCCCCATATTTTACTGAGGAAATTGAGGCTATTTGCCATGAATTTCCTTTTCCCCTCTCATATTACTCAGATGCTGGCTAGTACTATCTCCTCCTTCATCCATTTCTCATAGAAGAGATGGCAATACTCCTTACCAAGGGCTAACTCCTTACCTACACAAGTGATCCCACTCCATCCATCTCCAAAAGATTTCGTCCCTATCAACCCTACTCTTATCATTTACCCTTAGTCTCTCCTTGTCTACTGGCTCATTCCCTGCTGCCTACAAACGTGTCCATGACTCTCCCATCCTCAAAAAACCCTTGCTTGATCCTTCCATCCTCACTAATCCTTTGTGGCTAAACTCTAGGAGAAGGTTGTTTACAATAGATAACTACTTTCTCACTCTCACACTAACCCCTTAAAATCTAGATTCTGACCTCAATATTCCACTGAAACTGCTCTCTCCAAAGTTACCAATCAACTCTTAAAGGCCAAATCCAAAGGCCTGTTATCAATCTTCATTCTATGACCTCTCTGCAGCCTTTGACACTATCAATCACTATGTTCTCCTTGACATTCTCTTCTCTCTAGGTTTTCAGAAAACTGTTCTCTCCTGGTTTTCCTATCTACCTACCCGGACCGCTCCCTCTCTGTCTCCTTTGCTAGATCCTCATCCAGGTCACACCTTCTAACCATAGGTGTCCCACAGGGTCTGTCCTGGGCCCTTTTCTCTTCTCCTTCTCTACTGCTTCATTTGATGATATTATCAGCTCCCAAGGATTTAAGTATCATCTCTATGCTGATTTTCTCAAATCTGCCTATCCTGACGTATAGGGCTGTGTTGTGATGACTTTCAATTTCACATCTACAAATGCCTTTCAGATACCTCACACTGGATATCCAGTAGACATGCAGCCTACTCGATATTTATCTCTCCTCTTAAACCCAACCTTCCCTGTTATTGTCTAGGGCACCTCCATTTTCTACTCCCCAGGTGCCATACTTTACTCTTTCACCCCCTATATGCAATCTGTTGCCAAGGCTTGTCAATTTCACCTTTGCAACATCTCTCAAATATTCCCCCTTCTCTCTTCTGCCATCGGGTCTTCATTACTCCATACAACATCCTGCTGGTGGGTCAGCCTGCCTTAAGTCTCTCCCCACTCCAATTCAGCCACTAAAATACAGGTCCAACTATGTTACTCCCAAATTTAAACTCCACTGGCTCCCTGTGATTTCCAGAATCCTCTGTTTGGCATTCAAAGCCTTTCATACTAGTCCACAATCTCCCCATCACCACCTTTCCAGTCTGCTTACACCTTATACCTTTCACCATCTATGCATTCTTTGATCCAGTGACACTGGCCTCCTTGTTCCATGAACAAGACACTCAATGCCTTTTCCCTGGCTATTCCCCAGACCTAGAATGCTCTCCTTCCTTATCTCTCATTTTTTAGAAGTCTTTCACAAGCCCTCTTAATTCCAGTGCCTTTCCTCTATTTATTGTTTCATACTTATCATTTATATAGCTTATCTGTACATGTTTGCCTGTTGTCTTCCCCATTAGACTGTGAGCTCCTTGAAAGCAAGGACTATCATTAACCTGATATGCACAGTGCCTGGCATATAGTAGGAATTTAATCAATGCTTAACTGGCTGAGTGATTGACTGATTATGCAGTAATAGATTTTACTATTGGTATATTACAACTGTGTAGCAAAATAGAGGACAAACCCTTCTTCGGAAAAAAATAACATTTGAGGCTTGTGATAATATTTGAATACAAATTTAAAGCATATCAAATTGTATTAAAAACAAATTGAATGTCACTTCTAGCACTTTCAAAGGTGTTCTATGACAAGTGTAAGAAATGGATCTGGAACACAAATAAGAAAAAGGAAAAAAATGACCTCTTCAATCAGGCCTCCCTTCACAGAGGTAGACTTTTAAATAACAGGACAAGTTCATATTTTTTCCTATAAGCTATGAGGAGTGATTTATAGGAGAATGACACAGTTGGACTTGTGTGTAAGAGTATTAGTTTCATGGCGACGTGGAATATGGATTGGAGAAAGTAAAGTCTTTAAGCAGGGAAACCTTTAGAGGGTATTTAAAATGTACCTAATACTTAATATACATTATTTCATTTGAGCATCACGAGTGGGTGAAATAGGTACTAAAACTATTAATATCATCCCCATTTACTTTTTCAGATAAGCTAAGGTGATTTAGACATCTCTCACTACAGATTTTTGTCATGGTTATTGTTCATTTTACTAACAGCACTAGGTACTAGCATCTAGCATATAACTTTAAACACAGTTGTTTTAAACCAAATCCTCTCTATGAGACTGTTTCAGGAAGGCTGATTTGTGACTGTGAGTTTAACTCTATTAAAATGATCCAAAAGAACTCTAGTATTATGGCCTGTCATCTATACATTTCTCCCTGCCAACCTGCAAGGCAGCTAGGTGGTGCAGTGTATAAAACATTGTTTTGGACTCTGGAAGACCTGAGTCTAAATCCAACCTCAGTCAGACATTTGCTAGCTGAGCAAACCACTTAACCTCTGTTTGCCTCAGTTTCTTCATCTATAAAATGGGGATAATATAACAGCATGCTTTTTGTAAGGATCAAATGAGATAATATTTGCAAAGTGCTTATCAGAGAGCCCAGTACACTATAAAAATGCTAGCTATTAATGCCCTGGAGAAGAGTTTTGTTCATAAGACTGGCTTAATAAGTTTGTTCTCAGACCCTGTTTTATTTTGAATTACCATGAAATTGTCCCTTACTCTTGGGGTATGAATCAGCTTCAGTACTGTGCTGGAGCCAAAATCTTAAGGTCAAGTTTAAATGTGAAAATTCTGAAGGTCTAGTTATCATTACAGGTATTAAAGGTCCTTGAGGCCAGGTACTTCTTTCATTGAATTTTCTACCTCTCATGGTGCCCTAACACAGAAAAGACAAAAAGCAGGCATTTAAATGTTTGTCAAATTAAATGGAAATCTGACATCCTCTCCAAGTCAACATATAGCAAAGACTCTCTCCCACTAGGATTTTTTTACTCAATAAATAGTCAATGGTTGGCTGTTGTCCTTTGTTCTCAAAGAAGAACAAAATGACATCACTATCTTGGAGTCAAAGTACAGTGTGTTGGATCAGACCAACACAAGCTTGGAAGGCTCTACCACAGGGCAGACACAAACAGTCCATATGAACATCTGGAATAGAGATGCTTCTACAACTGAGCATCTCAAGTTTCTTTTGAGTTGCTGATATTCTGCTCTGCTCAAAGAGCACAGACCCTTCTTTGATGGTGCTGGAACATTATGCTGGGTGGTCCCTAAGTGCCTACTATGTGCAGGCCCTAGGGTAACTGCTAGAGACAGAAATACAAAAGCAAAGACAGTCTCTGCCCTCAAGGAGTTTACAATCTAATGCGGGAAGACAACACACAAAAGAAAGCTAAAAAAGGAAATAGGGTATAAGCAGAAACATGGTAGAAAAGTCAAAGAAGTCCAAAATAAGTCCAGCTGGGTGGGAAATGGGAAGTCTGTACTGTGCCTCTTCCTTAAATGAAGACTTAGAAGTTCATGGCTTTGTCCTCCAATCAGAGAAGCAGAGGATACTAGTGAAGTGTCAGTACCAAAGTCAATTGGATATTGCAGGATGACAAGATTTCCCAATGATCAGGTTTAAGATAGGGAAGTCAAAGATGTCCAAAATGACCATTTTTTAAAATTCTCATATGTAGTCATTATGAAATAGGTGAGAGAGCCAGAAATATCTGGGCGTTCAAGCCCTTATAAGCTCCAATTTGGACTACTACAATAGTCTCCTAGTAGGCCTCACTTTCTAAAAGCTGAGATACAGATGTTTTTGGTTATATTCCATTTCTTTCAGGATAGTAAGAAATAAAATAACTGAGTGGGTAGTCAAACTTTTTACTTTAATTTTTAGTTAAGCAAATATAAAAAACCATGCCCCTCAATATAGTCTCGCCAGAGAATAAAACGTTAAATGTCAGTAATACTCAGGACAGATACTCCCTGGGGAAGTGTGGGGAAGCCATAGAAAGGAACAGGAATTATCTTGTAGCTTTATGTAGTGTAGTAGAAAGTGTCAGTAGTGTTTCATACCACAGTAACTAGTACCTCTAATAGGCACCAGAGTAGAAAGAATAAATCATCATATATTTCATTATGTTCCTTTATTATTTATACTTGGTAGGGAGACTCTCCTCAAAATGGTCATGAGGGGCAGCAGAATGGCCTACCCCTCTCACAACTAACTATACCAGCAGCAAGGATACTTCCCCCTCCGCCCCCCCGCCCCGATAAAAAAAAAAAAAAGACACCAAACAAAACAAGCTTAGTTTATTTTCCAAATGATAGTTTTTCAAGTACTTGGAGATAGCTATAATGTGCCCCAAGGGTTCTCTTCTCCAGGCCAAACAACCCCAGTTCCTTCACTGTACTCATATGGCATAGACTCAAGGGTTTTCATAACCCCAGCTGCCATTCTGTGGATAATCTTCCAGCTTATCAACTCCCTTCCTACATTGTCCTTCAGATGTGGTCTGACCGAGGAAGACTTAAAAGGCAGCAAGCACTTCTTATAATGTCCTCAAAACCTTGAAGCCACTTCTACTCTTCCCTAACCTAATTAGTCACAAGGCTCTATCAATTGTACCTTCTCCTCCATCTCTTCTGCATGTGTCTCCTCCTTTCTGTTCCCGGTGAACAATTATATCCACAGTGCTAAATGAAAGAAAATGACCCTAGCTTAAGGGATTAGTTGTCTTTAAAGAAGACAACATTTTATGTAATGTTTTTAGGATGTCACTTTTGGGAAGAGTTAATATATAGTTGTATGTTTAAGTGTGTATGTGTATGAGTATGTGTGACTGTACATATTCCCCTCACTGATGTCAGACAGATATGCCATACTCACTTGTACTGATTAAAGCACTGCTGTTATTTTGAATTTATAGATGTTACTACAACACAAAACAGAAAAAAAATCTTTATCTAGAAGGTACTTGCTAAAACACACATATGTGTATTTAGAAACTGGAAGGAAGCTCCTGAGGCATTTTATAGTCTTTTCCAATTAGCACAGTAGTATAATGAATTCATCAGATTAGTTAATTGTTACCTTGCAAGGTAAAGAACCTAATTCAGATGGCATTAGCCATGGGCAAGAAGGAAGAGAGAATGAGAGGGGGAAAGGAATATTGCTTTAACATCAGAGGAAAAGAAAGAAAGAAAGGACGTCCAAGAAGAGCATCCTAGTAGAGTTTCTATGATTTGGGCAGTGGGGACTGGGCAGACCACATGAGAACTCTATTCACCTCCAGGACTAATGATTCATTGCCAAGGCTAGTGATTTCACTATCTTAGCACATAGTTAATACACTTGGTTCACTGAGCTGGTACATAAGATTTTCACTAGTTAATAGGTCAAGAGAAGTACATACTAATTTGCAGGTTTTGGCTAAAAGAGCAGAAGCTCTTTCTAACCCCATGCCTTTGCTGGGCAGTCCTGTGCTGAGTATATTCCCTTAGTGATAAAATGAGTAAACTCTGGGCAAATCTCACCGTATGTTGGAAGTCATAGTCTCCAGACTACAAAATCAATGTACACAGAAACTGTTCTAAGGAATACTTAAGAGGTAAGAGGCTTGGCCAACAACAAGAGTTGGAATCGGGGCAGCTAGGTGGTGCAGTGAGTAGAGCGCCTGCCTATAAAATTAAAAACAGACAACTGACATTACAAAAACTATTTATATGAAACAACGATTGGTTTACTGAGATCCATGTCTGTTTCTGCTTTTGATAATGTTTGATAATAAATGCTAACTGTACTGAAGGTCATCTTATTATCAAAGTATATATACATCTGTATTATATGTACCAAGTATAATAAATACTAAATTAAAAGCAACAAAGTACAGGTATGTCTTACTTTTATCCAATGAATTTATTCTAGAAAAGTTGCCTATTGCCAATCTTATCTTCAAATGCTTTAGGGGAGGCTTACAAGTCTGTTCATTAACTCATGAGCTCAAAATACTTTCCTTTCAACATACCATGCAAAGAACCATCTTAATCCTTTTGTAGTACACATAATCATCCTCAAATATATCAGTCTGTAATGAAATTTGGAATTTCCTATCTTAAATTTTCTTTACATAGGTTACACTTTTAGCTGAGCACATAGATCAGGTTCTTGCAGTGAGCTAGAACTAGAAAGATGAGATTTAAAAAAAAAAGCAAGACACTGATTTCAGCTCAGAAACTCTTCTAGCTATTAAATTTTGAAGAGAAAGTAACTTAGCAGCACACAGTAGATATTCAGCAAATGTTTGTTTATGAATAAATGAAGAATTCTTAGGGAAAGCATTAACACAACCACCATTTGTCAAATAGAAAGACTTCCTTTAAGTGTCTCGGGGAAATAGCTAAAGCTTATAAGATGCTTTTTGGTTAAAAGCACCATAATATATAAAGTAAGGAAAAAACAGTCACTCTAAAATTTTCAAGAAATCATTCTATGATTTCCTTGGTGTGAGAAACAGTAGCTAAAATGCAAACGACTACATTCAAAATTCAAGATGGATCTATGTATTGGTAATTAAGATGAGACTTTTTTTTTTAACTGTTTTCTCTTTTAGCATGCTAAAGTAATCAAGTGCCTTTGATTAAGTCTTACAATGTGCTAAACCCCAGGCTCACACCCTTTTGCTGATTAGATGTGAATCCTTTGGGCCCCGAACAGGGTATAAAAACTCAAAGGTTAGCATTTTGTCTGGGGCTCTCACTCACTGGAGGAGCATTGATGTGGAGCCTCTGGGCAGCTATTGTTGTTAAGAGCCCTTCGGCTTTGAAGAAACCCAGATTTTTTGTTTGGGGGCTCTTACTCACTGGAAAAGTGGTGTGACTTGAACAGACTCTGGGCAGCCCTTGTTTAAGAGCCCCCCATTTTGTGAACCCAGATGTTGATGCTTCCCTGGTAACTATGAACTGTGATTTCGAATGAGGTAAGGTATGTCTGTTGATATTTGAAATTTGTATTTGCTCTGAAGTTCAGTTTGCTGGCTTTTCCTCCTGAACTAAGTGAATGACATCTGTATGTTGGATTAAAGTGAGACTGTTAACCTCTCAAAGTTAATTTCCTTAGTAAAGCAGATTAAAGAATCTGTGCTGGCAGCTGTTGTTGCTGGTCTTGTTGGGTCTTAACCCCTACAGCAGCTGCTGGTCAAAATTGTTGTTGCAATCTACAAAACGTATAAATGTAAGCATAAGTTAAATATCCAATTAGGTTCTGATCGGGAGAAAATCTTGTGTGTGTGTGTGTGTGTGTGTGTGTGTGTGTGTGTGTGTGTGTGACATTTTTAAAAAGCTATTAATGTATATTTTCTGACTAATTTCACAAAATATGTTACCCAGAAATGAGAAAAATACCACATAAATGATTTGATGGGCAACTATTCTATAAATGGAGCCCAAGCTTTTGACTGTCATATCATACTGATGAATTATACAGAATTTGTAGACTTCCAGAAGTCCCAGATCTTTTTCACAAGAATTCTCCTTTAGCTAGTTTCCTCTCACCCTGTATCCTTTTTTTAAAAAAAAAAAATTTCCAATTACATGTAAAAATGTTTTGATATTCATTTTTTTTTAAATTTTGAGTTCCAAATTATCTCCCTCCCTCCTTAAGAAGGTAAGCAATTGGTATAGATTATGCACGTACAGTCATGTAAAACATATTTCCACATCAGTCATGTTGTGGGGAAAAAAAAAGACCAAAAAATCCCAAGAAAAATAAAGTAAAAAAAAAGTATGTTTTGATCTACATTCAAACTCTATCAGTCCTTTTTCTGGAGATGGATATAATTTTTCATCGTAAGTCCATTGGTATTGTCTTGGATCATCATTTAGCTGAGAATAACTAAGTCATTCCCAGATGATCATTGTACAATAGTTCTGGCTCACTTCACTCTGCATCAGTTCATGTAAATCTTTCCAAGTTTTTTCTGAAAGCATCCTACTTCTCATTTCTTATAGCATACTGGTATTCCATCACAATCATATACTACAATTTGTTCTGCCATTTACCAAGTGATGGGTGTCCTTTGAATTTCTAACTCTTTGCCACAACAAAAGGGCTGCTATAAACATTTTTTGTACATGTACCTTTCCCTTTCCCTCCCCTCCTCTCCTCTCCAGAATGTCTGGATTTATTTATAATTCCACAAAGAGTGCTTTCCCCACATCCACTCAAACATTTGTCATTTTCCTTTTCTGCCTTTTTAGTCAATCTGATAGGTGTGAGGTGGTACCTCAGAGTTGTTTTAATCTTCATTTCTCTAATCAATGGTGATTTAGAGAACTTTTTCCTATGACTATAGATAGCTTTGATTTCTTCATCTGAAAACCGCCGGTTCATCTCCTTTTGACCATTTATCAACTGGTGAATGACTTGTATTCTTATAAATTTGATTCAGTTCTCTATATACTTGAGAAATGAGGCCTTTATCAGACAAACCAGCAGTAAAAATTTTTTCAGTTATGATTACTAACTGGACATTTTCCTCCATCCTATCTTCCTCATTTATTCTTCTCTCCTTTAACCCCGTCTCTCCTCAAAAGCGTTTTGCTTCTGACCACCACCTCCCCCAATCCACCTTCCTATTAGTCTCCCGCCCAACTTCCCTTCCTGCTTCCCTGTAGAATAAAATAGATTTCTATACCCGACTGAATATTCATGTTATTCCCTCTTTGAGACAATTCCAATGAGAGTAAGGTTCGCAAATTTCCACCAACCCCCCCCATCTTCCCCTACACTGTAAATGCTCTTTCACGCCTCTTTAATGTGAGATAATTTACCCCATTCTATCTCTCCCTTTACCCCTCTCCCAGTGTATCCTCCCTCTTTCTCACTCCTTAATTTTTTTAGGTATCACCTCATCATAGTCATCCCTCTTTCTCAACCCTTGATTTTATATTTTTGAATATCATCACATTGTAGTCAACTCACACCCATGCCTTCTGTCAACATATGCTCCTAACTGTCCTAATGATGATAATGTTCTTAGAAGTTATAAGTATCACCTTCCTACACGGGAATGTAAACAATTTAACATTACTGAATCTTTTATGACTTCTCTTTCCTGTTTACTTTTTTATGCTTCTCTTGAGTCTTGTATTTGAAAGTCAAATTTTCTATTCAGCTCTGGTCTTTTCATCAGGAATGCTTGAAAAGTCCTCTATTTCATTAGATCTCCATTTTTTTCCTCTGAAGGATTATGCTCCGTTTTGCTGGGTAGGTGATTCTTGGTTATAATCCTAGATCCTTTATCTTCCAGAATATCGGATTCCAAGCCCTCCAATCCTTTAATGTGGAAGCTAGTAAATCTTGTGTAACTGTGGTCCATATTTGAACTGAGTTGGGTTTTTTGTTTTTGTTTTTGGCTGTTTGCAGTATTTTATTAATCTCTTCTTTGATTTTCAGAATTTCTAATTTGGTATTTAATCGGAAATCTTTAATTTGTTCTTTTTCTAGCTTTTTTAGTTATATGCCAAATTCATTGCTTTCTTCATTCTCTATTTTATTCATGTAAGCATTTAGAGATAAAATTTCCCCAAGAACTGCTTTGGTTGCATCCCATAAGCGTTGGTATGTTGTCTCATTACTGTCATTCTCTTTGATGAAATTAATAACTGCTTCTATGATTTGATGTTTGACTCACTCATTCTTTAGCATTAATTTAGTTTCCCATTAATTTTTAGTCTATCTTTCCATCACCCTTTATTACATGTAATCTTTATGTGATCTGATCTGAAACATGAAAAACATGATGTAGTTAACTGCCTTTCTGCATCTGGGGCTTGCAGCCTCACAGCAGTGCTGGTCTGCTGACTGAGTGGCCTTGGTGCTGATGTGTGCTGAGGCTAAGAGCCCCCTTCTGGTTTGTCCCGATAGCATCTGTGCTGAGCCGCACTCCCCTTTTACCCAAGTGAGACAAGCCTTTCCTGAAGTCATCCTAAATCATCTTAAGCTGGAAATTTGTTTCACTCCATCTTTTTGTAGGTTCTGTCACTCCAGAATCCATTTAGAGGGTTGATTTAACATTGTTCCTGAAGGAAACTCAAGGAGAGCTCAGGAAACTTCCTGGCTTCTCTCCACCATCTTGACTCTGCCTCCCCCGATTCACATTTTCCTTTGAGGCTTTGGATATAAGCTGTTTGACTTTGACTTTATTGTCTTCTTTTGAGTTTGTGTCTTGACCTTCCCGGGCACTGTAATAACTTTCTATGATCAGGTTCTATTTTGTTGTTTTTGTTGGCTCATTTTTCTACCCTATTTCTAGACTTTTAACTGTATGTTAAAGTTGGGCTCTGCTCCTGGAGTGAAGAGGGCACTGTCCCAAGCTTCAGGGTTTTTTTTGTGCTGCTGTTTTCAGGGCTAGTTCTGGAGGTGTGTAAGTTTTTGATTCTTCCAAGGTAGCATGATCTAAGGAGAGGTGTGATCACTGCTCTCCTGGCCTGTGTTCTATTCTATGAGTAACCACCCTCATTTTCCACAATCAAACAATAACCACGGTCCCCTTCTCCCCTGTGATCACAAGCTCTAGTGTATTAGTACTCCTCTTCGCCCTGGAACTGCAATCTGGAACCCCATATGGGCAATACAACAAAGCTCCGCACCTAGTGCCAGCAAAAGATCACTGGTAATCTTCTGACCAGTTGTCTGACCCTTTTTCCATCTGTGGGATGAGAATTCCAGAAGCTATTGCAGCTAATTCAGTTGCCCCCAAAGCCTGCTTCTGGCTTGCTTGGGGGCTGCCTCTGCTAGACTGCACTCCCCTCTCATTCCAGTGTGACAGACTTTTCCTGCTGACCTTCTAAGTTGTCTTGGGCTGGAAAATTGTTTCATCTCATCCTTTTGTTGGTTCTGCCACTCCAGAATTCATTTTGAAGTTATTCAGAGGGGAATTTGAAGTCCCTGCCTTTATCTCAGCAGCTTGGCTCCACCTCCCCACCCTGCAATTCTATACAACTGATTTTCTGAAGCTGCTGCAGAATTATTATATTTCATCTTAAAGACTGAATTCATTGTTTCAGTCTGACAAGATATTTCTACATCTCAATTAGGTTATCCAGTGTACTGGTTAACCTTATTAGCTTCATGTAATCTACAAATTTGGTAAACATGCTGTCTGTTCCTTCATTTAAGTCAATGATAAAAAAAAAACCGAACAAAATTAAGTAAAACAGTCCCTTCTCTTTACTAAAATTACAGCTTCTCTATATGGGATTCCATGCCTTCTTGGGGAGGGAGGGGGGGAGGGAGGGAAGAAAATCTGGAACTCAAAATTATGTAGAATTGTTTGTTGCAAACTAAAAATAAAAAAAAATAAAAAAAAATAAAATTACAGCTTCTTTTCTTATTGTACCAAGAATACAATTAAAGAGTTCTTCAATGATTTTTACAAATGTGGCCCCCAGAGCAACATGGTATATAAACAATGGTCATATGGGCTTCAGAGGGATCAAGAAGTGGAAGCTACTGGGGGTAAATTTCTACTTAATAGTTAGAAATACTTTTTAACACTCAGAGCAATCCAAAAACGGAACAGATTGTTTTGAATGCCAAAGGACTTCAAGTAAAAGGGTGGATGACTATTTGTCAAGAATGTTGGAAAAGCTGAAAACTGAGGTTCCTTTCAGATCTTTGATTCTACAATTAAAACTGAATATACTTCTTTTTTTAAAAAAAAATCTTGTTGATATGTTGTTCTTATATCACTTAAATTTCCCTACCTCCCACAAATATCCCTATTATTTTTTTAAAAGGAAAGAGAAAAAATCAGCAAAACTGATCCATACATTTAAAAAAAAAAACTAACAATACGTATAATGTTCCACATTTGATATATATGATAATTTTCTCTTTATCAATGACTTCTCTGTAGTGTTTGCCTGCCACTCAGTGGTCCACCACTCTGGGTCAAGGGGCATGGACATTTTAATTCACTTGCCCAGTAGATAGAATGCTGGGCCTGGAGTCAAGAAGACTTGAACCCAAATTCAACCTCAGACACTTACTAGCTCTGACTTTGGACAAGTATTTAGCCTCTTTCTGCCTCAGTTTCCTTATCTGTAATACTGGGATAATAATAGTATCTGCCCTGCAAGGTTGTTGTGAAGATCAATGAAATATCTGTAAAGTCCTCAGCACAGTGCCTGGCACACAGTTGGTGTAAGAAATGGCTGGAAGAAGGAGTATGGCCTGACATGGAGCCATCACCTCCACACAAAGATGCAGGAACTGGCATATTCAGCTCTGGAAACAGCAAGGGGGCTGGTTTGGCTGGTAGGTAGAGTGCACAAAAGGAGCGGTATGAAATAAAGCTAGGCTACAGCCAGACTGTGAAGAGCCTTAAATGCCAAAAGCTGAAGAGTTTGTGTTTTATTCTGGAGACAGAAGGGGAGCTAGGGAAAATTGCTGAGCAATGGGTGACATGACCTGTGCTTTAGGAAGATTTTGGCAGCTTCATGGAAGACAGATTAAAGAGTAGAGAGACCAGAAAAACAAGCAGACAATAGCCCAAGTGAGGAATGATGAGAAATGCATTAGGGGATGGGCTGTGTGAGTAGGGAGAAGGGGACAGATATAAAAGAGAATGTGGAGGCAGAGCTGACAAGACTTAGCACCTTACAGGATATGGGAACTAGCTAAAATGACAAATCAGAGATGACTGTGAAGCTGGAAACCTGGGTGACTGGTTTCAACTTCCTATTTCACAACAGAAATAGGAAGTTTGGAGGAGGGGTGGGTTTGAAAGTGGATAATAATACTTCTAACTGTCCAATAAGGTTGTTATAAGGATTAAATGAGCTAATTTATGCACATCAGTTTTTAAACTCAAAAACTTATTGTAACTGTTATCTAAATTTCAACTATTACTAGTGATTTGCCTAAAGAAGGGGTCTGATCACATCCTTCCCCTTCTCAATAACCTCTAGGCCCTATTACCTCTAGAATTAAATAGAAATTCTTCACTCTGTCATTTAGAATCCTTTACAACCTGACTCCAAACTACCTTTCCAGTATTATTATTATACGTTATTCGCCTTCACACACCTCACAGTTCAATCAAACTAGCCTTTTAACTTTTCTCCACACGTAGCACTCCATTTCCCACCTCCATGCTTCTGCATTGGCTGTCCACCACAACAGGAATGGTCTCCCTCCTCACTTCTGCCTCTCAGAATCCAGAGTCTCCTTTGAGACTCAGCTCCAGGATAATCATGAGTTTAAAGATAAGACTTTGCCTGACCTTCCCAGCTACTAATACTATCTGGCTCCCCCCACAATCTTCCTTTCCTTTCCTCTCCTCCTTTCTTCTCTCTTCCTTCCTTTCATCCACTGTCCATCATTTATCTACCTATCTCTTTTGCCTTTATATCAGCACTTACAGTCACAAAGTCAGTATGTATCAGAGACTGGGACATGAACCAGGGACTTGATTTTGGAGCCAGTCTCTAAATCACAATACCCATTTAAAAACAGATTTCACTAAAATCTGGTACATGGATGTAGGCTATATGAATAGAGGTAAAAAAGATAGGTAAAAGTATCTCCTTTCAAAAACTGTCCCTTTTCTATTACTTGAAGCCAGAAAGCATGTATCCCAGAATACTAGCTCTCTTTCCCCCTTTTCCCACAAACTGTATACTCCTTGAACGAGGAAGATTTTGTCCAGCTGTTAAAGTCAGCCTAATCTAAGTGACCCTTAGGTAACCCTTGAGTTTATATGCTTGCCTCAGCCTGTTTTATGACAGGATGTCTCATATATTGAAGCACTGTAGAAAAATCTGGACCTAAAAGATATCCTGATGCTTTTCCCCCATTGCCTCCCTCCTCCCCATCTTCCTTTTTGCTAATGTATAAGATGATTCTTTGATTCAGGAGCAGGTAGAAACCACCTCTTATGAAAAGCAGCATTTCCCAGTTGGTCAGCTGCTTAATAAAGCTATGAGCAAATCTTTCTTTTAAACCAAAGAAAGTAGTTTTTATTTCATGGTATCAGTCCCAGCAAGTAGCATAAATAGCATTCCCCTAGAAAAGGTGAGTGCTTTGCTGGACTAATTTTATTACTTAAATTTACAATAGGATTTAGATTTTTAATAACTTTCTCAGAAATAAGTGCACTAATAATGGCCCCTAAACACCAAAAACTCAACACTAACCATTCTTATCTCTAACTAGGGAAGCTAAGTGACACAGGGGATAGTGTTAGGCCTGGAGTCCAAAAGACTTGAGTTCAAATCCTGCCTCAGACACTTACTAGCTATATAACACTGGGCAAGTCGCTTGTCTGCCTCAGTTTCCTCAACTGTAAGATGGGGATAATAACCACATCCACCTCACAGAGTGGATCAAGTGAGATATTTGTAAAAGAGCTTAGCACAGTTCTTGGCACTTAATAAATAAATTCATGTTCCTTTCCCTTCTAAATACTTTATCTTTTTTTCTCCTAAAAGATATTTCCAGAATTTAAAGCATTAATGTATCTTCACAAAGAAATCTGAAGGCAAGAAGCACAAAGGTATTGACTTTCTAATTCCAAAATCTGGAAGTTTTGCTTAAAGTTTCATTAAATTGCAGGTCTGTCCCACTTCTATGGGTAGAAAGCAGCATCTACTTCCATCATTAGCAAAATCCACCCAGTTTTAAAGCAGTTATTCTGTCCTTTTCTTTTTCTTCCATTTTCTCAATTCCATTCTACAGTTATAAAGTAGTTCTAGCTGCAGTAACTCCTTTAAGCAGACAGCAACAATCCTAGGCCAAAGCTCTGAATTTGAGCAAGTAACGAGAGTTAGTCCCAGCATGACCTTAACAGATTTACCCATCAGATACACAAGGACAAAATTAGTCTGTCAACTAACATTTATTAAACATCTACTACTATGCGCCAGGCACCTAAGCTCTGAGTCTACAAAGACAGAAAAAAGACAAGTCCCTGTTCTCAATGAGCTCCCAGTCTAATGGAGGAGACAACATGCAAACTATGGACAAACAAGCTATATACAGGATAAAGTGGGGTTAGTCTCAGCAGAAAGGTACTAAGATTAAGTAGGAATGAGAAAGGCTTCTTAGAGGTGGCACTTTAGCTGAGATCTGAAGGAAACCAGGGAAGCTAGGGGGCAGAGATGCAGAATGAGAGATTCATGCCCAGAGTTGGGAGATGGGACTGTTGTGTGAGAGAACAGCAAGCAGAACAGTGTCATTGGATCCCAGAGGACATGACTGGGAGAAAAGTGTAAGAAGACTGTAGAGGTAGGAAAATGCTAGGCCATGAAAGTCTTTAAAAGCAAAACAGAGGACTTTATATGGAATGCCTCAAAATTATTACTGCAGTTTTAAGTAGTTAAAGCTTAAAACTGCAAGTGTGTGTGCGAGAGAGAGAGAGAGAAAGAGAGAGAGAGAGAGAGAGAGAAAGAGAGAGAGAGAGAGAGAGAGAGAGAGAGAGAGAGAGAGAGAGAGAGAGAGAGTACGTGTGTGTGGCTGGGTGAGTTAAACCTGAAATTTAGGAGGTTCAGCTTAACAGGTGGAGGATATATTGGAATGGGGAGAAATGTGAAAGAGGGAGATCAACTAACAGGCCACTGGAATAGTCTAGACATGAGGTGATGAGGGCCTGCCTATACTTGAGTGTTTGCAATATCAGGGGAGAGAAGGAGGGATAGAAGAGAGATTTTACAGTGGTAGAAACAACTGACGGGACAAGGGACAGGGGGCGGGAGGTGGGAGAGAATAAGTCAAGGATGACATCTAGGTTTCAACCTTGGTTGACTAGGATGACGGTGGAACCTAGACAGGAACAATGAAGTCAGGAAGAAGGGAAGGTTTGGGGAGAAAGATAATGAGCTCAGTTTTGGACACGATGAGTGTAAGATGTCTACAAAGCATCCAGTTTGAGATGTCTGATAGGCAGCTGCTGAAGTGGAACTGAGAGCAGCAGAGAGATAAGGGCTAGACAATAGACCTGAGAGTCATCTGCATAAGGAGAGATGAAACCATGAAAGATCACCAAGTGAACAAGTGCATAGGAGAGAAGAGGGGCCCAGGAAGGACTACTGGGGGAAACCCCAGTGCTATGGGCATAATATGGATAAACATCTAGCAAAGGGGATGGAAGAATGCTTAGATAAGTAGGAGAACCACGAGAAAGCAGTGTTGCAAAAACCTAGAGCTGAGGGAGTATTAAGGAGAAGGTGACTGACAGTATTGATGGATGAGGATTAAGAAAATTTGGCAATTAAGAGATCATTAGTAACTTAAATAGTAAGAGTCAAAAAAAATGTCCCTTACAGTCTAGCAAAATAAATCATAGAATATATCACAAATCATAAGAGATACAATTGAATTACATACTAGACAGAATAATTTTGTGCCACACTCAAACATCAAGCAAAAGAAAAATTAAAAGAATATCTAGCAGGGAGAAAGAAATTAGTAAAGGGCTGAAAAAATATCCTGAGGAAAAGATTAAGAGAACTAGAACAAATTAACCAAGATAAGAGACAGTTTGATGTAAACTGAAGGACAGAGATAGTCTTCAAAAAATGCAAAGGATGGGGCAGCTAGGTGGTGCAGTGAGTAGGGCATAGGCCCTGGCATCAGGAGGACCTGAGTTTAAATCTGACCTCAGACACTTGATACACTTACTAGCTGTGTGACCTTGGGCAAGTCACTTAACCCCAACTGCCTTCCCTTCTCCACTTAAAAAAAAAACAATAAAAAATGCAAAGGTTTATTATGAGGTTTAAGATTCATTTCCACTGAAGACAAAATTAAAAGAAATGGGATTAAGCTTTGTAAAATGAGGGTTTGGAGTTAGATATAATAAACAAGTATCTAACTCTAAAGTTTACTACGCGCTACGAGGTCAAAACCAGACAATCTCCTTCCATGGAGATAGCACAATGAATATCAACACCCACTTATCTGGGACAGCTAAAGTATACAGTTCTGAACAAAACCTGAAATGCCTTTCTTTATCCTTGAGATTCTATGGTACCTTGCAGCCCTAAACCATTTGCTAGAAGACAGCTTTACTCATATATTCTATCTCCTCAGAGATGAGATCCATGTGATTATGATGAAGCTTTGAATGTACAAAGACAACCAACAGGGTTAACGAGTTTATAGCACTTCCCTATTTGATTTTTTCCCTCTAGGCTTAGGTGAGGCTCTAACTATTCTCTTTCATGCCCAGGGTTGTTCCCAGCAGCCAACAATGAGTGTGTCATTCAGGGATGGTGATCTCACCAGTAATGGTAATAAGAAACAGACCATGTCACCAATACACTCTATTTCAGCAAAAATGACATACACTAAGAATTTAGGGAAGCAAAAGACAAGTAGCTTGAGTCAAGGATATCTTATTTTCAGAGAGAACAGATTTTTTTTTTAATGCACAACCCCAAACTGGCTTTTAAAGAAAAATATAGAATATGCTATCTAGGACTGCCCTACATTCAGAACATTATAGCACAAAATGAATGAAAAAGCAAAATCAGGGCATAATTTTATAACAGCCAAGTCCAACCTACAGCAAACATCTCCCTGTCGCAACAAAGGATTTTAATACAGAAAAATACAAAACAGAGGTACAAGCCACTATATGAAATACAAGAGGAGAAAGGTCATTATCAACTTGGGGTAACGCAAGATCAGGAAAGGCTTCCTGAAAGGGCTTACATTTGAGTTGAATTTTAAAAGTGAGGAAAGAAGAATACATTCGTAGCAATTAGCACCTATATAATACCAATCTTAAGGTATACTTTTGGAACTGCAAAAATAGACCATACCTGATTTAGAAAATAGCCACATAAAAACCTGAACAGGTAGGAACTGTGGCCCATTATGGTTTCAGCTCCTGGGGAGGCTGACACGCAAGTGACTGATTCCTTGAGTTTGAGAATTCTGATCTGCAGTAGGGTGAAAGATGACTGACTGCATCTGAGTCCTGTCCCAATATGGTGAGCTCTTGGGAGAGAAAGGAGAGGGGAAGCGGGAGAAGGAGATAAGGCTGCCCAAAGAGTAGTAAACTGACCCAGATAAGAAAAATGGAGATGGTGAAAGCTTCTGTGCTGATTGACAGTGGGTGGGATCAGGCCATGAGTGGCTGCTGCACTTTCAGCCCAAACAAGATAGTGCCCCAGTCTTGAAGCCAAAATGAACAAAAGCTGAACAATATTAACAAAACACATGACTCATCAATCTAAGGCAACTATTGACAGCTGAACTCTTTCTCCTTAAAACTGATGAAGACTAATAGATATTTTTAGGAAGCATGATAAAGAAGTAAAGAACCTATAATAATGCTTTTGGAACAAGCAGACATCATTTTGCAGAACAGTAACAGGTGAAAACAAATACATACCATTGGATGTGTTGAATATAATGAAAAGTGTTTACCTCTGGATGGAACTTATGAAACCACTAAAACACAAGAAATGAATCAAAAGATCCTTGAAAGGTGACATCCTCATGAACTTCACAATTCATTATCAATGCAGATTGGACAAGCCGCCTGAAAGCACTATAATAACATTTATACCCAAGGTATCAAATGCAGCTAAACTCTAGCACTGAACCAAATTAAAATATAATTGGGAAAGGTTTGACAAAATAAATAATATGGATAATGTAATATGGATAATGTTAATTTGTAGTATTCTAAGTCAATATAATGCCCACAGGGATCCATTTCTATAATTTGACATCACTGATTTAAAGCATCTATATTCAATCACGAAGCCTCAATTCTATACCACAACTTAGGGTCATATATATTATAAACAGAAGCAGAACCAAATAGAGTGAGAATGCAAAGTTATTTTAGTTGTTCACAGGGAAAACTGTTCTAAACTGTATTTAAAACATAACACCAAAAAATAATAGCAGGAATAATTGATATAAAAATTTGGCATCTACTATGGAGGCAGTTTAAGTTTAAGCCCATTGTGCTTATGCCTAGGCCCAAATTCATTATCATCCCTCCTGAATAGAACCAAACATGGTTTTCAAGTCAAATAGTATGTTTCATCATATTTATCACTTCTTGTATGTAAACAACATCAAGACGAATGTCTTAACTGAGTAGCTCACATCAAAGACCACGTGCTTGAATTCAGAAGCCAAAGTGAACCAACTGAAACTTGTACTTCAAATACTTTGTCTTCTCCAGTTAAGGCCTAATAAACATAAGAGTATCAAGGAGAAAGTTGAGGCTAAGTATGTTAATTGTGTTCTTCATCTTAACAGACTGACCTAGTCAAGTCGATGACACTTGCTAAGCATATTTTTTGACTCTTATCTTGTAAAGAGGCTCAGATCTAAAACACTAATTTTATAAAATTTTAAACTTATAAAAATAATCAAGTAATGCTCCAATTCCTACAATCTGATGAAGGGAAGGGGTCACAGTAAAAGGAAGATCTACAAAATCAAATTAAATGTTCCAGGTCATCAAAAGGTTCTGAACATGTAGCAGTAGCATGTCATCACCAGCATGCCACTGCCAGGTCCCACATGATGAAGAGTTGGCCACCACAACTGTCTCTATTTTACTCAGTCTAATAAAAGATTCTTTCCATGGGAACATAGCTCCAATTTTATGATCAAAGTGGAAAAAAAAACCTATCTACTTGTCTACTATGTGATGGCCACCTCAGTTAAAGAAAAAGTAAATAAGTAATATAGTACAAAAGGATCTTTAGGACCAGTTTTTTTAAGTTTTTTTTTTTTAAAGATGTATATACTCACATTGTACACCAAAATAAGGTCAAAATTGGTACACGATTTAGACATAAAGATTGATACCAAACAAGAGACAGCATTACAAGATACAAAATGGATAATTTTGATTACATCAAATTAAAAGGTTTTTGCATAAACAAAGCCAATGCAGCCAAGATTAGAAGGCAAGCAGGAAACTGGGGAAAAAATTTTATAGCAAGTTTCTCTGATAAAGGCCTCATTTCTCAACAATAAAGAGAACTGAGTCAAATTTATAAGAATATAAGCCATTCACCAATTGACAAATGGCCAAAGGCTATTCATAGATAGTTTTCAGAAGAAGAAATCAAAGCTATTTATAGACATATAAAAATGCTCTAAATCACTACTGACTAGAGAAATGAAAATTAAAACAACCTCACACCTTATCAGATTAGCTAACAAGACAAAAAAGGAAAATGACAAATTCTGGAAGGGATGTGGAAAAATAGGGACCCTAATGCAATGTTGGTATAGTTGTGAACTGATCCAACCATTCTGGAGAGTAATTTGGAACTAGGCCCAAAGGGCTATAAAACAGTGCACACTCTTTGACCCTGTAATAATATCATTAATATACCCCCAAAAAGATTGAAGAAAAAGCACCTATACGTAATGTAGTGGCAAAGAACTGGAAATTGGAAACTGAGGGCATGCTCATCAACTGGGAAATGGCCAAACAAGTTATTATATATGATTATGATGTAATACTATTGTATACAAGCAACAATAAGCTTGTATTGCTTATACAAGCTGATGCTCTCAGAAAAACCTGGACTTAAGTGAACTGATACAAAGTGAAATGAGCAGAACCAAGAGAATATTATACACACTAAAAGCAACACTGTACATTAACCAACTGTGAATGACTTAGCTATTCTCAGCAATGATGACGCAAGACAATTCCAAAGGACTTACCATGAAGAATTATATCTACCTCTAGAGAAAGAACTGATGGAGTCTGAATGTGGAATGAAGTTGTTTTTTTTTTACTTTCTTTAATTATTCTTGTTTTTTGGGGGTGGAGGGTCTATGTTTTCTTTTGCAATATGACTACTGCGGAAATGTTTTGTATGATTGCACATGTCTAATCTATACCAAATGGCTTGCCTCCTCAAGGAGGGGGGATGGAAAGGAGAGAATTTGAAACTCGAAATTTTTAAAATGAATGTTAAATTGTAACAAACATTAAAAAAATAAAGTATATATAAAAGGATATGAAAATACTAAAAAGTGGAAAAGTTCAATCTAGCCTAATTTCAAAGGGTAGCAATATTCCAAAAGGAAAAATAATTTTTAATTTAATTTAAAAACTAAAATGTTAAAATTTAATGCTTAAACAAAATGGAAAACTTTTATAAAATTTCTCACTTTTTCCTTGGGTTACTATATGTGCTCTAACTGGCCTGCCCGTCTCAAATTTCTCTTCATACTAATTCATCTTGCATTCAGTTGTCAAGGTAATTTCTCCTAAAGCTTATATCCATGTCACCCATACCCTGTTCCTTTCTCAAGGAGTTCTAGTAGCTCCCTATTACCCTTAACATCTTTATAATGTCCTCTATTTGACATTTAAAGCTCTTCATAACCTGCCTCCTTCCCATTTTTCCAGCTTCCCCTCCACACATGGGCTTACTTGCAGTTCCTAAACACCATAATCCATCTCCTATATTTGTAAAGCTGTCCCTTGGGTTTGGAATGTTCTACTCCCTTCCCTCTGCCCCCTGGCTTCTCTGGCTTCCTTCAAGACTGAGCTCAAATCCTTCTTTCTACAGGAGACCTTTCACAGATCCCTCAGCAGCTAATGCCCTCTTCTTTCAGACAACTTTTATCTTCTCTGGATATAAGCATTACAAAGTTCATTTGTTGTGGGCAGAGACTGTTTTTTTTACTTTCTTTGCATGCTCCAATGCTTGGAACAATTCATTGCCTGGTACACAGCAAACCCATAAGTGCTTAATAAATGCGTGCTGACTGCCTAAGTGACTGTACATACGCAAGAAATATTTTAAAAATAGATGTCCTTGACCCTGTTCTCTATAATTTACAAACTATTTCTGAAAAGGATATCCCTCAGGGGTGAGGTAGGTAAATTCTGATTGCCTAGTCCTTATCTAACACATATGTCCCTGGTATTATTGAAAAAAAACAACTATATATTTTAAAGCAAATGATCTGTTTTCAAAGAGTTCAAGATCTAAATTATTATCTACAAATAGAAACAGGAAACTTTCCTTTTTAATCAGCACTGAAGAAAATCTGTGCTAATAGTAAATATCCAACATTTTCTGACACTTCCCTGAACATGCCTAGCCATTTGATTAAGGATCTTGCCTTTACTAATAGGAGACAGAAATAACCAATGACTTCTTTAGAGTTGTAAGGATTTCCTACATTCAACTTAACTGAAAAGAATTTCTGAATTAACAACTGGCAACAAGTGTCAGACTACCCAGAAGAAATTTTAAACATAAGAAATTCTCAAAAGCTAATCTCTGTTTTCAAAATACTGTGCTTCTAAAGGATTAAAGACTTTTGAAACTTTTTTTTAAAATTTCAAAGTGTAAAATCAAATGCGAATTAAATGTCAGAAAAATCCTAAGGGTAGTAGCTCTTTATCTTTCATATAATCATTATCACACCAAGGAAAAAACTGGCTATTAAAAATGGATGAATAGTTTTAACGGATTAAAGTTGGTTTGCTATAATGACTTGTAAGATAATAATTACAAATTATTTATAAAGAGCTATATGTTTTCACAAACTAAAACTGAAATCACCTAGCTATGATCTAGTAAACACCTTGTTAAGTCATTTAGACAAGAGTTATGGCATCAAACACCCATGCTGAACAATCCTTAATAATAGTTTATCTCCACTTTATTACAAAGGGTGAGATTCTCTTTCTCAGGTAAGCATGACCAACTCACTGGAAAAGTTTTTCTTTGCAGTGAATGTTCAAGGCCAAAGAAGGGACACTGTATTCTACAGAAGAAGGCAGCTGTTTAAGGAAGCCAAAGATACACACACACACACCCCCATGTGGTTACACACTTGTCCCATTTTACAAATGCAAAATGACAATGTTCACCATCTATGAACATCATGTTGAAGGATTGCTTTAGATTTATTTTTTATATCTTAGTAAATAATTCCCCCATAGATGGGGTCCACAAAGCTCCAAATGATGCTTTGTGGTGAAAAGTTGTTCTAGCATACAATGAAAAACTATATTTTCAACCTACCCTGTTGATAATTAAGAAAAATATAGTTAACTAGTTTCCATCCATTCCATTATTAATGCTTTAATGTCCTCCTAGAAACACAAGGATATGTAGTTTCAGTTCCTGTGCACACATCCTCCTTCATGATCTAGCTATTTTTGAAACAGGCCAAGGCTCTGTCACTGGGGAGGACAGAGAAGGGCTCAATTACCAGAAAAGGCACAGAACAAATACAACTACATTCTCATGCTGAAAATGTCTGTGGTTTCTCTAATTCTGCCATTTAAGAAAAGGATTAAGTGACCACTAACTTACATATCACTTGAAGCAAAACTTTTGTTTGATTGTAACATCATGTAATTTTATGTGACTTTTCCCTCTTTCCCTCAAAGTGCTGTATGACATTTTTCAAACTTAGATGCATCAAAATGATTTGCTTTGAGATTTTTACATCTGGTTTCCTAGCTTTGGGATAACTGGAGAAACCCTAAAACTTTGGAAACTGTGATGGTTAATCGAAAACTTTGGAGGACAAGAGGTAAAAGTCTGAAAAGGAAATCAGTATCTGGAATTTTTTTCTTTATTTATTAGTCAGTACTCACCCTAATGACAACTCCTATTTATATAACACTTTAAAATTTATAAAGCACTTCCCTGAAAACAACTTAATGAGACAGTATATTATTCCCTTTTCTACAGATAAGGAAATAGTTTGAGATAGCTTAAATTGTCTATCCATGGCCAGATTGCTAATAAGAATCAGAACCCAGAACTTAACCCAAGTTTCCTGACACCAAATGTAAGTAGGTTTTTTTTTCCATTGAATCTCATTATCTCCAATAGTTTTCCATGGTTAATTCATTACCTGCCCTGACCCCTCCTCAAAACTTGGGAAACACTAAGCAAAATAAATCTCTTTCCCAAGGGAGATGATTATAAAACAAACCATCAGTAATCAGAACACAATTAGTAATAAAAAAGGTATAAACAAAGTGCTATGTGGGGGTTTGAGGAGGTGGAGATCAGGGAAAACTCCATGGGGAGGCAATATTTAAAGTGGGTTTTCAGGGCATAAATAAAAAGTCAGGAAGAAATTGGTCCTTCATAAACTTCATTAATTTGTGAAGTTCTCACCCACTCAACTACATACATAAGCAACAGAGGGAAAAACTGTTCTTGTTAACATCAGAGTGTCCCTAGGTAACTCTCTAAAACTGTAAGTCGTGGAAGAATGACCACCTGCATTGGTGAAGGAAGATTCCAACCCACAGTGAAATCACAGGTCCAGAATAAAAAAAGAGAGAGAGAGGAATGGGGGAGTTGGTCAGTCAACTAACAAACAAGGATTTAGTAAGTGTCTACTTAGTGTCCCAGGCACAGTGCTGAACTCTGGGGATACAAAGGCAAAGTAAAACAATCCCTTTTCACATTAATATACTGGTGAAGTGTTGGTGGAGCTGTGAAATAGTACAGCCATTACAGAAAGCAATTTGGAACCATGCCCCCAAAATGACTGTACTGTGTATACCTTGTGACCCAGCAAATACTATTACTAGGCTTATATCTTGAAGAGATCAAAGTAGAAAAAGGATTCGTATATACATAAATATACATAACAACTCTTTCCGTGGTGGAAAAGAGCTAGAAACTATAAAGATGCCATAAAATAGGAGATGGCTAAACAAATTATGGTATGTGAAGGTAAAGTAAATACTATTATGCTGTAAGAAATGATGAAAGAGACACTTTCAGAGAATTATGGTAAGACTCATATAACTAAATGCAGAGCAAGACAAGCAGATACAGGAAAACAATTCATACAATAATATTATAAGAAAACATCTTTGAGAGACTTAAGAACATTAGTCAATGCAAAAACCAACTATGATCCCAGCAGCTCAATGATGAACTATGCTACTCACTTCCAGACCAAGGTGATGAATTCAAGATGCCAAGATGCCAAATTACATTGCTGAACATGAATCATGCAGGAATGTTTTCCTTCAGTACAAATATTTTAGTTTCCCCTCCGGGGGGGGGGGGGCAGAGGAAAAAAAAAATCTCTGTTAATTGAAAAATAAAAGGGAAAAAAAGAAAAGTATCTTTTCTCAATGAACATAAATACTCTCTCTGAAAAAATACAGGTACCCAAATAAGCACATGCAAAATACATACAAGGGAATTTGGGGGGGAAGGGGAGGTTGGCTAGTAGCTGGAAAGGTCAGAAAAAGGTGGCAGCTCCTGACAGAATTTTGAAGGAAAAGGCGATTCTACAAGGCAGAGGTGAGGATAGAATTCATTCCAGACATGAGAGACAGCCAAAGCAAAATCAAGATGACAGGAACACAGGTGTAAGGGAAAAAGAGGGATGAAGTGTTGTGTGTTCATAATTGCAAAATGGTATAGGAGGGAGGGGACTGAATAGACTGTGTGCAACCAAACAACATATTAGAAGACTGGAAAGGCAGGATAGGGTTAAGTTGTGAAGAACTGTAGTACAATGGAAAGCACGATAGATTAGTAGTCAAGAGAACCTGGGTTCAAATCCTAGCTATGCCACTTTTTACAGCTAGAGTAAAATAAGTAGGATGGAGTCAAGTTTGTTAGATCTTTAAAGGCAAAACAAAGGGTTTATATTTGATACTGGAGGTAACAGGGAGCCACTGGGGTTTATTAAGTAGAGCTGACATGATCAGACTCATATTTTAAGAAAATCCCTTGGCTACTATGGGGAGGATGGACTGGAATGGGGAGAGACTAATTAGGAGGCTATTTCAATAGTCCAAGCTGAAGATGATGAGAGATCAAAGGTACCTGGCTTTAGTAAGAGTAAGGGCCACCTTTTCATCAGAGACTGGAGTAAAGAAAGAGATACTGCCAGATGATAATCAACAATCCACAACACTTTTAAGTGGCATTCACACATAGAATTTCCTGTTAATTCATTTAATTCCACACACAAACACAATTTGAAGCTTAAGCACTACCTGATTTAGGGACCACAAGTGAAGTGGAGGTGATGATAAATCTACATCCCCAATCTGGAGGGAAGTTAGCAGAGACAAGAACTATTATTATTCATTATTCATTATTATTATTATTCAAACAAGCCCTTACTGCGCAGGGTCCATCCTCACAAACAGCTTAGACTTGACCCTTTTGTCTCCTCTACCAAAAAAAAACCAAAACAACCAAGGCTCACTGCTTAGATAAACTTTTGCTAGCAATTCACTTGCTATTCCAAGGCAGGAAGGAAAACAGGTGAATTCACTATTTATTCACTAAGAGTATTCTAGGTTATTTTTTTTCTCACTGTATGTGAGAGAAGTGGGGGATGCAAGGAGAAAAAAAGGTGATACTATAAAGTGAACCATATTAGCTTTGGTCAAATTTAAAAGAAGCAAAGTAATATTCTCAGAATCAGTCTCACAAAGGCCAACTAAATGCACTCTTTCTGGAGTAGCTAATTATTATCAGATGTTTGAACTTGCTGGTATCTACCAGAAAAAAGACTGATTAAAAGAAATTGTGCTCTTCTAACTTACCAGCTATACTGAGTCAGTCCTGATGATCCTTTGCTCAAAATTCATGCAAATCTCATAAATGTCTAAAATAATGTCTACTCTGCACTGTTACTATTTATTTCCCTTTTCTCTTCTGAAGAACTAGAAAAAAACCTAAAAGTAAATATAACAGAGGAAAGCAACAACTGAAATGCCGGACTTTCACATTTCTTCAAGAAGTCCAGGCAGAGAGCTCTCAAAAACTGACAAAGCAATGCTAAAAAATAAAAGGCATCGTTTTAAGTTGCTTCCTATCTACAGAGACTAGAAATGTCACTAGATCCCCCTCTCTCTGCAAAAAAGAAAACTTGAAATCACAGAATCTTAGATCTAGAAGGAAACTCAGATCATCCTGACAAGAATATGGTCTACAGTAGCTGTGACAAAAGGTATCATGTAGTCCCTGCCTGAAAACAGAACTCACTGCCCTCGGAAGACTTTTCCATTTTTAGATAGTTCTAATTCAAGACAGTTATCATGTCCCCTAAAGTCTTCTCTTCCCAGGCTAAAAAATATGCCCAGTTCTGTCAAAAGATCATCATGTCACATGATTTATTTTTCACCTTGTTTATTTCACTGTGGTAACTAGAATTTTGAGGCTCTATGATAAATCCATGTTCACTGACATCCATGAACAGGAGAATTTGGTCAACCTAACTAACCTATAAGAGGGAAAACGTTCCATAGGCATTTGTACAGGACAGCTTCTGAGACGCAAGCAAACAACCTCCGGTAAACATTATGTTGCCTCACTTTATACTTTACTTAATGTCAATACTCAGTAAATGTATTAAGGTTCCCATTGTTTAAAAGCTTGCAAAGCGTCATTTTGCCCTAAGAAGGCTTTTTAAAAATCCCCCCAAAATGGACACATCAAGATCTTACATTTAAATATCTCAAGATGGAGTATACAATGCAGTGAATAGTAAGCAGGCAAGTTCTCACTGGATGGCAGAGTATTTGGGAAGTGTAAAGTCTAAGAAGACCGGAAAGGCAGGCAGGGCTTTGAATGCCAAACAAAAAATGTTTATATTTCATCCTACGTGATAGGGAGCCACTGGAGTTTATTGAAAAGGGGCATGACAGGGCAAAGCTGTGCCTTAAGAAGATCACTATGACAGCCTAATGGAGGACAGGAGTGGGGAGAGACTAGAAGCAAGGACTGAGATAATGAGAGCCTGCGCCTGAGTAGCAGCAGTGAAAGAGAATAGGAGGCATATAGGAAAGATGTTAGTGAAGTACAATATTTAGGTTGTGAGCCCAGGAGACTGAGAGAGTGGTCAGGAAGACCAGAAGTTTTGGGAGGAAAGATAATGAGCTTGGGACATGTTGGATTTAGGGACATCCATTTAGAGATGTCTAAGCAGTTGCAGTTGCAAGTCTGAAAGTGAGCAGACAGGTTAAGGCTAGATAAGTGGATCTGAGAATCATCAGCAAAGGGATAAATGAATTCACTGGAGTTGATGGAGGATGGACTAATCCCAAGTGAAATAGTGTAGAAAGAGGACAGGGCCCTGTGGGATACCCGAATGAAAGTCCAGCAAGGGAGACTGAGATAGAGCTCTCAGGTAGGTGAGCCAAGAGAGAGTAAAGGCACAAAAATCTAGAGATGAGAGCATCGAGGAAGAGAGCGATTGACAGTGTCAAAGGTTGCAGAGAGGTCAAGAAAGATGATGATTATGAAAAGGCCATTAAAATGGCATGTAAGGAATCCATAATGACTCTGGAGAGAGCAGTTTCATTTGAATGATAATGCTATAAGCCAGACTGTAGAGATTTAAGAAGAAAGTGAGAGGAAAAGAAATGGAGGCACCTACTGCTTCTCAAGGAGGTAGCCATAAAAGGCAGGAAAGAGGTGGAATGATAACTACTGGGAATGGAAAGATCAAGTACGCATTTTCTGAAGATAGAGGAGATATGGGCATATTTGAAGGCAGCAGGAAAACAGCCAATACAAAGGGAAAGAATGAGGATAAACAGAAGGCGCAATCTGCTGGAGAAGATAGATGAGAATCTAGAGGGAAGAAGACATTTATTATGTGAGATGGATGAGGATGACTGAAGGAGCTATCAGCAAACTGCCTTAATTTTTTTTGAATAAAAAATGAGGCCAGGTTCTCCACTAAGAGGTGGAGTGAGGAGGAACCATGACAAGTCTGAGGAGGGAAATAAAAGTTTGGAAAAGGTTTGCTGTAGTGACTGGGATAGTGAGTTGACAAGGGAGGTATCAGCAGTGAGGGCTCGGTTAAGGTTGTGTAACATGTATCTGTAGTGGATCAACTACAATAGTATGGTTCTCTTCACTTCTAAAGGCGGAGGATGGCAGGAGTCATCCAAGGTTAAGGCTTGGCAGGGTGTAGTAAGCAAATGGGGGCCAAGGACTCAAGAGAACAAGAGCGTATAGAAATTAACTGGTTCACCAAGGGGTAAAAATGGGGAAAAGAAGAGTGAGTGCCTAGTGCAGAGGTGACAGCCTAGAAAAGAACCGAGAAACCAAGAGAGTTAAGGTCATGGTATATATGAAGAGCAGTGTCTGCAGTTGGATAGACGTTCTCCCCTCTCCATAAATGCAAGAGTCTCATGGGCAATGGAATGGCATTTCTCCTCTTCCCTCAGGAGGAAGGAAACAGGCAGGAGGCCTGGCGTGGTGAAATGGTATATAATATACGCTCTTCATTTCCCAGTGGGCTGCCTTCCTCTGGGCTTCTCCGCTATGCCGCAGAAACTTCTTCATCCTGGAAGATCATTTCAGCCCTGGAACTCTCCTGGAGAGTGGAGGGATCCTCCCAGAACCTCCATTTAAAAAGGGCCCCCAGTTCTTGGGGAAGGAGGAGAGCTAGTGAGGCAGCGCATCCACCCAAGCATGGAACATAGAACTCTTTAGTCTACAAGCAGTCATACCTTGCTGAAAAACTCAAGGGTTAAGTAAGTTGGCTGGGAACATGGCCAGGTGGCGAAAATACACCCAGATTCAGTCTCAGACT
>CM053623.1:220723265-220766034 GCA_028646595.1 Phalanger gymnotis
CGGAGTCTCTGCATCAACACCATCTCAAGTGAGAGCCCCACACAAATGGCCCTGTCCCCTCTTCTTATAGGGCTTCAGATGTCATCAAACATCATCTGAATGACCAGAACTTAGGCTGCTATGACTGGCTCTTGAGTTAGCCCCTCCCCTTAGGACCCTGTGAGGTTCACATCCACATAGGTTAGGTTAACACCTAATAGGGGTTTGGGCCTGGGGCTTAGCACTTAGTAAGCCTCAATGAAATACACTGAATTATTCAACAGAAACAAAGGCCAAACTCTTCAAGGGCACTGGTTGAACTAAGTGCTAAGAGCCCATTTTGCTTACCAACATAGAAACAAAGGGGGAACATCTTAGTAAGTTTCTTTAATAAAGATCTGATATCCAAAATACAAGAGAAATTGATTCAAATAGGATTTACATAGGTCTTTAAGGTTTGCAAAGTGCCTTACAAATATGATGTCATTTGATGGGAGGAAGAGAAAGGGGGTGGGGTACGAAGTGGTATTTTTCCCATTTTACAGATGAAGAAACTGAGGTTGAGAGGTTAATTGACATATTAGTGTTACATAGGTAATAATTATCTGAAGTCACATTTGAACTCAAGTGTTCTTGACTCTAGATCCAGTGACACTGCCCAATAGACAGATTTTCAAAAGATTTGAATAGGCAGTTCTCAAAAGAAAGGCAAGCTATCAAAAACTACATGAAAAATTTACCAAATCACTAATAATTAAGAAGAATACAAATTAAATAACTCTGAGGTTCCACCAAAATTGATATGTATGATAATTGTTGGGGTCTGTGAGAGGACAAGCACCCTAATGTACTAATGGCCTAGCTATTCTGGAAAAGCAATTTGGAACCATTAAACTGTGTATACCCTTTGACTCAGTAATAATAATCAGTAATAATAATAAATCAGTAATAATAGACTCATATCCCAAAGAAATTTTTTTTTAAAAAGAGGAAAAAGACACACATGTACAAAAGAATTTACAATAGTACTTTCTTGTAGCAAAGGATTCAAAACAAAATGGGTGTCCATAATTTTGGGGAACGGCTGATGAAGTCATGGTATACTGATATAATGGAAATATTATTGTACTAAAAGAAAAAGGAATAGATTCAAGGGCTCCTGGGAGAGCTCGTCTGAACTGAAGTGTAAAGTGTAGAACCCAAAGAATGATTTATATAATAATTACAACATTATAAAGGAAAGTACTGTTGAGACTTAAGAATTCTAATCAGTAATGACCAATTATGACTCCAAAAGACTGATAATGAATCATGCTCCCCCACCTGTTGTTAGAGGTAATGAACCGTGTGTTCAGAATGACACATACTTTTCAGACATGACCAATACAATACAAAATTGTTTCGCATGATTATACATGTCTGTTACGAGGGAGGGACTTTATTTATTTGGGGAGAGGGGGCTTCTATTAGGAATGAGAGCAATATCTTTAAAAAAGGTAAGAAAAGAACATCATAAATCATTTTAAAATACAGTCTTTTCTCATGTACTTTGTAGGGAGAAATATTAATATTTATTTTTATCAATATCATAATAATAACAAGGAAAACGTTAAATGAAACAAGAAAGTACTAGAAATCCACTTTGTAAAACCTACTAAAACCAAGAAAATTAAAGAGATCATATCACACTCATTTCTCTAGAAGTCAAGAAATATATAAGGTCCAAAAAAAGGTAATAAATGAAATGTAACATTATCTCTTCTTGTCAGGAATGGAGAGGTTGGGCGATAGGGATAAAAACGGGCTTCCCTTTGCCCTCAAAAAAATTACAATACCTATTTTTTTTTCCCTCAAAGTCTTCAACTGATAAGTGTACTACTAGGAAAGAATAGTTCAAGCGACATGTAAAGAACCAGATGAAAATTTATACAATGACAACAATACTGTAAAGACAAACAACTTTGAAAGAGGTAGAATCAGTGTAATGATCAACCAGGACTGAAGAAAACTCATGATGAAACACGCCACCCACCTCCCGATGGACATGAAGGCCAGTATACATACACACAGACAGACATATTTTTTAGCTTTTTGGATATGATCAATATAGAAATTTGTTTTGCTTGACTATACATGTTTGTGACAGGTTTGTTTTGCTTTCATTCTTAAATGGAGGGAGAGTTAAGGGAAGGATAAGAAGTCAGAATTGTACTGACTGAAAAAAAAATCTGAAAAAGAATTTTAGTCATGACACAGAAATGACACCTTAGCAGACAGCTACAGTCTGTCAGATATAAGTTATTTTTCCCCTATTTCTAAAAAAGGCATGTATCCTTTTAATATTTCAAAGTTGTCCTCTTTCTCAAAGAAGGCAGAATATAAAAGTAGTTCTAAAAACAGCTGCTTCTTCTTCTTAGTATTTGCTCCCTATGTTGATTATCTTCTGCTGACTTCACTGAAAATAACATGTCTGAACTCGACAGCGACGTAAGCCAGGAGAGATGCCATGAGAAATCGAGGCCGAGTCTATCCTGCTTCACACACCATGAGTGTCATCAGCCAAGCTGTAACAACAGGATCTTCAAGGCTAGCAATGTGAAGTAGAGAAAGTACAGTCTCAGCTCCAGTTTGGAGGCCCATCAAGTTCCTCCTCTTCCTTGTAAGAACCACTATAGAAATGGAGAGGCAGAATCTTGATCTAGCTGCATTATCCTTGGACAGAAATCATTAAGTATTAACTTCCAATCAAGACAAAATGGATTCTACAATATTCTTAAAATAAATTGTGAATGAAACTTGGAGATCTAAAATAATAATAATAATACTGTACACCAGTAAAATGCTTTTTTTCTTCTTAACAATATGCATGTCATCCTATTCCCTTTCATACTATTTATTTTTCTATCAGGTTTCCTCAGATGAGAGGTTACAAAAGTTGGAAAAGAAGTTTCTTGTTTATTAATAACTAAATGAAAAATAAAGTATTAGAATACCATTCCCAGGTAGAATGAGGAATACAGCATTATCATATCATTGCACCAAGAATTTACCTTAATTAAATTTTGAAAACATGAGAGGACACTCAATTCATAAAACAATCGTTATTATTGTTGTTAATGTAAAAACAAGCAACAATAAAAAAAATCTCCCTTCCCCAACAACTATACACAGATATTCAATAACCTGGAAACTTAGTAAGAAGGGAAATGGGTTTCCTAACTTTATCCAGCCAACATACAATTCCTTTGGCTATTTTTATTCCTTAGGGCTCTATCCCAATTGAAGTTATTTGCCCGAGTTCAAACTTCAACAGAAAAATCTATTCACGTACCACTACTGCAGTGATTTACAATTCATCTAGGAAGCCAAAGCACACTACTACAATGAACATAGTCATGAACTATGGTATCTAAGTAGCTCAGAGACAAAAAACAAAAACATTACCCACAATTTTTATATAGTGCAAATTTATCTCAGCAGTTGGAAGCACTCAGTAAAGAGCTCTGCTCCTGTTTCAAGGTGATTTCATCCACTAAAAATTAAAGATATTAACCACACTAAACTCTCAAGGCTGTTCAAGTTCTATCAATTCCAAACCCCAAACTGCTTATTCATCCATCTTTCTCTTTATTCTCGTGGCCACCACCTCATTAGTAGATCCTCACCACTTCCACTGTCCCTTCTCCCCCATTCCAATTCACCATTCGTATCTACGTCAGAAATCTTCCTCACCCAGAGATCTGGTCATGTACTTTTCTGCTCACCATTCCTTCCCAAATAAAGTTTGGGAAACTAGGTAGCTAAGTCAGGAAGACCTAAATCCAAATCCTGCTGAAGACACTGGCTGTGTGACTCCAGGCAAGTCACTTAACTACTCTCAGCCTCAATTCTTCATCTATAAAATGGGAATTTTATGGAGAGCTACCTTTATATAGCACCTACTTCCCTACAGGGTTGTTGTGAAGATCCTATGAGATCGCAATTGTAAAGTACTCTGTAAACCTTAAAGGGCCATTACAAATGTTTCTCTTTTTCCTGTTCAATTGCTTCAGTTGTGTCTGACTCTTAGCGACCCCATTTGGGGTTTTCTTGGCAAAGACACTGGAGTGGTTTGCCATTTCCTTCTCAGCTCATTTTTACAGATCAGGAAACTGAGACAGAGGGTTAAGTGACTTGCCTGAAATCACAGAGCTAGTTAAGTGCCTAAGGGAAAATCTGAACTCAGTTCTTTCCAACTCTAGGTCCAGGGTTTTATCCACTGCACCACCTAGCTGACCCATATGAATGCTAGCTATTATTATAAATAAAGTACAAGACCCTTTGGTATTCGAGGCCCTTCACAATCTAATATTGCCTTAATTGTATTAAAATGTATTAAACCAATTCTCATCCTGTGAAATTCCTGTGCATGTCCTTTCCATACATTCTCCAGAGATTCTATCCAACATGCTATATACCTTTCTCTAGTTCAGTGATTCTAACCTTTTTCAAGTATGAGGACTTTCTTTTTATGTGAAAACATTTACAGACTTCAGAATGAGAGCAGTTGTATCATTAGAACTTGACTGTATTGCTAATAGAGAAAAATATAATCCTTGTATACATAGAGACAATAGTCACTGTTTAAGATGTTCAGAGGTAAGAGAGGAACATTAATGCCTTGTTGCTAGATTTAAGAAGTGATACGTGCATTCTGGAAAGCAATTTGGATTTATGTAAAGATAGTGACTAAAATGTTCATTCCCTTTGAGCCGGAGCAAACAGAATGAAGAGTTCATGAGGGACAGGAATGTGAAATGACTTTGGAAAAATAGGCTGGGGCCAGATTGCGAAGGGTTTTAAATGTCAAACCAAAAAGTTCATAGTTTAGCCTAGACCTGGAAGAACAAATTAACATACTATAAACAAGGGTCATCATCTAGTAGTCTTAATTTTCTATGCCCATTTGCAAAAGTAAAAACCTACAGGTGTTATCTGATGGAATCCTTTTTGACAGACTTCGAAGAAATATATTTCATTTAGCATCAACTCAATGGTAGATAAGAAGTATTCAAATAGGTTAAGAACTAGTCTGTTTAACTCTTTTAGTTTGGGTTTGTAGTGTGTTTTATTTAGTCCTTCTGTCTTTCCACTAAGCTACATCACAACCACCTGATCCAGATTCAACCCTCCTATCTGACAAAGAAAAACAATTTCAAACACCATCATCTCAGTATAGCTCACTACCTTCCAGGCACCGTGCTAAGAGCTTTATGATTCTCATCTCCTCAGATCCTCAGCACAAGCCTGGGAAGTAGGTATTTAACAGATGAGGAAACTCAGACAAACAATCACACAGCTAGTTAAGGGTCTGAGGCTGTATTTAAATTCAGCTCTTCTGGACTCCAGGTCTTACGCTCTATCTACTTTGCCACCTAGTAAATATCCGCTACAAAGATCTGCTCTGACAATGGATATGCAATATTCTATCCTAGTAGCCCACTACCACTGAGCCTAAGAGAGAGAAGAGCTTCAAGAGTCTTCATTGTTTTTTCCCATTACTTAGCATTCACCTTCCTTCAAGTGATCCTCTCACTGTAGTCATTGTGTATCACTGTTCAAGTCAAGTCAACCAGCATTTCAACTACCAGGTGCCAAGAAAAAGGGCTTAGTACTGGGAATACAAAGAAAAGCAAAACAAAAAACCCAGACTCCACTTTCCAAGACCTAACGGAGGGCCATTCGAATGCAAACAGCTATGTACAAACAAGATAAATTGGGGGGGGGGGCGGCGCTGCAGTCTCAAAAGGCACTAAGATTAAAGAGGACTGAGCAAGTTTTCTTGCAGCAGGGAGTACTTTAGCTGAGACACGAAGTCAGGGAAGGAAGGAGGCAGAGATGATAAGAGAGAGAATTCCAGGCATGGGTGGGGGGAAGGAGGGGAAGGGAAGGGGGACACAACCAGTGCAGACGCTTAACAGGTGGGAGATGAAATATCTTGTTTGAGGACCATCGAGAAGGCCAGTGCCACTGGATGGCAGAGTATGTGAGAGGGAGTAAAGGATAAGAAGAGTGAAAAGGTGAGGGGGTCAGATTATGAAGGCAGAGGATTTTATATTTGTTCCTGGAGAACAGGGAGTCACTGGAGTTTATTGAATAGGGGAAGGCTATGTTCAGAGCTGCACTTTAGGAAACTCAATCTGACAGCTGAGTAGAAGATGACTTGGAGTCTGGCAGACTTGAAGCAGGGAGACTGACCAAAAGACTATTGCAATAGTCCAGGTGTGAAAGTGCTAAGGGCCTAAATCTGGCAGGTGGCAATGTCAGAGGAGAGAAGGGAGAGTATAAGAGAGATGTTATGCTGGCAGAAACAACAGGGCTTGACAACTTATTGAATATGAGGGGTGACAGAGAGTGAGGAGCTGAGGGTGGAGCGGAGAAGGGGGACCTCTCCACAAATTACCCCAATTTTTCCAATGAAATATGAGGCAAGTTTCAGGAGGGAGCCTGAGGGAGTTCTTAGGAGGAATGAAATGATAATAATATTCCAATAATCAATCAATAAGCATTTATAAAGTATCTATTATGTGCCAGGGGCTATGCTAAACTCTGGGGATATAAAATGGAGCAAAAGATAGTCCCTGCCTTCAAGGAGCTTACACTCAAACAGAAGAGACAACATGGAAACAATTACATACAAAGCAAGAGATATCCTGGATAAAAAGGAAATAATTAGAGAGAATGCACTGTAATTAAGAGGGGTTGGGGAAGACTTCTTGTAGAAGGTGAGATTTTAGTTGGGACTTAAAGAAAGCAAAGGAAGTCGGTAGTTGGAGCAGAGGAAGGAGAACATTCACGGAAAAGCATTCATGGAAGCCAAGACAACTCAAGAAAATCCCTGGAACCAAGAAATAGTGTCCTGTTAATGGAACAGCCAAGAGGATAGTGTTTTGAGATAGGAAGAGAATGTATTGGGGAGTAAGGTGTAAGAAGACTGGAAAGGCAGAAGGCGGCTAGGTTATAAAGGGCTTTGAATTCCAAACAGAACATTTTATATTTGCTCTTTGAGGCAACAGGAAATCAATGGGATTTATTGAGTAGTTTGTTGACATGACTGGATGCATGTTTTAGGAAAATCACTTTAGTGGCTGAATGGAGAATGGATTGTAGTGGGAAGAAACTTGAGGCAATCTTCTACAATAATCAAGGTATGAGGTGATGAGGGATTGCACGAGAGTGGTAGTGAGGACTACAAGAACTCCCTTTCCCACCCTGATTCTGCCCCTTTTAAATCTAGCTTTCCCTGTCTACACTTTAAGACCAAAACCCAAACTCAGAGGCTGCTTCAGCGAGTCTGTTTACATCCTGGATCCACCCACCACTACAGAACTCTGAGGACTTTCCAACCAGACCCCTTCCCTGTCCCATGTACCCTGCAGCGTTTTGTGATTTCTGTGAAAGGACCTCTTCGAAGAGGAAAATCAAATGCTAGGACAGGTGGTAGTACCTGACTGGGTCATGACACAAGCCATTCCCACCCAGCTTGCAGTGGGGATTGTCTTTATAATCTGTGCAGCCTAACCCCAAAGCAAGCTCAGTTCCAACAGCAGCTCCGCATGCATGCCTCCAACTGGAGTGAACTAAAACACGCTTGTAGACGTGTTTCTAATTCTAATTCTGTTTGTCTTTCTTAAGACTGAACTCTGGGATTGACAGCACCCACTTTATTTCCAATTATTTGCTACCACAGAGAATGCTGTTATGGATATTTTAATATGTCCTGAACCTTTGTTTCTGCCTGACTTCCTCAGTGTCCATGCACAGTAACAGGATTGCTGGATCAAGGGCTTATGGACTGCTGAATCCTTTTGCTTGCGTAATTCCAAATTAAAATTCAGAACATTTGGACTATTTCACTGCTCTGCTAATAGTACATGTTCAATTCTGGTTGGAGGAAGTAGACATTTAGCTGTGTAAAAAGATGTTAGAAGAATACTATAAAAGGCTACAGACAAACTATATTGCCTTTACTTAATACCAAATAGCAGAAAATGGCTAGAGTAGAACAAGACAAAGGGAAAGAAAATACTTTATATGTGCACATTAAGACATTAATATAGATAATATAACCTCATTCAACATTCTAATGAATATGGCACAATTTTGTATTTTTATGTTTATTTATAAACTTTACACATTTATAGGTCGACTACAAAGGACTATTACTGTTTTATTCTATCAAGTTCTAGTTTCTGCTTTAATTTATATAGTTCCAGTAAAATTTCCTCTTTATTCACAGGGCATGGGGAGGAAGGAGGAAGAGAATCCACCATCAGCAGATAATGGAAAGAGCAGGTTGGTGGCTAATAAATCTCACTGGGAAGGAATAAGTTGGGGGGGGGGGGGGAGATAAGGAAGTGGTCAGAGGCAGCCAGCATAGACAGCATTCTTTATGCTGATTTCTTACCATCCCGTTTCTACCACTGCTCACAATGTGTCCATCTAATAATAGTAGCTGTACTTCTCATTTGAGATTACTCTCTTATCGCCTGTCCTAATGAGACTGCAGGTATTATCAGTGTGGGCTCCTCCTATCAACTCCCTAGGAGTTTATGAGAAATAACAGTTAAACTTAACAACTATAGTTAAACTAAAGTTAACAGCTATAGCTATAAGTGGTTTAATCAACTCTGCTGCCATTCCCATCATTTCTGGCTTGTCTCTTCCATTCTAACTCTTCTTGTCTCACCTACTTCCTCATCTCATTTTTCACTTCTTTACTTCACCTTCCCTGTGTGTCACACACCACAACCACATATGTTAGTGATTTTATGTCTGAGAATGTATAACTGGAGAAAGCAAGGGAGTTCCAGAAAAACATGTACTTCTGCTTCACTGACTACACTAAAGCCTTTGACCGTGTGGATCACACAACAAAATGTGGCAAGTGTTCAAAGAGATGGGAGCACCAGATCATCTTACTTGTCTCCTGAGGAACCTGTATTCGAGCCAAGAAGCAACAGTTAGAACCGAACATGGAACAACTGGTTTAAGATTGGAAAAGAAGACACGGCTGTATATTGTTACCTTATTTATTTGACTTATATGCAGAGTACATCGTGTGAAATGCTGGTCTGGATGAATCAAAGACTGGAATTAGGGTTGCCAGGAGAAATATCAACAATCTCAGATATACAGATGATACCACTGTGATGGCAGAAAGTGAAGAGGAATTAAGAGGTATCTTGAAGAGGGTGAAAAAAGAGAGTGTAAAAGCTGGCTTGATGCTTAACATTAAAAAAAAAAAAAATCTAAGATCTTGGCAACTGGTCCCATCACTTCCTGGCAAACAGAGGGAGAAGAAATGGAAGCATTTTATATTCTTGGGCTCAGAGATCACTGCTGACAGCAACTGAAGCCATGAAAGTAAAAGACACTTGTTCCTTGGACAGATTTGGACAGCATATTAAAAAGAGCCATCACCTAACCAACAAAGGTCCATGTAGTTAAAACTATTTTTTCCAGTAGCAATGTATGGCTGGGCTGTGAGAGTTGAACTATAAGAAAAGCTGAATGCCACAGAATTAATGCTTTCAAATTATGGTGCTGGAGAAGACTTCTGAAAGTCCTTTGGAAAGCAAGGAGGTCAAATCAGTCAATACTTAAATTAATTCAGGCTATTCATTGGAAGGTCAAATACTGAAGCTGAAGCTTAAATATTCTGGCCCTGTGATGAGAACATGGGATTAATTGATAAATATTGAAAGTGAAGGTAGCATAAAGTGATAGAGAGATGGTCTTGAAGTCAGGAAGACTTGGGTTCAAGTCCTATTTCTAATACATCTGGCTGGGTGACTTCAGGCAAGTCACTTAAACTTCTCTAAGCCTAGAAGCAGCTTTCTAAGACTACAGATAATAGGATGCAGAGATAGTACGTGTTTAGTCCCAGCCGGTCTCTCTACTTTTTCCATAAAGTCTTTATTTTTAAAATCTGGATAGTATTTATGAAATCCACAAAAACAGGTATCATAAGTCTGCAAGGTGATTCCTTCATAGACTGAAAAATCAAAATATTGTAAGAGTGTATCTGACTCAGGTCACTTGTTTTATTCACACCACACTTCCTATATATATACTAGGCTTACTTATATTTTACATCTCCCCACATCAAAAAGGACAATATTTCTGATACTGTAATATCATAATGGAACATAAGTGGCCAATAAATACTTGATTATTGTTGATTGCTTATAGGTACTAAGAAAATGTCTTCCCTGACATCTAGGAGCTGCTTATCACAGGAGGCTCTTCTACTGACTTTCTCTGAAATCCTCTTTACCGCTACTAATGCAAGATATATATATGGATTAAGAGACCAAAGGACTGAGACTAGACCTAGCCAACTTCAGAACTTCAGACCAGACAGACATCGTACTTCTCATCCTATCAGCCATCCACATTGGGTATATTGCCTCTTTAAAAAATAATTATTTATTTGTTTTAGGCTTCGATTATCCTAAATATGCCTACTTCATATTAATACCATCATGGTTCAGGATTAAAGGAAATAACAAAATGGGAAAGACTATACTTCTTGTTGAAAATGCATTTTCAGTCCACTCTTTGCAGAGATGAGGGCCTATAGTTGTGGTAAACAATGTCAGACATGGCAGGTGTGTGGGTTGGTTTTTCTGAACATTTTTTCCCCCTCTTTTTAATCTTTAACAAGTATAGAGTGCTAGGCTAAGAGTCAGGAAAACTGGAGTTCAAATCCAGCCTCAGAAACTTCCTAGCTATATGAGCCTGGGCAAATCACTTAACCTCTGTTTGCCTATGGATCGGTGATCCACTGAAGAAGGAAATGGCAATCCACTCCAGCATCTTTGCCAAGAAAAACCCATGGACCACAGGTTCAGGAAGAATTGGACCAGACTCAACAACAACTGCTCCTTGAACTGAAGTTGGGGAGGAAGGGGCAAGGATGGAAAAAGGGGGAAAAATATATTTTCTGTTTATTTCCCTCAAATTTCTGGGGCAATATACCAATCTCTAGGAGGAAAAACAACTGGCAAGGAACAATAAATAGAAAGGTAATTCATGTCTTTCTTCCCTTACGAGTTCAACTTAAAAGTTGAAAGTGCCTCCAGACCATGAAAGAAACTCAGATTATGTAGATATAAAACAAGACTCTAGTATTTTAAGATATCACAGTTTTTACAGGTCTCTAATAATGAACTCTTAAGATATATCAACACAGAGACCTTTATTTGCTTGAAACTGTTTATGGATTTGTTTTAAGAGAAGGAAAGCAGTACAGTTCCAGTACCAGGAAAGGCTTCAATCATGCCTCATGTGAACTAACAAAGCCAAAACTCACACATTTGAATTGTGACAATTGTGTTCAAGGTCCTAAAAAGTCCTTGACACTGTGCAATTCTGGCACACTGCAAGCACTGTGGTCAGATATATTAATTGTGCTAAGCTTGTGAAAGGCAAGGTGCAAAAAGGAAGGTCATCCAGTTAGTAGAAAGCAATACCTCAGGCATTCTAGGGCAGTGGCTTCCCTGATCTGGCTAAACAGCAGTGTGGGGTGCTGCCATCCTGGCAGTCAAAAATGCAGCTTAGCTATGGGAATAAGGAAGGCATGAGATGTTTAATCTGATCATGTATCCTTGATACCTACTTCATATGTACCATGAGTGGTACTTTGGTTCTGTGTTCTCATTGCAACAGATCACCAGACCTAATTGAAGACATACCAAATTATAATTCAGCCCTCAAAAAATCATGGTCATCAGGAGAACGTTGTACACAGTAAGAGAAATATTGTTCAATGAAGAACTGTGAATGACTTAGCTATTCTTAGCAATACGATGATCCAAGACAATCCCAAAGGACTAATGACGAAGCATACTATCCGCCTCCAGGGAAAGAACTGATACTGACTAAATACAGACTGAAGCATGTTATTTTTCACTTTCCAGTCTTCTTGTACAAAATGACTAATATGGAAATGTTTTACATAATTGCACATGTATAACCTAGATCTCATTGCTTACTGTCTCAGGGAGGGGAGGAGGAAAGAGTGGAATTTGGAAGTTAAAACTTTAAATAAAAATGTTTAAAAAATCAATTTTTTAAAAATCATGGTTCTCCAGATAATGAAACATTGTTTTAGAGGTAGTATACATAGTTTCTAAAAGCACTGGCTCTGGAGTCAGAGTAGAGGGATTCAAATACTCTCTCTGACAACTTTCTCTGTGACTTCACGCAATCTTATTTAACCTTATTTCCAAATTTCCACATTTGTAAAATGAAGGGGGTTGGACAGGACGGCCTGGGAGGTCTTTTCCAATTCTAAGTCTACGATCCTATGATCTCCTTACTCTCAGCAAAGAGGTAGAGAAATACAGAAGCAGATATATCAATAACCCAACGTTATCAGCCGTTTTTACTGAAAATTTTTTTTTACAAATGTAGAATTCATTTTTATATCACAAATGATAGTAATATAAAAACAAAAGGCAAGTAATAAAGCTTTTTTTAAAGATTCTCTGAAATTAAGGTAACATTATTGCACCAATTCTTAACCAAAAAGAATATAACCTCCTTGAAGGCGAGGGCTGTCACTTTAGTTTTTAATCTCTATATCCCAAAAGCCTAGCACAGCACCTGGAAAGTCAATAACCATTTATTAAGTGCTTGAAATCCCTTATCTCAAGGACCTTATATTCTAATGAGGGAGGGGAGGCATGATGATGAAGCCCAGAAAATGATGGATACTTAGCCTGGGCCCTTCTTTTACAATGGAAGTGCTCGGAAGAATTCCCCAATGGGAAAAGGGGGCAACAAGGGGCAGAAAGAGAAGACAGCTCAAACATAGCAGCAAAGTCCAGGTAGAAGTGCTTAATAAATTCTTGAATTGAATCCATTTTGCTTCAAATTCGCTGCATTTATTTTTAAAGCAAAGAGAATACAAATGAAAGCTGAATGTCAACAATACAGAAGATCTAACAGAACTGCCAGTATGATGACAGCTAATTATGAATTTCAAAAGATCATTCAGAGATTTCCATTTCAAACACACATCTAATGAAATATAAAAACAACTATATATCAAAAACCATGGGGTGAAAACATATGATGCTTTTTGAGGATTATGATGACATGATTAAAATATTTTGTTTTGGGGGGAGGGGAGAGGAAAGGGAGGGGGAGAAAATTTGGAACTCAAAAACTTGTGGAACTGAGTGTTATAAACTAAGAAAATAAATTAATTAATAAAAAAGTTTTATTTTTATTGATGCCTTTTGTTCTTATATCATCCCTTTCCAAGTATATCCCACACACACCAACATAAGTCTTCCCCAATAACAAAAACTTAAAAAGAAAAAAAGGTTCATAGTCATCTGTAAAATAAAGGGAGAGAAGTTCATTTTCTCAACTCTTCTCAGAGGTCAAGGTCAATCATTACAATTATTCAATGTTATTTAACATTTTTTTTCATCTTTATTATTCTTTCATTCTAATTAGGGTTCTCCTAGTTCAGCTTTGCATCAGTTCATATAATTCTTCCTATATTCATCTTAATTAATAATATTCTACATTTCTTAAGAGACAGCAATATTCTATTTTCACATATCAAAATTCATTTAGTCATTTCCCAATGAGCTCTTATTTTGCAACTTCAAAAAAAATGCTCCTATAGAACCATTTATTAATTGATAAAGGATGAATAGACAATTCTCAAATGCTCCAAATCACTAATACTTAGAGATACGCAGATAGGTAGCTAAGTGTAACTGGGTTCAAATCAGGCCTCAGATACCCACTAGCTTCTCTATCTGTAAAAATGGGGATGATAACTAATAGAACATACTGAGGATAAACTGACATTATGTTTGCAAAGTGTTTTTAAACCTCAAAGCTAGCTGTTATCATTATTAGTGGTACTATTATCATTATTATTAAATGCAAATTAAAGCAACTCTAAGGTTCTATTTCATGCTCATTAGACTGTCAAAGGTGACAAAAATGGAAAATGACAAATGCTGGAGAGAGCTGTGGGAACCAGGTACAGTAATGCACTGTTGATGAAGCTATGAACTGGCACAGCCATTATGAAAAGCAATTTGGAACAATGGCTATAAAGTGATGAAACTGTATACCCTTTGACCCAGTGATATCACTACTAGGTCTATATCCCAAAGAGATTAAAGAGGAAAAAATTCTATATGGATAAAAATACTTATAGAAGTTTTTTTTGTTATGACAAAGAACAGATAATTAAGGAAGTATCTATTAAGTGGGGAATGGCTTAACAAATTATGGTAAATGAATATGATGGAATACTATTTTAAGAAATTATAAAAGGGAGAGTTTAAGAGAAACCTAAGAAGCCTTCCATTAACTGATACAGGATGAAGTGAGCAGAAGCAGGAAAACAATATATTATAATAACAACAGTGAAAAATGAACAATTTTGAAGGGCTCAAGAACTCTGAAATCAACACAATGATCAACCATGATTACAGAGGGCGATGATGAATGCTAACCAAAACTCCTAAGAGAAAGACAATGAACTAAATATGCAGAATGAGAGACATTTTTACAGGGCCAACAAAGGAATTTATTTTGCTTAACTGTGCATATCTGTTTTCCCCTCATGGAGGTAGGTTAGAGGGAGAGAAAATAAATGCTCATTAGCTGAAAAATAAAATTTAATTTTAAAAAAGCACTGATACAAATTTTTTGTGTGTATTTGGAACCTTTCTTTCTGCCTTTGGCTTCCCAAGAGTATATGTCAAGCAAAGGACTCTCTGGGTCAAAGAATAATGATATTTTAGCCAGTTTTTCAGAGAATAATTCCAAAGTGCTTTTCAAAACAGTGGCCTGAGTCACAGCTCCACCAACAATGAATTAATGTGCCAAATAGGTAGTTTTCAAAATAAGAAATGAAAGCTATTCTCCATCACATGGAAGAATATCCCATATGACTAGTAAGAATAAAATTGCAAATTCAATTTTGAGAAATCATTTTAACCCTATCAGATTAAGGACAAAAATGGTAAATGTTAGAGGGTCTGTGAAGAAAGTCAGCCAGCATTTTGAGCACTTACCATGTGTCAGGAACTGTGCTTAGTGCTGAGGACATAAAGAAAGGCAAAAACAGCCCTTACGCTTAAGATGCTCAAATTCCAACAGAAGAGAAAACATGTAAACAATTACATACACAGAAGACCCACACAGAGTTGATGGAAGGTAGTCTCAGAGGAAAAGGCACTAGCACCTGGACAGGAGGCAAGGGAGGTGGGGAGGCCTGGGAAAGGCCTCCTTCAGAAGGGAGACTTGGAGCTAAGTCTTGAAGGAAGCCTGAGAAGCTTGAAGCACCAGTGAAGAGGGAAAGCATTCCAGAAACTGAAGGACAACTAGCACAAAGGCACAGGAAAAGGCGTGGAGTGTAAAATGCAAGGAAAAATAGGTATCGTAGGTGAAGGAGAGGAAAACATAAGCCTGGGAAGGAGGGAAAGTGCCAAGTGATGAAGAATTTTAATGTCAAAAGACTATATTTGATGCTAGAGGGTGGAGAGCCACTGGATTGGGGGGGGGAGGGCGGAGCGACAAGTCAAAGCTACACTTTAGAAAAATCACTTTGGCAACTGAAGGAAGGATGGATTGGAGTGGAAAGAGATTTGAGGTAGGGAGACCACTTAGAAAGCCAGTGCAGTAGTCTAGGCAAGAGATGAGGGCCTGAACTGAAGTGACACTTGTGTATCGAGAAGAGGACATATATGAAAAAAGACATTTAGAAGGCAGAAACAAGATTTGGCAAGAGACTGAATATGTGGGAGGAGTGAAAGTAAAAAGACAAGGATGACACTAAATTTGGGAGCGTGGGTAACTGGGAAGATGGTGATATCTTCCACGGTAATAGGGAAATAGGGGGAAAGGAAGGATTTTGAAGCAGGGGTAAGAGAATAACTTCAGTTTCAGATAGGATGAGTTTGAGATGCCTACTAAACATAAGGCATCAAACATCCAAAATGCAATTGGAGACTATAGCTCATCAGAAACATTAGGACTAGATATATAAATCTGGAAATCATCTGCATAGAAATAATAATTAAATACATGAAACTGATGAGAATTCCAAGTGAGCTAGTCTTAAACTGTGGGTCAAAACCCATATGGGGTCTCGAAAAATTCGGCAATAGTAAAAGGTTTCTGAACACACAACAACCAAAAATTAATTAAAAATCAAACATGAATCTGAGGTGTTTCTGGCAGTGCTTGCCCATGTTGTATCTCACAATTTCACTTCAGCCTTGGTTCTGAACACATAGCATGCACACTTTGCACTGCACATGCCCTCAGACCACGAAAGCCAACAAATTCTGCAGCAACACTAAAAGGGGTGAAGAGTGGAAAAAGTTTAAGAAGCCCTGAGCTAGGACACAGAAAAAAGAGAGGAGGGTTCAGGACAGAGTCTTGGACAACACCTAGAATTGGTGGCATAAACCATCAAAGAAGATTGAGTGGCAGTCAGATATGAGAACAATCAAGAGAAAGCATTATCATAAAAATCCAGAATGGATCAAGGAGAAAGAGATGACCAACAGTGTCAAAGGCTGCAAAGAGGTAAAGAAGGATGAGGACTGAGAAAAGGCTATTAGATTTGGCAATCAAGAGATGTTCATAAATTTGGAGAGAGTAGTTTGAGCAGGATAATGAAGTTGAAAGCCTGACATCGCCAAAGTAGGGAAGACACTCAGAGAAGTGAAAGTGGAGACACGTGAATATAAGTGGCTTTCTCAAAGGTTTAGTAATCCAAAAAGAGAAAAGTTATAGGACAATTGCCAGCAGGGACACAAATTGATACACAAATACACAGCTGGTGGAGTTGTGAATTGATCTAATCATTCTGGAAAACAACTTAGAATTATACTTTTTGAAAATGTTACAAAACTATACATGACCTTTGACCTAGAAATCCTACTGCAAGGTATATACACCAGGAAAGACAAACAGAAAAAGGAAGGTCTCAACTGTACAAAAATATTTGTATTTTTCATAATCATCACTTTTCATAATAGTACAGAACTAGAAACAAAGTGGCCATTATTTAGAAAATGGCTGAACAAATTATGATATGATAATATAATGGAATATTATTGCAGACATGATAAACACTAACAATTTAGATAATCTCGGAGTCTAGTACAAACACAGAGCAAAGTAAGAGGAATCAGGAAAATTTGCAGGATGCCTGCAAAAAAGTCAAGTAAAACAAGACTAATTCTACTTCAAAACTTGGATCACTGCAGTGGCCAATCATGATGGTGCCATATGTCTCTGATCTCTCAGCAGAGACATGGACCAAGGCACACATCATCAGACATGGCCAATGTTTTGCTTAACTGTACTTACTTCTTACAAGGGGGGGGTCGTGGGTCAGGAAGCAAAGGTACTCATTGAAAAAGGGCAGTGGGGAAAAAAGAATGCCAAGAAGACATTTTAAACGGAAAAAAAATTATAAGAATTTCTCAAAAAATTGTGTGTTAAATAAAAAACTCTACTCTTTATGAAACAGAGATGGATGGAAACAGTAGATCCTGGAATTTCTGGACATGATTTCCAGATGCTTTAGAGCAACAAAACAGTACAGATCAAGTTTTTGAGTTTAAATGTCTGAACTTCTTCCAAAACCTATCAAGCACATTGGAAGGGTTTCCTGACTTCTTGGCCTCCCTTTCTTTATGTCCTCTCCTTAATAAGACCATCAATTCATGTTGATTTCAATGCACATTAATTCCACAGAACTGCTTATAGGCAATCGCCTTATTTATCATTCAACTGAAACTACTCTCTCCAAAGTAACCAATGTTCTCTTAATTATCACATCTAGGTTTTTTTTTTTTCTTTTCTCAGTCTTCATCCTTTTAGATTTCTTTGCAGGCTATGATACCATATCCTGGAGTCTGTTTTCTGGGTTTTCCTAACACTACTTCCTCCAGGTTCTCTTACTTGTCTGACCACTCCTTATCAGTCTCCTTTGCAGGATCATCATTCATATTCCACCCCTGTGTGGCTGTACTCCAAGATTCTGTCCTGGGCCGCCTTCTCTCCTCTCTCTACATTCTCCTCCTTGCTGACCTCATCACCTCTTATCAATCTGATTTAATCAGCTCTTCTATGGTGGTGACTCTCAAACCTATAAATCTAGGCCTAGTCTTTCCCCTGAACTCCAGTTGTGTTTCTCCAACTGCCTATTTCCAAGTCATTCTATACTACTTTATTTGGTGATCTCAACAGCTCCATGGATTTAATTATCATCTCTATGCTGTTGCTTTTCAAATCTACCTATCCTGTTCTAACCTCTCTGCGATGTCCAGCCTCCCATCTCAATCAATCAATCAATCAAGCAACCAATCAATGCAGTTTTATTAAGTGCCTACTATGTGCCAAGTACTGTGTCCTAAGCATTAGGATTGCAAAAAGAGGCAAGAGTCCCTGTATTAGCAATTTTGATTTGAAGATCTTTCCCACCCATTAGTAGGCTATGTGACCTGCTTACATCATGGGAAGTCCAAGTTGCATGCTGGGAAGAGCTTCCTGACAGGAAAGAGAAATGCAGAGAGAGAGAGAGAGACAAAGATGTTATGGCTGCTGGTGGCTGCCCTCATGATTGTTAGAACTAAACTCAACTGGCTGACTTAGCTGTACTGTAAGTTTGTTTTGGGGAGGACCCCAGCAGGGTGTCGGAGAGGTTTTGGGATGGTGAGTTTCCAGGCTGTGATATGGTGTTTTAAGTTCCTTTCTGTTATGATAAAGTGGACTGACTGGCTTTGGGAGCTGAACATTTGGTTATGGGATACGATTTTCTGGTGTCTGAATAAATGTTATACTTCTGTTGCCTTCTTTAAGGAGAGTCTCTCATACTTTGCAACACAGAACTACACAGGCATATTCATGATTATCACTGATGATGTGTTTATTGCCTTACTGTTTCAGTCCTTGACCTCAAGAAGCCCACAATCAAGTGGTGGAGACAACACAAATACACACAAAGCAAGCTATATGTAGGATAAATAGGAAATAATTAACAGAGAGAAGGCACTAGAATTGAGAGGTTAGAGAAGGCTCCATAAACAACTAACTTTCAGATATCCTGAACTGAATGTCTTAAACTCAAAATATCCCGAACTGGTCTCTCATGAACTATCCCCCTAATCTTCCCTCCTTCCAAGCTTCCCTATTACTATCAACATTATCACTATACCTCCCAGTAAGCTCAAAACCTGGGTGTCATCTTTGCCTCCTCCTCTCTCTCATCCCCTATATACAATTGGTTGCCAAGGCCTGTCAATTTCACTCTTATAGCACCTCTCACCAGCCCCCTTTCCTCCTCTGAAACTGCTACCACCCTTAGGCCTGGAGTATTGCAAGAGCCTGCTGGTTGGCCTACCTGACACAAGATTCTCAAGTCCATTATCCATTCAGCACAATTTAGCACACTCTCCACCACATACTCTTCAATCCAATGACAGTGGCCTTTTGGCTATTCCGAAAAGGAGACACTCGATCTCTCAGCTCAAGGCATTTTCCTGGGCTATTTCCCATGCCTGGACGCTCTCCTTCCTCATCTCCATCTACTGACCTCTCTGACTTCCTTCAAGTCCCACCTCTTTTCCCGGTCCCCCTTAATTGTAGTAGCTTTCCTCTGTTGATTATTTCCCATTTATCCTAATTTATATTCCCATTTATTTTTATATATTTATAATCCCATTAAATCCCATTTATCCTATTTGCTTGTTGTCTTCTCCATTAGGCTGTGAAGTCCTCGAAGGAAAGGGCTGTCTTATTCTTTTCTTTATATCCCCAGGGTTTAGCACATGCCCAAAACATTAATCAATGATGACTGACTGACTGACTGACAGATGTCATACAGGCACCTGTCTGAAAAAGAGCTAATTTTAATCCCCTGACACAGCCCTTGGAAATTCCCTACTTCTAGACAGCACCATCCTCGCAGTCACCTAGGTTCATAGCTTCAGTCATCCTTGGCTCTTAACATTTCCTAAATATACAACATGTCTCATATTGGTTACCTTCTATTTTCACTGCCCCATTACCTTAGCTCATTCGGCTAAGCCTATTACTTCTCACCTGGATTTTTAACTGGTCTGCCATCCTTTTATATAGCCATATTTTTCTTAAACCACAGGTCTGATCATGCCCCTCCCCTGATCAATAAACAACCAATGGCTCCCTGTAACCAACCTGACCAATTTGAATCAAATTACTCTGTATGGCATGTAAGGCTATTTATAGCCTGGTTCAACTAACATTTTCAGCCTCATTATATATTACACTCTTTTATTCATTTTTCAGTCCAACCAAACTTTCTTCCTGTTCCTCATAAATAATGCTCCATCTCCTACCTCTGGGCCTCTTCACAGATTGCCTCCTATGCCTGGAATGTACTATATCCTCACCTCCACGTCTTACAATCCCTGATTTATTTCAAAATGCAAATCAAATGATACAATGTACATGAACCTCTTTCTGATCCCCACCTCTCCTATCTGCTAGCGTCTTGCCTCAAATCTTATTTTTATCTTATGTATGCTTACATGTATATATATTGTCTCCACCAACAGAATATAAGCACTTGGAAATAATAACTAATCTTTCTGTCAATCATTATTTACAGATTCTGTATTTCTGAATTCATCTATTTACTAAAATTTATTTATAACCCCCAAATCAATACTTGTGGCACTTTTGAGGTCATTTGTGGACTTAAGGTGAAAAATCTGAGTCACCTGAAGCGTACATTCTCAGCTGAGGTGGAATAGGACAATGTTCTGCCCTCTTGTTTCAGCTCTCATACTGTAAATGAGTGTCCTTTTGTGGAGTATTTAGTGCCACATTTTTTGCGTTTTTGTCGGTGATTTCCCTGTTAAAAATGACCCCCAAGCACAGTGCTAAAGTGCCTTCCTAAGCACAAGAAGGCTGAGGTGTACCTCACAAGGAAAACAGATAAGCTAGAGAGTTTGGTTAGCTTCTTTCAGGCAAGAGTTATGACGAGTTCAACATTAATAATCAATAATAATCAACAAGCCAGAAAAAGGAGGAAATTCACCAACCTGTATATGAGGCCGCTCAGGAAAGTGCTAAAGTAAATGTTGTGACTATAGGCTCACAGAACCCTAACCCTGTATTTCCCCTAAGAGCAATGGTTCAATCTTTGCTAATTCAGTAGTTACATCAACTTTATAGAACTTATATACCAAGAATGATGAGAACATAAGACCTTTACAACTGTTATTTCATTCGATTCTGAAAACAAACCTGAGGAGTCGGTGTTATTATTATCCCCATTTTTTTTTTTTGGAGGGAGGAAGGCAGGCCAATTGGGGTTAAGTGACTTGCCCAAGGTCACACAGCTACTGTTTCAAGGTCTGAGGTCAAATTTGAACTCAGGTCCTCCTGACTCCAGGGCCGGTGCTCTACTCAGTGCCTATTATCCCCATTTTACATACACATGAGGTTAAGTGACCTGCCCGGGTTCACATAGCTAATAATTATCTGAGGTCAAATCTGAACTCAGTGCTTAACTCTAGGTCTTATGCACTATCTACTGTGCCACCTAGCAGCCTCCCTGAAAGAGGTACTATTTCATTTTCAACTATGTTTTCCCTAAATACAAGATTATTAACTAATTGAAGGGAAGGGAGGAAAAGATCAAATGCTACAACAGGTGTCAAATCTTTCTCCTAACTTCCATCAAGTAATAAAGGTAAACAACAGCAGCAACAGCCAATAAGGCCACCAGTCACATTCTGCTCCAATGTTTTCCTAAGTGTTTTTATCAATGTTGCTACCGTAAACGAAAGTTCCAATGGACCTTTACCATTCAACAGTTACTTAAAGAACACCTAACACATGTTCAGCATTATGCTAATTTCTTTGCAAGTACAAGTCCCAATCTCTGCCAGAGTTTATACCGAGGTGAGAGATGGCATTGTAGAGTGGAAAGAATATTGGATCTAGAATCAAAAGACCTGGGTTCAAATCCCACATCTCAGCCCTAACATTACCATTTTCAGTTTCGTCAACTATCAAAGGGGATGAATATTTCTACTACCTCCCTCATCATTTGAATGTTGTTAGAGAAGAAACAGCACATGACTCAGTGACAAAATAAAAAGTAGAATTAACTACAGTTGTCCCGTTAGTTCCCCCCTCCCCCCGGGGGCGGGGGTGGCATTAGGGGCATGGCACCTCTGAGATCTGAAAAATCCAAGTAAAATTTTTTGGCCCTCTCTTCGTACCAGAGATGTCGTCTGAATTTTTTCTTTTCTTTTATGGAGCGTTTATAGAACCTTATTGTAAAAAGCTGGGTTAAGTATTTTTCTGTATTTGCTGGCCTTCATGTGTCATCTGTAGGCTTCAACAAAACTCCCCCAAAATTCCCATTTAATTTCTTATGCTGACCCATGATGTATCAAAACTGCTATGGGGAAAGTTGTGATATGGAAGGAATAATTTGTACTGCTAGTAAACTGCTACAGTAGAGTTAACTGCTAGTGGGTCTTCCCGCCTCAAGTGTCTCCCCACGCCAAACTAGACTCCAAAGTGATCACTCCTAAAGTTATTTTCCTAATCATGTCAGAACCTTCCCCCCAAGACCCCCCACTCGATAAACTCCAGTGACTCCTATTGCCTCCAGGAGCAAATTCAATGCTGTCTGGCTTTCACAAAGCCTTTTACAACCTAGTCCCCTCCTACCTTTCCCATCTTCTTACACCTTCCCAATATGTCCTCTTCTATTAAGTGACACTGGCTTCCTGGATGTTCCACAAATAGGTCACTCCATCTCTCATCTCTAGTCATTTTCTCTGGCTGTCTCCCATGCCTAGAACACTCTTCCTCCTCCTCTCTGACTACTAATCTCCCTGACTTCCTTTAAGTACCAACAGAAATTCCATCTTTTACTATAAGCCTTCTTAATCCTAGTACCTAGTGTTAAATTATCTCCTATTTATCCTGGCAAGTTATTTATATAACTTGCTTTGTATGTATTTGTTTCCATGTTGTCTCACCTGCCAGACTGTAAACTCCTTGAGGGCAGAGACCATCCTTTGCTTCTTTTTGTAAGCACAGTGCTTACCTCCGCTGGTCACAGAGTATGTGTTTAATAAATATTTACTGATTGAATGCTTACTGGAGGTTCAGTATTGAATCAGGAAAGGTCAGGTTTGATTTGAACCCTGAAGGCCAGATAGGTTTTAGATAGCTATGATTATATGAGGGACAGGATTAATCATGTTTATGAGACACAAGAAAAGCACCAGTAATTAAAATCCACACTAGATTCAAAGACCACTGTTAGGCAACCTCCAACAGATGAAGAATACAACTGAGAAGAATACTGACAAGAGAAGGCAGTAAAAGCAAAGGAGTGGGTGAATCCTCAACCCAAGTAATCAGCTAATCATTTTCCCAAACATTTCCATAAATCTTTTTCCAAATATTTCAAGAACATTTTAGACCAGATATTCCTATAAAGTACTGAGAATTAAAATATATCCAAATCAATGTTATACCTCAAAATAAGTACTCTGGGAAACTGTACATGTCATCGAATGATCTTCCAATACTCAGAACATTTCTGGAACTCTTCTTTTGCAAATGACTCAAGACTTAGTATATGAGTCATAAGAGATATTCAGTCTTCTTTTTTAGTCACACTTCATTTTGAGGAAAAACCAGTGTTACCCAGCTTTATCATCTTTTTTCACCAAACTTGACTCTGAGTGACTTATAGCTATTTCCAAAAATCATATCCACCTTCAAAGGAGAAAGATCTGGCATGATGAAATATTCACAAGGGCAGTGCAGATTCTTAAGGTAATTGCAACAGAGTTTCAAAAAGGTTTTAATAAACTGTAGCACTGTTAGGATAATGTACCTCCTTTGCCTGAATGGCTAATTTGATAGGGACATTTGGAAACATAAAATCTGATGCACTTGTTTAAAAGAAAATCACGCCTTACAATTTATAGTAGGAGACATGAATTTATTATGTACATGTAGATGTTTCTATGTGCTCAACGACAACTGTATATGTTCTCATTGGCAGGCCCTATTACCCTACTATATAGCAAATCTAACTACAGTAATGGGAGTAGTGATGATTTCTTCGGAGCTTATGAAAACCACTTTCCCATAAACCAGATGATCTCCTTTTCTTTATTAACTTCCACTTTTCTTTAACCACCTTCTTCATACTGGGCAAGCAATTAGGCACTGGCCAAGCAGTGGGTTCCCTCTAATCCATTCCAGGTAAACCCTGAGCTGTTATTTAAAAGACCACAGAAATATAATATAGTGAAAAGGAAAAAGGGAGGATGCGGCTGTGTAGAGTATTTGTCCTGGAAGAAGAGAAGTATTCAAACAAGAAAAGAGAGATTATTTCATTTTAGTCATCCTACCAGTTGTTATCTTCGGGCTGTTTTTGTCTATCACAGTAGTTGTGTTCTTCCTACTATGCCCTAAGTCTACTAGCCTATTTTCCTCATTATCATCCTAAGCTGAATTAAACTATTACTGGCCGAAAATGGCAATGCTTGACTCAGACCCTCATCTATACCTATGGGCTTAGGAATGTGCAGGAAGAATGTATTCAGGTATACTTTTCTGCTCTGGACCACAGTACAATTCTGCTCAGATTCACAGACTTTCTCCCTACGTAAACGGGAAGAGTATCAAGGTTACAAAATACTAGTAGGAGCAAACGAAGGTGAAATGAGGTCTTAATTTTTTTAAATATACTCGGGGAGATAATGAACTCATGCAGCATTTCACCTATATTCAGAAAAAAAAAATTAAGGACACACCCACATCAATGTGCAAGAATATACATGTTCTGTACTTCACATAGCTAGTTTATGTCTCATAACACCTACCACAGATTACAATATGACAAGTTAAAAGAAAAAATAGTAAGAGGGAAAACTTTTCTTTTAAAAAAAAGAGGCTTTCCAGCAGTCCTAAGAAAATGTCATAACAAAGTCAACCCACTAATCAGCCCACAAAATTATCACTTACCTTCCCACAGTTACATTCACATAATGAGGATATATCTGATAGCATGATAACGCTATATGGCATTTCCAATTAAATTTTTTTTTCTTGCTCATGGTCTCCTTCCAAACCACTTCCTCATCTTACTATGAGCCTGCCTTCCTTATTTTCACAGCTGTTATAGACTGGGTTGATTTTAATTAATGAATTTAATCTTCCTCATCATAGAGCTCTATATCTATCTATTATAATATTGAATATAATCCTATGGTTTTCCTTTAAGTATTAGGTCAGTGACACTGTCTTACCAAAGGAAACCTAACTCAATCCTACATTAAAGATTTCCCTCTAAAAAAAAATGTCTTAGACAGATTAGTAACTATTTAGATCTCTTCAATCTAAAGAACAAAAAGAACTAACCAGATCATAATTATGGAGTACCATAAAAGCAACCAGGGAAATTGACTCTGCTTTCGATTTACTTGCTAGAAAACTAGGGATGATTTTCCTAGCTCAACGTTTTCAATTTTTCAATGAGTAAATCACTACTTATTTTATGTTAACATCTCAGAAACCATAAATAGCCTGCAGAAAACTACCTATAATAACTTGCATGAAAGAAATGGAATAGAAGACAATCCAGGAGAAGTATAATTGGAAAAGGAAGAAGGCCAGTAATAAAGAAAAACCATAGAGATAGCCTATGTATCACACTGGTACTGACAGAATATAAAAAGACATAGAGTAAGTTCTTTTTGTGAAGCAGCTGACACAATGTTAGACTTGGACTTCTGAAGAATGAGGTTTAAAAGCTACCTTACACACATAACAGCTATGTGAGCACAGGCTAGTCGCTTCACCTCACCTCTGCCTCCCTTCATTTGTGAAATGGGGACAAGTCGTAGAATCAAGATCGCAGAGGTGCTGAGGCTCAAATGACATAATGTATGTATAGCGCTTCAAAAATTTTTAAGTACTATATATAAATGTAAGTTATTATTATTAGGAAAACCACCAGTAATTAGGTAACACCCTATATACTTAGCATATTCTATCCAAATATCTCAAGATACTGCTTCCTACTTCCAAAATTTATATTTGAAACATCTAAATTCCACACATACCTCCTCACAGAATATACAATCACTGAAAAATCAAAACTGCAGGTAACCTGAAGGGCAGTGTAAAGAAGGATGGTGCAAAAAGCTTGAGTACATTACCAGCAGTCATTTTCAATTAAGTATAATAAAACATATCAAAAACATGTAAAAGGAGATGAACTGGTTATGTAACAAGAGCAAGAAAGAAAAGATGAATGTCCCAAGCATTTTGTGTATACTAGTATAACATTAAGAGACCCACAGGAAAGAGCCCACAGCACTTGGAAAATACTCTATGGAAGAATTTTGGAAAGGCACGGCCATGAATCCCACAGACTAAGAAGGCACAAATGGTTTGCCATCTGGCTTTGTAGAGAAAGGATCCACATCAATATAACAGATCCATTGAAGTATGTAAGTACTTCTTCAAAATCTTGTTTCTTTATTTGTTTCCTAAACTGGGAGCTTTTGGTTACATCGGCTTTTCAGGGACTGGGAAACACATGTACATGGATCAAGTTCACATCCTTATCAGAAATAAAAATGTAAGCTCTCCTAAGGCATGGTCAGCAACTATTTGGAAGGTACTTCTTTATAGTTAAAAAAATACACTCAGTAGTCTGTTTGGGTCATAATTCTAAAGATATTTAGAATCGTGAGACAGCAAGATGAAAACTAAGTATCTTTTATCATTAGTACTACATAATGTAAAACACTATTATTACAGACTGTGAAAATAGGCCAAGAAAAGGCAGAGAAAACAACCAAATAAAGTCAGACCTAAAATCAAACCAAAGTTCACACCACAGTGGCATTTTAGTGAGTCAAAAAAAAGAAAACTAGTAAGCAATGTCACATTTCTAAACTAATTTCCAAAGATAACATTTTTGTTCATTTCATATATGTTTTACACTATTCTTCATCTAAGAAAAGCTCAATCAGACTATTTCTAAGCTCTCGCACTTTACAAGGGCAGCAGAAGTAAAAATTAGACTTCTACCATCAAACCTAGTGGGTCAGCTGTCTAAAACAAACTAGATATCATGTGACCAGATTACATACTCTGAAGCAAAGAAGACATGTGCTCGATATTTAACTATTCAGCTGATTTAAGCTATGACCAAAGTCTAAGTTGAAAATTTATTACCGAAAAATTTCATGGCATATACCGTGCAAAATGAAATCAGGACTACAGCAGATCCTAAAAAAGGATACAATTAATCAATCAAGAAACATTTGTTTAAGTATATGGCAGGCACAGTGCTAGCTGCTGGAGAAAAATAAGAAAAAAGAAAACATTGCCTATCCATGAGAAACATAAATTCCCTCAGGGAAACAATATAAGGGTACAGAAATAAATATATACAAAATAAACCCAAGGTAATTTTTATGGGGGAAAGCAGACAAGTACATATTCCTTATGCACTAAGGGGACACCTGAGAGTTTTGAAGGACGCTATGAATTTTTTTTTGCGGGGGCGGGGAGGGAAAGAGAGGTAGGGCAATTGGGGTTAAGTGACTGGCCCAAGGTCACACAGCTAGTAAGCATGTCAAGTGTCTGAGGATGGATTTGACTCCAGGGCAAGTGCTTTACTCACTAAGCCACCTAGCTGCCCCAACACAATGAATTCTTAGAGGCAGAGGTAAGGAGGGAGTACATCTTAGGGAGAGAACACAAATAATAAGTACAAAAACAGGTGATAAAGTGTCGTCTTGGAAGAGCAGTAAGAAGACCAGTTGGGTTAGACCACATGTAGGGGAGTACCGTGTTTATACGGTTGGAAAGGTGAGATGGGACCAGGTGTTGAAGAACTTTAAATGCCAAACAAAGGGATTTATATTTGATCCTGGAGATAACAGGGGAACCATGGGAATTTATTGAGTAGCAGAGAGATATGGTCAGACATTTACTTTAGTAAAGTCACTTTGTGACTGTGTAGAGATTGGGGTGGGGAGAGACTTTAGGGAGGCTATTTTAGCCTTTTAAAAGGCTATTCAAATAGTCCAACCAGGAGTTAATGAGAAGTCAAGGGGTACCTGTAGAGGGGTTAGCCCTGAAAAAGGAGGCAGTGGGGTAATGATGTCAAAGAAACACCACTGGGAAGGAAGGGAAGGCAAGTATTTCCATGGTGTCTACTATATGCCAGGCACTGTGCTAAGTGCTTTACAATTATTATCCCACCCGATCTTTGTAACAACCCTGGCAGGTAGGTACTGTTATTGTCCCCATTTTGCAGTTAAGGAAACTGAGGCAAAAAGAGGCTGAATGACTTGTCCAGGGTGGCACAGCTAGTTAAGTGCCTGAGGCATTTTTGAACTAGTGTCTTCCTGACTCCAGGTCAATGCTCTCTTCTACTGCCCCACCTAGCCTCCTCTGATCATCAAAAGAAATTTGGAAAAATAGATTAGAAGAAAATTTATTAGTATAAAAGTGGTCTTTCCAAAATACGATGAAGATAGCAAGAAACGCTATGCTACAGGCATTTGGCGGGATTTTTTTTAAAACTAAATTCACATTCCTTAGAAACAATCCCCATTCCCAAACCATGATTGGTATTTTAAGCAAGATAAACTATAGATGAGTTCTTTTAATAGTAACACTAACACTATATTTTCTTCAATTCAGTTTTGTGATTGACACTGACATATGCAGAAAATAAAGAATTTGACCTTCAGAACAGTTCTTTACAGTCACAAGATATGCCATTTGGAATAACTGTGGTACAGGAATAATCAATAAATCAGCAATTATTTATTAGGAGCAAACTATGGGCCAGGCAGCCCCGATACTATAGAAAATGTAAACACAAAGAAACAATATCTACTCGCCAGAAATAAGCTAAGAAAAGACCAAAGTAGCAAGAAAAGTACCTAGTTAGCTGTTTCCTACCCCCATAAGATAGATGCCTCATAAGAAAGCAAACTGTGCAGCTAAAGTCATTAAAAATACTTTAGCCTAAGAATTCACAGTTTGTAAGCTATTCACACTTTTTGAAAAAGGAGGATGAGCTAATCACTTGTGAGTATTTGAAGAAGTTACTCAAAATCATTTCTAGAAACACAGTGTAAACAGTAATCAGAGAACGAGGGAGCTTAAAGTAGACATACAATAAAAGGAATCATAAATTTCCCTTCCTCTGTGCAAAAACATAACTGGTTCTTTTGAACCCCGTCCTATTTAAATGATCAAAACTACTCAATGTCTTAACCACTCATCTTCCTATTTATAAAATTAAGAGGGTTGCAATACATACTCTCTAAGTTTCTCAAATTCTATTTTAAGATGTTTTAAAATGAAGTCAAATTTCACAAACTTTGAAATCAGCTATCACCAAACTCCCCAATCTCTACTTCAGTGCTTCACTGTAAAGTGAAAATGACATACATTCAAGACAATATCAGCACCACACATTCTCTGGCAGGTCATTCTAGAAGATTTTAAGGACCTATGGACAGCCTGTTTATTGATAGTCTAAGGACCAAACTTGTTAAGTTTGGAGAGGCAGATCAACAGGAAGGGAAGCAAAAGGGCAATCAACTTGTTCAATCACAGTGAATCATGAAAACAACCACTTTGCTATAAAGTGTTTTAATCTTAACGGCTGATGTCAGCTGAATCCTCACCAACAAAATATATGTCCCTGAAGTACTAAAATACTGTTTGATTTCATATGAAAATATGTGAGGAACAAAGAAATATTTCCATGTGGTGAATGGTTAGCCAAACAAATCCATTTGTTTTTAGGCTATTTCCCAGAGAAAATTTATGTCTAAGAAACTATCTTTGGACATTAACCCCTGCAATTCAGTGTTCATAAGGAAAAGTACGTGAAGGAATGAACAATTTAGGGGGCTTCTGACATTGTCAGACAACATGAAACTTTCCATAGAATTACCCTATTAATTTCAGTGAAACATGCATAATGATGACTCTGAAACTAACTGACCAAACTTTACCTCCAGTTTTTTTTTTTTAAATCAAGAAGCATTTATTAAACACCTATCATGTGCCAGGTATTATCTTAAGTGCTGGGGATACAAAGAAAGGCCAAAAAAAGTTCTTGCTCTGGAGGAGCTCACAAGCTGATGAGGGAAAAGACGGGTAGACAACTATGTACAAACAAAATATATACTGAATAAAATGGAAATAATCAGCAAAGGGAAGCACTTAGCCGAGAGCATTTAGGAGAAGATGCACTTAAATGTTTTATTGGATTTAATTTTTTCGGTACACGCAGATGTCATACGTTTCACAAGTCTTAAAAAAAAAAACATGGAGATTTTCTTCTAGAGACTAAAAGATGAGAAATTATTTTTTTCAATGTTTAAGAGGATTTCTACATCTGATATGACTTCTCCTCCTTTTCCATTAAATATGCAATTGTTTCAAAAGTAATCAAACCTGGACTCTTGCTTGGCAATCTGCCACCTTCATCAATTCCAATTAGCCAGCATTTCTGTTCCTGAAAGATGCAATTCTAGAGGACTATCCATCAAAAGGGTATAAAACGAGCTTCCTTCTCAAGACAGCACTGAAGCAATGATGTGTACAACAAAGGAAAAAAATGCTAGTTTTGTCCCTGGAGAGACAGGCTCTGATACAAACAGGAACTTTACAGGGACTTGATCACAACTGCATCACAAGCCTCCTCACATGCACACAACACAGCGCTGTATTCTTCTCTCATTGTTATCCGGGGCACTTATTTTTGTGATATTAGTGGTTATTTTTCGCAGTCTCTTCTACCCTCCAATTAGACACCGGGCTTCTCTCCTGTTCCAGGGGTCCAAAGAAAGGGGATGGGGGCGAGTGACAAGCTAAGCAACCTGAAGCAGCGCTGGCTCCATCTAGTCTTGTCCCTTTCGGAGCATCAGAAGTGGGGATCTTGGGGGGGGGGGGGATTACCCCTCACACACACAGGCACCCGGGAGACCCCGGCGAGGAGGAGTCAGAGAGAGCTCGCTAATCCTATCGCAGTCCTGTCACCGGGACGGACTGACGGACAGAAGGACTGCACTCTGGAGCCGTCCAGAGCAGAGGAGGGAGAAACGCCGCGGACTCCTCCTTGGCTGGGCGACCGGTCGGGGTTTTTTGCTCTTTATTACTCTATTTCAAAGCGGGGAGGAGGGGGAGGGAGGGTGATCCCTCCGAGGAGTCCGGGGAAAGCTGCCAGCAGCCCTACCTACCTCGCCCCTAAGCGGGAAGGGGGGGGCGGCAGCTTTGTCTCGAACCGGAGGTGGGGGCATTAAAGGGGAAGCCCGGGCCCGAAGGAAACCTCTCCCCCAAGCCCTCCTCCTCCTCCTCCTCCGGCCGCTGCCACTTCAGGGAGACAATGAAACCTCGAACAAAATCCATCCCCCGGGGAGGAAGCCCTCCCGGGGCAGTGCGGGCAGCAGATTTGTTCCCGGCCCTGAAGGGGGACCTTGGACGGGTCCCTTCCTCCTCCGAAGCCCACCCTCCCCCGGCTTGTTTCCTTCCTCCCTCCTCCTCCTCCTCACTCCCCCGGCCCGGCCCCGGACTTCTCACCCTCTGAGAGCTCCAGCTCCAGCTCGGCCAGCTGCGCCCGCACCTCGGCTGGCAAGGCGGCCACGGCGGCCGGCGACAGCTCCAGGCCTCGCTCCGCCATCCCCGCTCCGCCGGCCGGGCTGCGAGAGGACAGAGAGGGGGCGGGCGGGGGGGTGGACAGAGGGACGCACCAGACCCCACACCCGGGGCTACAAGCTCCCGAGCCAGCCTCCGACCTCAGCCGCCATGAGCGGAAAGTCACGTGACTCAACGCGGCGACGGCGAAGGGAGGGGTAGGGAGAGAGAGAGAGAGAGAGAAAAGGTCGCTGAGGCCCCGCCCCAGAGCTAGGAGAGCTAAGGCGAGAGCGCCGCGCCCCCTGCTGGCCCACCTTGGAGTTACAGTCCCTCTCTCGTTGATTGGAATGAGAGAAGCTGTCAACTGTGGCTCCCCAGCCTAATCCAGGGATTCTCAAACTTTTTGCAGTGATGGCCCTTTTACACTTTTAGATACTAGTGAGGACCACCCCCCGCCACAATCCAAAGAGCTTTTGTTTAGGTGAGTTTCTCTCTTTTTTAAACATTCATTTTTGGAGTTCCAAATTCTTTCCATCCCTCCAGTCCCAACCCAAATATGCTATCTGTTACACATGTGCTTAGGTGGGTTTCAGAGATAGAGTGGTAAATATTTTACAACTGGTTCTGGGGAGGAATGGGAATGCACAGGACACTTATGTTTAATCTCCATTACTAACATTTTCTTCATCACTTTCTTAAGCCTAGGCAATCAGTAAAACAATAAATCAAGCTTTGGTTTCCAGTGTTTTACAATTTTCCAAAAATCACACTGAAAATTTAACAACTAGCTCTTCTAGCCAGTTCCAACTAGATCCAGTTGGAAATTAAAACTGATTGATTTCAAAATATTTATTAATTCATTTAAAAATAACAATAATAAGCCCATTACATGTTAACACAAAGAAGTTTTTTTAACGAGGGAGATAATGGCTCAGTGAATAGAATGTTGTTCTATTAGAGTCATGAAGAAGTTCTAATCCTGGCTCAGACACCTATTAGCTGTGTGACCCCAGGCAAGTTAGTTAACTTCCATTTACCTCAGTTTCCTCATCTATAAGCTGAGCATAATAGTGCCTACCTGTAAAGTAGTTGTGAGGATCAAATAAATTAAAATCCGTGAAGTGCTTTGCAAACCTTAAACCAATAAAATATTGCTAGTTATTAGTATTTTGAAAAATAGTTGTTTTCTAAGACAAAATTTAGTGAGGAATGGCATTGTTTTACATATTTTGCTAGTCTCTCTATTGTCTGACTTAATAGAAGGAACTGGATTCTCCTATCTCCTTCTACATTCAATCTGTTTTGATATATTGGTTTGGTTGGAGTATATAAAGAAAATCTGACCTCACACAGATATGTAGTTGTTAAAAAAAGAGGAGTATTGAATTGGCAAATAGTATTATTATGAAAATAATTTTGAAAATAACCCAGAAAGGGTTTCAGGGACCTTTAGGAGGACTGCCCTTCCCACTTAGGGGCGAGGTAGGTAGGGCTGCTGGCAGCTTTCCCCAAAATCTTTGCAGTCATAACTCTTCCTCTCCTCCCCACTTTGAACCTGTAAGAGTCCTACACTTTGACAATAGATGATAAATTATTAGATGATAGCTAGATGACTCCTTTACTGTTATCTCCTTTTATAGGAGTGCATACAGAAGCTATCGGAACAAAGAGGATGGAGTAGGAGCCATTTCCCCACCTATCCTTAAGGGAACTGATGCTGGGAGTACAAGTTTGGGGTATCCATCCATCTCTTTTCTGAACTCAAACATACTTTAAATCAGATTTGAGTGCTAAGGAAGCCTTCCTCTAATTAGGCGAGTTAGGTGCCCCTTTCTCATACTCTTCAGCAGCTTAAAAAATTCACACCCCAATGTCCCATGTTTCACAACATGAATCAGGCATGAAACAAGTAGTTTGTGCCTACAGAGAAACAAAAGCTAAACATAAAAACAATGATGGTGTGCATTGATAGAATGATTTGAATAAGATTTGCTAACAGTTTATAAATACTGTTAAAATCCTCTGAGTCTGGTAGAGCCCATCAGAACATGGTGCAGTTTAAATAATCATCCATTTTACATTTTACTTTACATCCACATCCATTTTACAGGATCGACTCTGCTGGCAAAATGGTCCAGGTGTGGCCCCTCTCCTGGTGGTAGCCACTCTCTCCACACTCACAAGTCTCCTGGGACCTCCAGGCCTCTAAGAACTCCTGAGGTCACTGCTAGTCGCACCCACATTTACCCTGGTATACTCGTTCCCCCAAGATTGGGGAAACAAACAGAGAACAGGCAGAGAAAGCCATGTGCTTATTGCTATATAGAGGCCAGGAGGGAGACAGAGCAATTGCCTCTTCCCCCAACCAACTCTTGGTATACAGATGAAACATGTTTCATTGCCAGAAAAGGAGGGAGACTGGACGAGCCCAGCATCTTCCTTTTGCACATCTCGAGTCATCAACTCTTCCCACTCAGCAGCCAGTGAGAAATCTCTTTGTCATCATATACTGCAATGTATGACTCATCAATGAGTCATATGTGGCTAGAAGCCAGCCTCTGCCAAGCTTCCCTTCAGATTACTAGAACCAGTCAGGCAATGGAGCAATTGAATGCTCTAATAAATGTCCCCTATAGGCCAGTTTACCTGTTAAGATGTTAAGAAGGCCAATCTAGTTGAATTGTAGAGTGAACAAAGCAGGATTATGTGTAATAAGGCTTGAAATGTAGGTTCGAACCAGGTAACAAAGTTAGTCAGTCAATAATCATTTATTAAGGACCTGTTACATGCCAGGCACACAAGGCAAGAACTTACATGTCTTTGTGTGAGACATGGAAGACACTGGCACAGAACCACCCAGCATGGCATGCCCTCATTAAAGAAGGAGCTATGCTCTATGAGCAAAGCAGAATTGCACTAGCTTAAAAGAAACATGAAATTCACAAATTAAGAGACATCTCTTTCGTCTAGACTGTGTCCAACCTGCAGTAGAGCCTTCGGAGCTCATATTGGTCTGATCAGCCATAGTTGGACACATTGTAACTTGGCTCCAACATGGTGATGTCATTTTGGTCCTCTTCAAGCACGAAGGAAAACAACCAACCATATTGAGCTCTAATGTTTCTTCTGAAATCCAGTAGCTAGACTTCAACTGCTTCCCAGATATCTCCACCTGGATTCCTACCCATCAGCACCTCAAACTCATCATAACTTCAACTGAAATCCATCCTCTTCCCTAAACCTACCTCTCCTCCAAAACTCCCTATTTTGATTGATATCAGCACCTTCCAATTACCCAGGACAGTAACCAGCAGTAAGGATACAAAAAGAGGTAAGGATACAAAAAGAGGCACAATATGATGAGGGAGACAACAAGTAAATATGTACAGACAATCTATATTCAGGATGGATAAAAATAATCAACAGAAAGAAGGCATTAGAATTAAAGAGGGGTTAGGCAAGGTTTCCTGTAGAAAGGTGAGATTTTAGGAGAAGGAAGCCAGGAGGCAGAGATGAGGAGGGGAATCATTCTAACCACAGAAGACAGCCAGAGAAAAGGCCCAGAGCTAAGAGATGAGATTCTTCCGGTGTCATTGGAGCAGAGAATGGGGAGGAGAGTAAGATATAAGAAGACTGGAAGTGTGGGGGAGATAGGTTATGAAAGGTTTTGAACACTCTATATTTGATCCTGAAGGTGATAAGGAGCCTCTGGAATGTGAGGGTGACATGGTCAGACCTGCTGTTTGGGAAAATCCCTTTGGCACCTGAATGGAGGATGGACCAGTGTGGGGAGACCTGAGGCAGGCAGACCCACCAGCTGGCTATTCAGTATTACAGGTGTGAGGTAGTAACGGCCTGCAACAGAGTGGTGGTATTTTCAGAGGAGAAAAAGAGATCTATATATGAGATGTTACAGGGGTTAAATCAACAGCCTTGGCAACAGACTAGATATGAATTAGGGAAGGGAGAAGAGAAGGTGAAGAGTTAAGGATAACACCTAAGTTTCAAACCTTGAGAAACTGGGAGGATGGTGGTATTTTCTACAGTAATAGAGAAGTTTGAAAGGGGAAAATGTTTTGATACGTTAAGTTAAAGATGTCTGAAAGGCAGTTGGAAATATGAGAGTGGGCTTTAAATACCAAATGCAAGAGGTTAAGGTTTAGATGTTAGATGTAATAGAAAACCCGAAGCCTGGATGTGTAGAGACTTTTGATTCAGGAAAATCACTTTAGCCTATGTGGAAAATGTAAAGGGTATCCTGCTTGGAGCTGACATTTTCTAGCTCATGTGTTTTGCTGGGATGACAGAACAATTCTTTTTTTTTGGTGGGGGGGAGCAGTCAAGGTTAAGTGACTTGCCCAGGGTCACACAACTAGTAAGTGTCTGTCTAAAGCCATATTTGAATTCAGGTCCTTCTGATTCCAGGGCCAGTGCTGTATCAACTGTGCCACCTAGCTGCCTCTTGACAGAGCAATTCTGGATTGGTCCCTTGGTGATGTTGTGGTGGGGGGCCGGGGAGGCTGGAGAGAGGATGAATCAAGATGATTAGTGACTGAATGTCATGGGGAATATACTAAATGAGTATACCAGGGTAAATGTGCGTAGCACTAGCAGTGACCTCAGGAGTTCTTAGAGGCCTGGAGGTCCCAGGAGACTTGTTGAGTATGGAGAGAGTGGTTACCACCAGGAGAGGGGCCACACCTGGACCATTTTGCCAGCAGAGTCGATCCTATTGAGCTTTAAGTAAAATGAAGAGATTTTTATTCAGGAGCCTCCTCTATAAGTCTCTAAGGAGAGCTGAGGAAAGAGTTTTCTTCTTTCTGGGTCCTTCTCTCTGGTAACCGTCTTAGAGTGCTTTCTGTTCCTGGGACTTCAGCAGGATGACCACTGCCGTGCCATCCCACAGCTTATGAGCTAATAAAAGCCAAATCCATACCCTTGCTAGCCATAAGATCTAAATCTTGTGGGTTCTCTGACAGGGCAGGTCTGAGATAAATTGGAATTATTAGTTTGTCATCCTCATTAAGCATCTTTAGCTTTTTTTAGGGGGGCGCAGCTAATGATATAACAGGCTATTTCAGATGTATTGTGTTTTCAGTATTTGGGAACAATTATGAGTCTTTAGTCTTCCATAGTTTTTGTGGTAGAAGAAATAAGCCACTATCCAAGGTCCATACTGTACAATTAATACATTTTCATTTTTAGAGAGATGCTAGATATGAGCCACAACCAAACTTTGTTTTATAGATTTCCCTGGAGTTCAACTTTAGGGTGTGAACAAAACCAGATAAAGACAGAGCAACCTGACCCCACTCTTTAGGGTTAGGACTAGCCATGATGAATCCTGGCCCTTTGTCAATATCCTTTCTGGGAAGAATATATTAAAAAACCCTAGCTTAACCCTAACATTACATTGTTGTTCAGTCACTTTTCAGCCATGTCAGACTCTTTGTGACCCCATTTGAGGTTTTCTTGGCAAAGATACTGGAGTGGTTCGCCATTTCCTTCTTGTTTTACAGATGAGGAAACCAAGGTAAATAGGGTTAAGTGACTTGCCCAGGGTCACACAGCTAGTAAATATCTGAACTCAGATCTTCCTGACAACATGTGCAGTGCTCTATCCACTGTGCCACCTAGCTGCCCTAACGTTACATTGAGTTCTTATCAAGAGGGTAGGCTACTTCCTTTCACAGCCAAACACCTAGGAAAACACTGATTGCCCCCACTTCACCCCTCACTCCTCATCTTCTTGCCGTCTGGCTTTCAACTGCATCACTTATTTTAAACTGCTCCCTAAAGTTAGCAATGATCTCTTAATCTATAAATCTAACTTTGCTCAATCCTCATCCTTCTCGGTCTCTCTATCTGGGAAGTCTTCTCTGACCTTGTTCTCTCTTGGTCCTCCTCCTGTCCACTCAACCACTCCGCATTCCCTTTGTAAGATCATCTTCCATGTCCCCCCTCATAATGTGGTTGTACCTCAAAGCTATCTTGGGCCTTCTTTTCTTTCTCTACAATCTTGCCTTTGGTGATCTCATCAGGTCCTATATGTTTAATTTTCATATCTACGCAAATGGCTCCTACGTCTATATAACCAGTCCTAGTCTCTTTCCTTAGCTTCAGTCTATGGCAATGAATATCCATTGGACATTTTCACTTGGATGTACCATAGGTACTTCAAATGCAACATGTCCAAAACAGAACTTCTGTTGTTTCCCCAATACCCACTTCTTGTTCAAACTTCCCTTTTTTCTTTTGAGAATGCCATAGATTCATACTTTAAAGTCTTCTTGACTTCTCATTTTCCATCACCTCACATAACCCATCACTTTAGTCCAGGGGTGGGGAACCTGTGGCCTCAAAGTCACATGTAGCCCTCTAGGTCCTCAGCTGTAGCCTTTTGACTGAGTCTAAGTTTTACAGAACAAATCCTTTTATTAAAGGGATTTGTTCTGTGAAGTTTGGATTCAGTCAAAGGGCTGCACTTGAGGACCTAGAAGGTCACATGTGACCTCGAGTCCGCAGGTTCTCCACCCCTGCTCTAGTCACTTAGATTCACAACTTGACTAATCCTTGTCTGCTCACTCTTTCTCACCCCATATATTGAACTCTTCATCAAATCTTCTTAGGTCTACCTCTGAAACATCTCTCAAGTCTGTCCCCTTCTCTCTATTCACATAACAACCACCCTAGTTCAGGGGCCTCACCTCTCCCCTGGACTTTTATACCTCTGTGAAAGCAAATAAAAGACAGTCACTGAATTGTATTTTGAAATCAGATCTATCAGAAACTCATATGAGATTTGGAAAAATTGGGACCTTAATTCATTGTTGGTGGATCTGTGAGCTGATCTAACCATTTTGGAGAGAGATTTGGAATTATACCCAAAGAATTATTAAACTGCCTATATCCTTTGACCCAGCCATACCACTATTAGGTCTGTTTTCCAATAGGATTAGGGAAAATGAAAAAGAACCTACATGTTCTAAAATATTTATAGCACCCCTCTTTGTGGTAGCAAAGGACTGGAAATTGCAGGGAATCCCAGGAATTGGGGAATGGCCAAATTGTGGTATATGTTCATGATGGAATATTACTCTGCTATAAGAAATGATGAACTCAGTGATTTTAGAAAAGCACAGAGAGACCTCCATGAAATAACGAAGAGAGAAATGAGTGGAACCAAGAGAACACTGTATACAATAATAACAGTATTGTTTTAAGAACGACTTTGGGTAACTAAGTCATTCTGACCATCGAGACTGGAATTTATAATTTTCATATTAATCTATATGATACGATGTGTATAATGAATATACTAATAATTTAGTTTTCTGGAGAGCTGACTCTCTGGCTCGGGAGTCAGAGCCCACGATGCAGCTTAAACTATTTAATCAAAACACCAATAGTGCTCACAATCACTGGACCTTAAATGAAGAGAATGAAAGACTGTAGAACTTGTTTCTGTCACAGAACTCTGATTTTGTACTTTAGGGGAAGTGGTCACAATCCCCAAAGACTTGACTCCAGAATTGTTGTATTGTGGGACTTAAGGATTTCTCCTGGGAAACCACTTCCCCAGTTGTGACTTAAGTATATAACTTGTGCTTTTATTTCAGCTATGAGAACATTCCTCACTCTGAAACTGATTAATTAAACTACTTTATTACTGGTACTCCCATCTCTAGGCCTGCTTTGTGAGGCTCCAAGCATTCTCAGACTAGAGGCTGGCTCATTAAAAATCCTGTTAACACCATTATAAATACCCAAACTAACCTCAAAGATCCTGCGATTCCAGAAAGGAATATTGCTGTGGTACAGGAAATGGTGAGCTGGTTGATTTAGAAAGACATGGAAAGACTTGGACTCTAAAAGGAAGATGCTATCCACCTTCAGAGAAACAGATGATAGGAGGAAATAAGCATGGTATAATCATACCTACACGCATATGAGTGTGTATGTTTATAGATATTTATGTATATGTATGTGTATGTTTATAGATATTTATGTATATGTATGTATATGTTTATAGATACCTATGTATGCATATATATATATGTATACATGCTTAATTGGAGTTTTCTTTACTGTAGGGGGAGGGGAGGGATGGGGGAAAATAAAGTAAAAAATGCACAGCAGAGAACAAAAGAAAACCAACAAGGAAGCAAGCAAAAGCTGGGCAGCTTTGAGAACAATGTGTAGTATTTATTTTTTAGGTTTTCTTGAAATGGAAATTTATTATTTTATATTGAATTGTCTCATGGTCTTAAAGCATGTGGCAATTTTTTTTCTTTTCTCGTTTTATATTTAAGTGTAAAATTAAAAAAATTACCAAAAAAGAAAGAAACTAATTTTATTAAATAATTACTTAAGTAATTAATTAATATTGACCAGCTTGGAATCTCCTTTACTAGCTGAGAATCTCCACTTACAGGCAAAGTCTGGGGGTTTATATACCCTTCTAAAGAGCTTCTAATGAATTTTAGGCAATTACCTCAGAATATAAAACTTGCATTGAAGTAACGAACCTAGAACAGAGTATTTATCCAACAGAAAAGAAAAACAAGCAGAAGATACATTTGTGGTATTAAATTATGACAAATCAGTAACAGCACAGCCTCAAGGACTCACAAATACAATAAACATATTGCAAGTTACACAGACCCCCAAAATTGTAATATTATTAGAACAAGAAGCCTTTGTATCTTCTGTATCATTGGGAGTATTCTAATGTATTCCAGACAATGGGCATATCATAGATTAATCTTGCAATTAATAGCTAGTGGATTGATAGTGGCCTAATTGTTTCATTTATAGTATTAAGACCTCTTAATTCTATTTGACCTATAAGCCTGAAATTTTTATATTCTGCTTTTTTATGTCTTAATTGATCCCCTTGCCTCTATTCTCTCTCCCCTCTCTAATCCATTCTCCACAGAGCTGATATTTTTAAAGGACAGCTGTGACAGTGTCCCTACCCTGTTCAATAAACTCCATTAGTTCCCTATTACCTGTAGGATCAACTACAAACTCGTTTGTTTAACTTTTAGTCTTATACACCACTAGCCATGCTGTTAAACTCTCTCTCTCTCTCTCTCTCTCTCTCTCTCTCTCTCTCTCTCTCTCTCTTTTTCCCCCCAACCCCCACCATTTCCCATCTCTGTGTATTTGTATTGGCTGTTCCCCATGCCTGGAATATGCCCCCTTCTCCCATCTTCCGCTCAGAACCCCTAGTTTCCTCCAAAACTCAGCTCAAATGCCACACCCTACATGAGCTTTTCATGAGGTTTCCACTTCTAATACCTTCCCCACAAAGTTTTTTGCTGTTGTTTAATCATTTAAGTTATGTCCAACTCTTTGCTATTCCATTTGGAATTTTCTTGGCAAAAATACTGCAATATCCTTCTCTAGCTCATTTTATAGACAAGAAAACTGAGGGAAAACAGGATTAAGTGACTTACTGAGTCACTAGTTAGTGTCTGAGGTTGCATTTGAATTCAGGTCTTCCTGATGACAGGCCTGGTGCTATATCCCACCTAGCTTCCCACCAACTTACCTTGGACTTATTCTGTATACATTTTTGGATGTGTTTGTCTTAGTATCCCCAGTGCCTGACGCACAGTAGGCATTTCAGTATTTGATAGATTGATTGATTGTTCCACCCATAAGCACTGGGTTTGAGAGTGTGTAGCCTTAGCTGACCATCACCCTGCATGTCATGGCCTAGGATCTCACCTTGCAATAGAACGACGGCTCCAAGCCAGGATGAGTGGGAAAGTTGTGGGACAGGAGCAGAGGAATCCCAGAACACGGCCCCTTGGTGCTTAGTCATCATGGAACAGGATGGAAAGAAGCATTCTGGTACCACCAAATCCAAGTTCTTAATACTCTTTACCTCCAGGGAGAAGGTTTTCAGGCCTCCCCAAAGAGAAAAAAGGACATGGATGCTTTTGGCAAAGTAGGAACACCAGGGGACAGGTGAGTATCCATGCACCACGCCTTACTTTACCAACTCGGAAATAATAAGATTTATTCTGCAACCCCTTCTGCACACCCACACCCGCCCACTCTCCCCCACCCTCTCCCCCTCCCCGCACATACACTGAGAGGTCATGTGGGCATGCATCTGCTCAGCCTGGAAAATTCTTTCTTCCACTGTTTTACCACCTTAGCCATAGGTGTAGCTCTTTGGGATTCGCCCTTGCCTACAGCCCTTACCCTCCATCAATGTGAGGAAGGAAATATGGGTAATCTGGATCTTGCAGATATAGTGAGATGGGAGAAGAAGGCAGGTATACTGAAGGCTGTCAGAACTCCCATCATCACTAATCCCTAATATACTTTGATGCCTGAAATGACCATGCACAGGCCTAGACAGCAAGAATAATTATTTTTTTCTAATTTTCCAGAAACCTTATTTTTTTAAAAAATGCATTTATTTTATTTTTAGTTTACGGCATTCAAAAAAATTTTTATTTATTTTTAGTTTACAACATTCAGTTCCACAAGCTTTTGAGTTTTAAATTTTCTCCCCCTCCTCAATCTGATATAGGTTCTAAATATACATTCATATTAAACATTTTCACATTAGTCATGTTGTAAAGGAGAATTATAACCAATGGAATGAACCACGAGAAAGAAGAAATAAAACAAAAAGAGAGAGAGCACACGGTTTGCTTCAATCTGCAATCAGACTCTATAATTATTTCTCTGGATGTGGATAGCATTTTCCATCATGAGTCTTTTGGAGTTGTCTTAGAACCTTGAATTGCTGAGAAGAGCCAAGTCTATCAAAAGTAGTCATCGTACAATGTGGTTATAACTGTACAATGTTCTCCTGGTTCTGTTCCTCTTACTCAGCATCAGTTCCTATAAGTCTTTCTAGGTTTTTCTGAAATCCACCTGCTCATTATTTCTTATAGCACAATAGTATTCCACAACTTGTTCAGCCATTCCCCAATTGATGGATAGCCCCTCAATTTCCAATTCTTTGCTGTCACAAAAAGAGCTACTATAAAAACTTTTGTACATGTGGGTC
>CM053623.1:220766534-220778708 GCA_028646595.1 Phalanger gymnotis
GATTTCATAATAACCTGGAAAAACCTGCACGATATGATGCTGAGTGAGCAGAGCAGAACTAGGAGAACATTATACACAACTGCAGATATATTGATTCTGTAATGACTAACCTCGGTAGACTTTGCTCTTCTCAGCAACACAAGGTTCAAAGACAACTCCAAAGGACTAACGATGGAGAGAGCTATCTACATCCGGAGAAAGAACTATGGAATCTGAATGCAGATTGAGGCAAACTATGTGCTCTCCTTTTTTTTTTCTTTTTTTTTGTTTTGTTTCTTCTTTCTCATGATGCATTCCATTGGTCATAATTCTTCTTTACAACTTGACTATTCTGTAAATAAGTTCAATGAGAAGTTATATGTAGAAGACATATTGGATTCCATGTCATCTTGGGGTGGGGGGGAGAAGAAAATCTGGAACTCAGAATCATGCAGAACTGAGTGTTGTAAACTAAAAATAAAAAATCTTAATTAAAAAAAAAAGAAATGAGGCCTTTATCAGAGATACTGGTTGTAAAAATTCTTTCCCAGTTTTCTGCTTCCCTCCTAATCTTGGTTGCATTGGCTTTGTTTGAATAAAAACTTTTCAATTTAATGTAATTAAAATTATCTATTTTTCATTTAATAATGTTCTCTATCTCTTATTTGATCATAAATTCTTCAATTCTCCATAAACTTGACAGTTAAACTATTTCTTGCTCTCCCAGTTTGCTTATAATATCAGAATAATTCTTAAAAGAGGAAACCACCATAAGATCTGCAAGGGAGAATGGACCCCTTAGTTTTGAGCTGCTGGTCCACAGTCTTTGCCTTCTTCTGCACCCTGTCCTTTCACCCTTCTATTAAGGATGGTTTTCTTGCCTCTTGCCTCAGGTGCAAAAATTGCTAGTTTCACATGCTCAGAGAAACTCAGCAGAAAGTGTTGAACCTTTGGGCAGCATGGAAGGGAATGTGAAGGGTTCTCTACTTGTGTCCTGGGAAACAGAGAAAAGGTAAATGGAATTCTCTAACCATCATTCAATTAGGAGGAGGAACTGGACACACTCTGTGGAAAAGAGGTCAAAAAGTCTCCTATCCATGTGAACAGCTGTTCTGTGTGCCGTGTGGGTGGAGAATATGAGGTTGCTTGGGTTTTTTTTTTTAATTGCTTTCAGTTGTACATAAAGGACCTTTTTTTCTTTTTCTTTGATCTCTTCTGGTTACAGGTTTAACCATACCAAATCCAATATAGCTGCCATTAGTAACTTCTTCACACAATTCCAAATTGCTGTTCAGAATGGTTGTATCCATTCACAGGGCCACCAAAAGTGCATCAGCGTGTCTGTTTTCCTACAGTTCCTCCAACATTTATCATGTTTTCATGTCATTTATTTAATTAGTAGTGTTTTGGAATATTTCCAAATTTCCAAAACACTAATTAGGTAAATGCAGATGTAAGCAATCCTGAGAGTCCACCACCTCATATACCTCAGAGTGGCAAAGATGACTAATGAAAAATGAAATGAACAGAACCAGGAGGCTAATTTTTGTGACAAAAACTGTGAAAACAAATTTGAAAGCTCTAAGAACTATGATCAAGACATGACCACTCATGATCCCACAGGACTAGTGATAACCCTATTCATTATAGAGAACTGATGGATTTAAGGTCTGGAATGAAGAATATGTTATATATTTTATATATAGTCATTGGGGGAATTTGTTTTGTTTGACTAAGCATATTTGTTACAAGAAATTTGCTGTTCCTTTTTTTCCCAAATGGGGTGGGAGATGGAAAGGACAGAAAATAAATTTCTGTAAAATTTTTTTTTAAACATACAGGTGGAGAGGTCTTACTGATGTGAAATGCTACATGAACTTTCAGATGAGGTCATTGTATTATTAGTTTAATCAACTATTTCACTTTGTTACAAGAGACCTCTCATTTGTGAGTAATATGTAAATGCTTATAATTTAAAAACAAAATATGTCAATAAAAACTGAAAGTGGAAAAAATTTAAAAAAAAGACTTAACAACTCTAATCAGTTACCTGACCAACCATAGTTTCAGAGATCCAATGATGAAGCATGTTACCTGCCTCCTGATAGAGAGGTGATGGATTCAGGGTTCAAAATGAGACATGTTTTTTGGACATGACCAGTATAGGAATTTGTTTTGCTTGACTGTGTATTTGTCAAAAGGTTTTTTTCTCCTTTTCTTCCTTCTTTCCTTTACTTCTTTCCTTCCTTTCTTCCTCTTTTTCCTCCCTTCCTTCCTTCCTTCCTTCCTTCCTTCCTTCCTTCCTTCCTTCCTTCCTTCCTTCCTTCCTTCCTTCCTTTCCCTTCCTTTCCCTTCCTTTTCTTTCTTTCTTTCTTTCTTTCTTTCTTTCTTTCTTTCTTTCTTTCTTTCTTTCTTTCTTTCTTTCTTTCTTTCTTTCTTTCTTTCTCTCTCTCTCTCTCTCTCTCTCTCTCTCTCTCTCTCTCTCTCTCTCTCTCTCTCTTTCTTTCTTTCTTTTTCTCCAAAAAGCAAGGGGAGGTGAAATGGAGAGAAAATAGATGCAATGAGTCTGGAATCAAGAAGACCCGAGTTCAAATCTTGCATCAGACACTAGTAACATGACCCTGGCAAGTCACCGTCTGGTTCATTTCCTCAACAATAGCACCTACCTTGGAGGGTTATTGTGAGGATCAAATAAGATAATATTTGTAAAAGACTGCTTAGCACAGTGCTTGGCACATAGTAGGCACTATGTAAATTCTCATTCCCCTTATCAATTGAATAAACTGAAATAAGAAAGTCTCTCTAATTCGAGTCATTTCCTTGCTCAATTTATAGTATTCTCCAACAAAAGACAAAATTCTACAAACAAAATTAAATAGGAGGACAAAGATTAGGTGACTGTTCTTATTCATAAAACAGAACGATAATAATTAAACTTTCACACTTTAGAGAATAATTTCCCTAAATCATTTGATTCGTCTTTAACCATTCCCTCTAAGGATTCTCCTTTTAATCTAGTCAATGATGAACTCAAGAAATAATCTTATTAATGTAATTAATCAAAAAGGCTCCTTCTCTAACTCTAATCATCTAACCAGTTTCAAGGCAGATTTTTTTCCTGGGTTGGTCAGCCCTTCAGAAACCCTTTGAGATTTTTGTAAAAATGATGTAAAAAGGTATGATTGCTGGACCTTGCTTTGGGGTTCATAGTTTAAAAAAGGTTTCTCATTCAGACTAGACTGAAGACTTCAAACTAAAGTTTCCTAATCAAACTATGTAGGGACCCCCTGACCTTGTTTTTTTGTTGAGGTGTCCTATTTTCCAGAGATGAAGCCCTGCCACCCCCATCCCTACCCCCACTCCCGACTAACATAATAGTGAGCTTTTACAAGTGAACTCTATTAAACTTTCAGTGTCTTTGAAGCCAAGTCAGCTACAAGCCTGGCTCGGGCCTATCTGTCCGGACTGATAAATTGTTTGCGTAGCTGGGACCCTTTCAGATAAGCAAAACATCCTCCCTCCAGGATCCCATGTTCCCAAGCTCTTCTGCTCCCTCTTATTCCCCCACCCCCACTACTCTTTTCCTCCTCCCATGCCACTCCCATTTGAGAGGAGATTGCCCTCCACTCCTTCCATGAGGCTCCCCTTTTTGCTGTACCCCATAAATGTTCAAGGCTTTGTCTGTATTGTGGGCTCCTTAGCAGAAGAAGTTCCCTTATGACGTGCCTTTCTCTTGTGATAAATCAAGTTACTACCCATGTCTTGTGGGGTCTTTACTTTTGGTTAACAATAATAAAGTACTGTCCTAGTTTTATTTTTTAACATATAGCCTTAAAGAGGGAACAAGGGACCTTAGTGCGCTTCCCCAGTAGAATAGTTTGAGATCTAGTACTGCTAGGCCCCCTACCTTCTTACTTTCTTTCATGATTTCACTTGAGATTCTAGATCTGTAATATAATTCTTTGGGGGAAAGCACAGACTACGTTCCAGGCACTGTGTTAAGCATGCTATGCTCTTCTCATTTAATTCTCACAATAACCCTGTGAGATGGCTGCTATTATTATCATCTCCATTTTGCAAATGAGGAAAATAAGGAAAATGAGGTAAATGGAAATTAAATGACTCGCCTAAGGTTATACAACTAGTAAGTATCTGAGACCAGATTTGAATTCAGGTCTTCTAGACTCCAGGCCTAGTGTTCTATCCACTGTGCCACCTAGTTGGTCATTTGGTTGGTATGACACTGAGTAAATAAATTAATTTAGGTATTATTATCATTTTTATTATATTAGTTCGACCTAACCATGCACATGGCTATATCAGTATATTTAATATTTCTATAGTTATTAAGTCTATATTTGTGTAGGAGGCAGCTAAGTGGCTCAGTGGATAGAAGGCTGGGCTTGGAGTAAAGAAGACATGAGTTCAAATTTGACCTTGCCCACTTACTAGCTGTATGTCCCCAGGCAAGTCGCTTAACTTTACTTAACTAGTTTAAGTTTGCTTTAATCTACTGGAGAAGGAAATGGCAAACCACTCCAGTATTTTTACCAAGAAAACCCCATAGACAGTATGGTCCATGGGGTCATGGAGAGTCAGATACAACCAAACAACTGAACAACAAGAAGAATATTTGTGTAAAGGGTATTTTGTAGTCATGTTTATATAGTTCCTTGTATCTTGGTAAACATACCCCTAAAATTTTTTAACCTTTCGTAGTTATTTTGAGTAAAATTTCTCTTTCTAGCCCTTGTTGGATTTTGTTGGTAATATATAGAAATACTAATGGTTTATGTGGGCTTTTATCTTATATTCTGCAACTTTGTTGAATTTGTTGTTTCAATTAATTTTTATTTGACTCTTCAGGATTTTTTAAGTAAATCATCATATCACCAGCAAAAGGGATAATTTTGTTTGCCCTTTACCTATGTTTATTGTCTCAATTTCTCTTTCTTGTTTTATTACTCCAGCTAGCATTTCCTGATCTATATTTAATAGTATGGGTGATAATTAATATTCTTGTGTTACCCATGATCTTATTGGAAAGGTTTCCAATATTTCCCCATTATATGTAATGTATGCTCTTGCTTGAAATAGATATTATTTACTGTGTCAAGGAAAGAAAAGTTTCTTTACTCTTATGCTACCTATCATTTTTAATGGAAATTTGTGTTGGATTTTGTCAAAGCCCTTTTCAGCATCTACTGATATAACCAGATGGATTTTATTGTTTATATTATTAACACAACAATATTTTATGATGTTCCTTATGTTCAACCAATTCTGCATTCCTGGTATAAATCCAGCTGGTTCACAAAGCATAATCTTTCTGACATATTGTAATAGTCAATTTGCTAATATTTTATTCAAAATTTTTTTTGCATCAATGTTCATTGTTTCTCTACTTTGTCTTTCTATGGTTTGGGTACTAAGACTATATTTGCATTGCTAAGAGATATTGGAATGATGCTTTCTTTTCCTATCATTGCAAAGAGCTTATTTGATATTGAAATTAGTCGTTCTTTGAATGTTTGGTAGAATTCATTTGTAAGGCTATTTGGTATTAATTTTTTTTCCTTTGGGAGTTAATTTGTGGCTAGTTCAATTACTTTTTCTTTGGGTTATTGGGTTATTCAAATTCCTCACTCCCCCCCCCCCCCCCCCCGCCGAAGGCATGTAATCCATTGGGTTATTCAAATAGTCTATTTTTTCTTTTGTTAATCTAGTTAATTTTTCCATTTTCTCCAAGTTATCAGTTATGTTAACATATATTGGGCAAAATGGTTTCTGATAATTTCCTTTATTTCCTCTTCAGTTATTGTTAATTCTCTCCTTTTTCATTTTTTATTCTGGTAGTTTGGTTTTCCTCTCCCTTAAAAACACAGATTAACTGTTTGTTTCATTGGTTTTGGGGGCAAAAGATCCTGGTTTTATTGGCAAATTGAATTGGGCTTTTTTGCTTTCACTTTTATTAATTTTTTCTTTAATTTTTCAGAATTTTTCATTTGTTATTTAGTTTTAATTGGTTGTTATTAAAATTGTTTTTTTTAATTTGTGCCCAATTTACTTATTTATTTCTTCTCTCTCTTGTTGATGAAAACATTTAGAGATATTTCCCTCTAAGGACCACTTATAGCTGCATCCCACAAGTTTTATTGTATTAGGCTGTTATTTTAGTTTTCTTTGATGAAATTTTTTGTTTCCATCTATAATATGCTTTTTAACTTATCAGCTCTTTAGAATTATGTTATTTAGCCTCCAATTACTTTTTAATTCCTTCTTCAAGGATCTTTTATTAAATGTATTTTATTGCATTGTGATCAGCAAATTATGTGTTTAGTATTGTGACTTTTCAGTTTTTTTGGTGAGGCTTATATGTTCCAAAAGTGGCCATTACTAAAAAACAAAAAACTGGATCTCTCGCTCTTCTCTCTGTCTCTCTCTTCCTTCTAATTTCCATTTAGTAATCACCATGTCTATCACTTCTAATATTTTTAGAGTTCCATCTAGTCCCTTAAGGTTTTTCTTGTTTATCTTTTTTGTTAGATTTGTCTAGGTCTGAAAGGCAGTTGGAAAGGGGATTAGAAATGATAGAATTGATAGAAATGGAATAAGGTCAGGGTTAGAATCAAAATTTGGGTTGAAAACAAAGAGTGCACCCGTATGTATAAAAATATTTGCAGCAGCTCTTTTTGTGGTGGCAAAGAATTGGAAATCAAGGAGATGCCCATCAATTGGGGAATGGTTAAACAAGCTGTGGTATATGAATGTAATAGAATACTATTGTGCTATAAGAAATGAGCAGCAGAAGGATTTCATAATAACCTGGAAAGACTTACGTGACCTGATGCTGACTGAGGGGAGCAGAACCAGGAGAACATTATACACAATTACAGACGCACGGTATCTATGATGACTAACTTTAATAGACTTGGCTCTTCTCAGCAATACAAGGTTCAAAGACAGCTCCAAAAGACTCATGATGGAAAAAGCTATCCACACCTAGAGAAAAAATTATGGAGTGTGAATGTAGATTGAGCCAAACTATTAGCTCTCTTTTTTTTTCTCTTTTTTTGGTTTTGTTTCTTCTTTCTCATGATTCATTCCACTGGTTATAATTCTTCTTCACAACTTGACTATTGTGTAAATAAGTTTAATGCAAAAGTATATGTAGAACCTAGGTTGGATTACATGCCTTCTTGGGGGGGGGAGTGAGGAAGAGGGGGGGAGTGAGGAAGAGGGGGGGAGAAAATTTGGAACTTGAAAACTTGGGGAACTGAGTGTTGTAAACTACAAGTAAAAAATAAATTAAAAAAAGAGTACATTGAGTTCTCCCATTCAATGTAAAAGTTTACTGTTTATTTTTCCCTTCAGTTCTATTTTCCTTTTGAGTTTAACATAATTCCATGCCAAGATCTTTGCATGTGTGCATGTTTGTGTAATTATGTTTAATCTTCCTTTGTCCAGTTCATCTGAAAATGAGGTTCATGTGATGTCCATTACTGCCACCTGTTCTTCTATAATTAAAAACCCTTCATTTCGTAGATCTCAATTATATGCTAGTGATTTATGCATTGTTCCTCCTCCTTTTCCCCCAAAATAGTTCCCTATCTCACCCTTTTTTTTCTTTTTTATTGAGACAATTGAAACAAAATAAAACCACTCATAGATCTTCTGAAATATTTACCATTCCCTCTGATGCCTAAAAATAACAGTTTAAATAACAGAGTTCTGAGAAAGCATTTATCTTCCTATCAGTATGTAAACAATTCCTGCCTACATATTTCCTTCCAATTAAATAAATGTGTGGACATTTCTAGGTTTCTCTTGGATCCTGTGTTTCTACTTCAAAATGTCTATTCAGTTCTGGCCTTTGCATCAAGAATGTTTAGAAATCTTCTATTTGGTTAAACGTTCATTCCTCTCCCCATTCCTGTCCCATATTCCTAGTTTTGCTGGATGTGTTATTCTTGGTTGTAAGTCTTTATATTTTACCTTTTAGAGTATCAGATTCTAAGCTCTTCCTTTCCTCAAGTGACAGTTCCTAAATCTTGTGTGATCCTTTCTTTGGCTGTTTGGTATGTGAACTCTTTCTTTTTTTTATGCTTTCCTACAAGCCATATTCTATGCCTGGAATTTGTTTCTTCAACTCTACCTTTCAAAACCCCTTATTTTCCTTTAAAGATAAACCCAGGTACCACCCAGTCCAAGAAGCCTAATTTTTCTAGATATTAGTACTCATTCCCTCCTTAGATAGCATTATATCATACATATTTATATATATATATAATCATATATATTATATAATATATATTATATATTAAGGTTTGTAAAGTGCCTGCACTTTTACATATCATTTCATTTAATCCTCACAACCACTCCATGAGTAGGTGCTATTATTTTTTCCATTTCACGGATATAGAACTGAGGCTGACTTGCCTAGGCTTACAAAGCTAGTAAGTGTCTGAAGCAGGATTCAAACTTAGGACTTCCTGTCTGTAAGTCTAGCATTTTATCTATTGTATCTCTGTTAAGAATACAAGATCTACCCCTAGTGTCTTGTATTTGGCATATGTAATGACCCTAGTACCCTCTCCATCTCACTAGAAAACAATGAAGCCCCAAGACATAGAAGCCAAGTTACCTTGCCAGAATAAGACCAGTAATATCAGCCTAAAGACCCTTTTCCCACTTATAAAGTTGCCACCAATTCTCCAGGAATCTTTTTTCTCACCACTAGCATGAATCAAGACCAGTCCTCAGGTCCAGGTCCCTTGCCTCAATGCCTAGTTCTGCTAGACTCACCTAAAAACCCTAAAAACCTACTGGATTTTATTGGTTTGGTATGGACGCCCTATTCCCTTTGGGGCTGCAGGAGAGTGCACTTGATTTTACCTAGGGCCCCATTAGAGCTGATGTGCTTCTACCATTCTCCTTGTTTGCTCTCCATATCGTATGTCTCCTCAGTAAAGCTGTTTTGCTTTACTGTCTTTTATGCTCCATGTTTCCTTGGGGTAGACTATTGGTATTTTGCAACTTATTAAGTCTGCAAGGACCATTTGTTGGTGATACCAGAACTTGAACCCAGTTCTTCAGACTCCAAGTTCAATGTCCTTTCTGTCATACCATGATGTCCTTTGTTCTTGTTGAACCCGTGGTGGTTTCCAGTGATCACTATTCTGACACTTTTTTTCTCTATTAAGTCTAAACATCTCATACTCGAACACAAATACAAAAACTGGAATGACAGATTAGCATGGCTCCTGCATGAGGATGACACACAAGTTCTTGAAGCATTCAATATTTTTGCCTACATGGCCCAGTAGATACAATACAGTGCTGGACTTTGGAGAAAGGAAGACCTAAGTTTAAATCCTAACTCAGATACTTACTTAGCTGTGTGAAAAGTGAAAATAATAATAGCATCTATCTTGAGGGGCTGTTTTGAGGATAAAATGAGAAGATTTTTGCAAAACTTTAAGCATTCTATAAATGCTATTTTTGATTTCCATTTCAGAGGACAGAAATGCTGCAAGAATTGTAGTACATGAGAGAAGCTGAAAGCCTCCCAACAAGTCATGACTTCTGCTTAGAAGAACTGCGGCAAACAAATAAAGATCACGATGTCTCAGCACATTATCAAGACCTTCCAAATAGGAGAGTTCTACTGAGAAGCCTTGGATGTTTGAGGGACACAAAGTTAGCAGCCTTATGGAATACTAACTCATATCAAATTGCTGGGACTAGGAAGCTTAGCTATTTACAGAATAGGGAGCGAAGGGGACCTTATCAGAACACCTTACTGCAATGATTTATTGCTTAAACGAGCAATCACAGTTTCCAACGAACAAAGGGAACCTACCTCATTGGATTGTAAACATAGACCACCCCAATGTACAGACTATCTTAACCAGATGCTGGCTGTCACTGACATTTCCACTGACGGATACGTCGTATACTATTATTTAATTACTTTGTCCCCAAAAGGTCTATAGACAATCCAGACGTAGCTTCTTTTTTTGCTTAGAAATTCAGGTATAGACTCGATAGTTAGGTCATAGAGATACTGATGGTGATCTTTGCTTTCCTACGAGTCAAGGTGCAGGGAAGCAGGTCTATAACCTTTAGTATTCAGAGTAGAGACTGTAAAATTTCTGGCCCTGGAGAGGAATGTAACACCTATATTGCAAATGGTAGCATGAAGGCAAGAGACTCAAGCAGATGCTGTCTTAGATTTTACGTTTGTAGACATCTGAAATTAAACTTTTGGGACTGAATTTTTGAAGACTTCTAGGAGGAGCTGGTAGCCACCAAGGCAGTCATATTCTGGTCTCTGACCACACAGGAGGATACTCAGGAAGGGCTGAGAGGGAATCTTGATCTCTGGATACTGGCTCTTCTTCCCCCTTTCATCCTCCACCCATCAACGGGACCTCAAAGCTGATAAGCAAAGGCCTTCCTCTCTGCCTGCTGAGAACTGGAGAACACGCTAGTGAGTCTATCTTGGTCACCTACCCCCATTTGCTTCCTTTATTTTTTAAGACATTTGTTTTGATCAATCAAAATCTGCCTTCCTACCTTCCCACCAAACCTTCCTCCTCAACCGAGAACACAAGAAAAAAAAAACATTACAAAAATGAACAATCAAGACAAATTTCCACATTGGCTATGTCCGAAAAATGTCTCCTTTCGCATTCTGAGTCCATCACCTCGCTATCATGAGGTGGATAACGTTTCCTCATTAATCCTTGGAGTGGTGGTTGGTCATTGCACTGATAAGAGATAAGCACAGCATTCCATCATATATATATGCCTTAACTTGTTCATCCATTTCCCAATTTATGGGTACTGCTCACATTCCCATCTTTACCACCTCAAAGAGCTTTAAATATGTTTGTGCATCTTTAGAGTTTGTTTTGCTTATGATTAATCATTCCCTTAAATCTATTTTCTCTCAAATCTTCTCTTTCCTTTCTATTTCCTGTTGAATAAAATGTATTTCTGTACCCATCTGTACATATTCTTCCTTTTGACCAGTTCAGATGAGAGTGAGGTTTATGTGTCAGCCATACTCCACTCCTCCATGGTTTTATAGGTGTCTACTTGTGCCCTCTCACTATGTAAGATAGTTTTCCCATACCTTCCTTTCTCTTCCCCCTCAATGCTCTGTCTTTCCATTATTAAGATCATTATTGTATAACAGAACTACTCCCAGGTCTTGTTTAATTGGACTCCCTGTATTACCTGATAATTGGGTTCTGAGGAGACACATGCATCATCTTTCCATATTGGACTATAAGCACTTTATCCTTGTTAAGTCCTTTATTCTTGTTCATTCATGTTTACCTTTTAAAGTTTTTTTTTCCACTCCTGTATTTAAACTTAAAACTTTCTTTACAGCTCTTGTCTTTTCAGTTAGGAGTACTTTACATTGCTTTTTCATTTTCCCCTGTAGCATTATACTCAGTTTTGCTGAATAAATTTTTCTTAGCTATAAGCTCATATCATTTACCTCCTGGAATTTGTGAAAGCCAAAATACGACTATCTTGACCTATATGTGACCAGGATGTGATCAATACACAAACTTATGTTTGGGCATCACATTGGCTTAACTCCCAGGCTCATTACTAAGAAGGAGACCAAAAATGCCCACCAATCAGTAGTGATGCACTCTCTAGCTCCTTCTGCCTTTGTCTGTTTTCTATAGTTACCACAGGGATTTTTAGGATTCTTTGTGGGGATCCACTGAACTGTCTGGCAGCTACCCCAGATTGCCGCTCTTTTGTAAGTATTCATAATAATTGATTAAATGACTACCTGTAATCAGTCTGAGACACTTGGCCTCTTCCTTTGGTATCAGAGGAACACCCCACGGTTATGGGGGAGGAAGAGGGTTTCCAAGCCAGGAGAATTCTGGACCTTACAATTTGCATAGTTGGGCAGGGTATCAAAGGCATGCCAAAGGAATAGAAGATAGGCCAGGGGAGGGGGGAATCCCTGAATGCCTTCCATGTGGAGGGTGGTGTGAGTAGGGGGATGCCCTGAAAACACCAAAAGGCCTAGAGTTCTTCTGATGGAATTATGCTCTATCAGGTTGGGAAAAGGAGGAAGAAAGTAGTGGCATTAGGTTAGCCCCTCCTCACAGTATTAAAAAAAAACCCTAACAAATTCCTAGACTCAGAAGTAGATAGAAT
>CM053623.1:220784899-220814520 GCA_028646595.1 Phalanger gymnotis
CCCCCCCCCCCCCCCCCCCCCCCCCCCCCCCCCCCCCCCCCCGTGGCATAATAATTTTAACATACATACCACATTATGTTCAGCCGTTCCCCAATTGTCATCTATTTTCAGTTTTTTTCTAAACCACAGAATGCTTTTATGGATATTTTGGTGGATAAGGAACTTTTCCCTGTTTTTTTACCTCCGTGACATATATACTAAGCATTGGTAATGCTAGGGCAAAATGTATAAGTGAATGTTTAGTCACTGTATTTTAAATTTCTTTGTATTATGGTTGGCTCATTTAACAGCCCTACCAACAAATTAGTGTGCCTATCTTCCCAAAGCGTCTCCAGCGTTTGAGTATGACTTTTCCTTGTTTTATCATCTTTATCAGTGGATAGGTGGTGATTTAAGATTGGTATTTATTAAACTTCATATCATTTGACAAACACCCAATTTTTTATCCTTGTTTTGCCTGATATCAGTTCAGTAATTGTTGAATTTCTGTTAGGGGTTTGTTAGGGGTAAGTGATGGTTTTGGTAATGAGAAGTAGTGGTCAGTATTTTGGGGAATATAGGACAACCAAAAAAAGTGATGTAAGACAACTAAATGATATGTTAAAGAGTTCTCTAAGCAGATGGAGAAGGGAAGGATCACAGAGTAATAATAGCTCACATGTTTATAGTACATGAAGTAATGAGGGAAAGGACTATGGAGGAAATGAGATTTGAAAGAAAGGATGGAATTTGAAGAGAAAGTCATTTCAGGCAAGGGGAGCAATGTGAAGAAAGACCTAGCTACCATACCAATCAGACTACCAAAAGATTACTTTTTAGAGAGCTAGAAAAAATAATAATATACTCAGTCCTCAACTTTTGCATGGATATCATTCTTAGAAAACAGTGTGAAAGTCAAAAATGCAAATGTTGATACATTGAACCTATAGGAAATAGAGGGTTAGGTTCCTGTGAGCACTAAAAATTGTAATCTTTCACTTGATTGAAAACACACTTTTTGCATAAAATTCTTTAAAACAAAACATTAGTTCTGATAATTCACACTTTTACTTAACATGGTAACCATGAGATGACCCATAAAAGACATTTTTTTTCTCTCTATTGTCTAGAATTTCATGACCTTTTTTGCTAACATCTAAATTTTAAAAGACATTGATTTCAGACAGTATTCACTTTTCATAATATATAAAAAGCTACAGTATCCTAAATACTGTACAGCACATAAAAGGCTTAAAACTAAAACATTTTTAACCTTTCATTACATCAGATGGTGGTATGCGGGCTTTGCACTACTGTGTATTACAGTGTTGTAAACTCTACCTTGACCACCATCTGGAAAACTAAGGGAGTTTGCTGAGACTTTAGCCACTGCTGTTGGAAGAAGCAAAGATTGGTAAGGTCACCATCCCCTTAGAGCCCAAAGGACTTTCGCTATTATGCTTTGGGGGCATAATTGCAACAGAAAACTCTAGTTTTATAATCAAACAATGAAAATATGCACTCAAATGTACAGGGAGCTCTTTACAAAGGTAGGACGAACAAGACCAGTGAAACACCCAGTAGGGTACCAGCTGCTTCACAGATTAGCTTACGTTACACCTCGTTTTTTTCTGTACTATACTGAGCCACAAATGGGCATAGTTGGCAACACAAAAGTGAAAATGAAGTTACTAATAAAATCACAGTAATGATTGGAATCATGGAAGTTAATGTTGAGATTTGGCTATAATTCATCTGGAAAAACAAAAGGTCAGACTGTCAAAGGAAATAATGAAACAAGTGTCTCAGACTGCTCCAGATCAGCAATCATAAAAATGATTTGGTACTATGTTAAAAAAAAAAATCAAGGTCGATCAACAGAACAGGTTAGGTATATATAATGTACAGAAGCAAACCCAGATAGTAAAATAATGTTGGATAAATCCATAGACCCTAGCTGCTGGCGTTAAGGACTCGCTAATTAACCGCTACTGCAAAAACTTGAAAAGAATCTAGCAGGAATTAGGTACAGACTATATTCCAAGATCCAGGATAAGTTCCAAATGGTCACATCTTAAACACAGTAAAGGAGCAAGGACTAGATTATCTTTTAGAACTATAGATGGGGAAGAACAACAAGGATCATGGAAGATAAAACAAACAATTTTGAAGTTTTTGCACAAAACCAAACCATACAGATAAGATTAGAAGGGAAAGTTAATTTGTTTTTTTGTTTAAATTTGTAGCAAGTTTTTCTGATAAAGGTCTCATTTATAATTGTATAGAATGTTGATCCAAATTTGTAAGATTTAAGACCCATTCCCCAATAAATGAATGATCAAAAAAGCAGTTTTCAAGGAAGAAATCTAAGCTCGCCGCTAACATTATTCAAGGAAACTCCAAATCAGTAACAATTAGAGAAATAAAAAATAAAGAAATTTTGAGGATCTATCTTATGTTTTTCAGATTGGCAGAGAGGGCAAAAAAGGAAAATGACTTCATAGAGAGACTGTGAGAAAAACGGGCCCATCAGTGTTAGTGGAAATGGTCCTGCCATTCTGGAAAGCAATTTGGAACTCTGCTTTACAAGTCTGTGCATACTCTTTGACCCACCCTTTTCACTATTAAGGACCATGCATGCCGAATATTCTTGTCTTTGTAGTGGCAAAGAATTGGAAACTAATGGGGCTCCCATCTGTTGGGGAATGGTACATGAACGTAATGGAATATTACTGAGCTATAAGAAGTGATGAAAGAGAAACCTGGAAAGACTTATATGAATTGGTGCAGAATGAAGTGAGCCCAAGAACAATTTAAACCACAACAACAACCTTATAAAGAACGTAATTCTGAAAGACTTAAGAACTCTGAATATAGTGACCAACCGAGACAATGGATAAAGCGTGCTCTAATATTCTTGAATATAGCCAATGTGGAAATTTGTTTTTCTCGACTACACATATTACAAGAGTTGTGGGGTTTTTCAGTTTTCCATTACATTGAAGAAATGGAAAGGAGAGTGTGCCCTCCTTAATTAAAAATGAAAAGATGAAAGGTCAAAAGGATAGCTTTGAAAGTCATTTATTGGATTTATTAAAAGTAAGGCAAGCTCTGAATATAAAGATACTACTTCATACACAATCCATTCCTTTCATTCACAGTATATATGGAAATGGTCTCTTTATATTTGCTTTTTAAGTTCAGAACAAAAAGAACTGTTTTTGTAGGGAAAGAGAATATTAAGAATTCAAGCAGTATGGGGCAGATTATGTGGTAAAGTAATACCTCCATAGCAAGGACTTTTCATTTTTATAAAACTTTTGTTTTGATACACCCTGAGGACTTTCTAATAGACAGCAAAACAAATTCATCTACAATGTATATTTGTTGAAGAAGATAGCATATTGATTTAACAGAAAAAGGGGATCTGTCTCTTTGACAGTTTGACTTTTAACATTTGCCGTTGTATTTGACCAGAGTTTTCTTGCCTTTACATTGTTGTAGTCATGGTGTGTGTTCTTTTGACTCTGAATTCTTCATCTGCATCACTTCAAAGAAGTCTTCTACTATTTCTTTTAATTCCTCATATTGATAATCCCTTATTGATTCCACTGGGCTAATAAAACCATTGTCTAACCATTAGGTTCTGGTGTGTTTTTCTCGGTATTTAGTTATGGAAAATATAGCTCCTGTAGAAGAGTGAAAAAACAGTGAGAACTGTCAAAACTCTTGTCAGGCTATAAACTGTCACTTAATTCACAATTTGGAAAAAATCTGAGTCAGAAATTTCCCAGTGAATTTAATCTTGGAATGCTTTGGATTTTGAATATACTGGTCATGGTCATTGCCTGGGTGTAAAATAAATATCCCCTCGGACAAAGGGGTGGGGAGGCATTGGGGAAACTTGGAAGCAAAATAGAAGAAATAAAGTTGTTTCACGCTTCCTCGCCCCAGACATTTATTACAACTATTTTAGATAATTTTAAAATTTTTTTCCTTAATAGTATTTTATTTTTTCCAATTACATGTAAATATAGTTTTCAACATCCACTTTTACAAGATTTTGAGTTCCAGATTTTTTTCTCCTTCTCTCCCTTCCCCAAGTCAGCATGCAATCTGATATAGATAATTTTATTTTTAGTATTTGAAGTCTAGTTTGTCAGCATTAAGAACTCTCAGTCATATCATATAGAATACTAGAGTTCTATAACCTTTTTTGTGTTTTACAAAAAGACTTTGATAGTCTTTTGAAACCTATGGACCCTTTCTCAGAATAATTTTTTATCTCACAAAATAAAAATATATAACGTGACATTAATTACATTGAAACAAAGATGTACTTTTTTTCCTAATATGGTTTCACCAACCCTTGAAATCTTTAGACTCCTTGGAGATCCTTTGGCCCCAGATTAATTGCCCCTGATTTAGAGCTTTATAAATAAAATCTGGACACCCTCCAGATTTAATAAGATTTAGTTGGATCCATTTGAGAGTTTTTCTGTAGAAAGAGACCTTTATAATGTAAAGCACTGGGGAAACTGGCCTTTCTTTTAACAGTTGAGTAAATTGAGCCTCAGAGTTTGTGACTTGATACCTGTTACTCTGCGATTTAGTTGCAAAGCCAGGAGTAGAACCTAGGATTACTTATGATTCTTATATTCTGTTTCTTCCCATTATACCACACTTTCAGGAGAAAATGACCAGGTTGTTGGGTGGATACTTAATGAAGGATTTGTATAAAGATATGGACAAAAATTTGCATGGATGGCCAAGCTTAGAAGGGTTCCAATTCAGTAGAGGGAAGTAACATTACTAATAAATTCAGTGAGTGAAGGAACAAAGTATGTGGAATATAAATAGAAAAAATTATCCCTGCTTTCATTGGGGAACCAATACATGGAAGGTTTCAGTGCAACCAAATGGAAAGGGCCTGTTGTATTTAGGGTGCAGCGACAGTGCAGGTGGTGATACCTCTTTTATTAATATTGTTTTCACTGATAAAATAATAACGTTTCTGATGTAAAACCATTTGACAGTGCCAAAGACTTTAGTGGCAGAAACTTTGCGGGAGGGCGGGGTGGGGGGAGGCACAAGGCAATTGGGGTTAAGTGACTTGCCCAAGGTCACACAGCTAGTATCAAGTGTCCGAGGCCAGATTTGAACTCAGGTCTTCCTGACTCCAGAGCCAGCTCTATTTACCGTGCCACCTAGCTGCCCCCAGAAACTTTCTTTTCTAAGTCTTTAGTTTCCATTCCATAGCATCTGCAAGAGTATCTCCATAGAGCTTGCTTTCCAGAATGATGACTGTGGACATTGTGCTGGAAGCAGTCCTAATCTCAAGACTTTGGGGTTCAAGGTCTTGCGCTATCTTCATCTGGTTCTGAGGGAAGATGGTCAGTTATCAAGATGATGGTGGGAGTTTGATTTGCCTGATGCATTCCATCTCTTCTCTCCTTCAGAGAAATCTGCTACTTTAGCAAAATTGGCTTGCCCGCCCTGTGTGTGGCAGTTGGTGGGGATAACTAACTCCTCCTCTACAGGAGTTGTTTCCCTGGACAATAGCTTTCAAAAGCTAGGCTGGAAACAGGACTGAGGGGCATTGCCACTCTTAGGGCTATTGTGCTTATCTGCCCCATTGGTGGCAATTGGTGGTGGTGAGCAAGGTGGGGCCACTTCTTTACAATGGTTTTTCTGTCAGTGATGTCTGTATGTGTCTGAGCTGGAAGATTTGGGGAGAAGACTGCTATTCCCAGGATTCTTGGGCTTAATCACAATTGAGAAATATATACTCAAAAGAGAAGTTTAATGGTAATTGTCAGCTTTTAGAGGACATACTGGGATGTCTTTATGCCTAGATTTCAGTAAGGCGTTTGAGCAAATAGATTTGTTTGTGTATTTGTTAGGAAGTAATCTGTTGTAATGAAATAAAGTATCAAATTTTTTAAAAATTAACTGCAATTTTACCAATGATAAAGTGCAGAAAAGGATGATTGTATAGAAAATTAATTTCTGTTAGTAGAGGTTTTTGTGTATTTATTAAATTTCACATGATAATAACAAAACTGGCCTGTTTATGTCCCCTTTTGAACATACTCTTCTGTGTGTTTTTAAAGAAGCTTTTTCTCTCCATTGCTTGAGTACCTGTGACTTCTACAATACTCCAATAGTAGCCCTTGTAATAAATCAGCATAATCAAGCAAAAAAATTAAACTGACACATTGCCTCTGTATGAAAATGACTTATTCTTCACCTCTCATTTTTCTGCCGAAAAGTAGGAAACATATTTGATCATCGATGTTCTGACATCATGCTTAGTCATTGCATTGAGTTCCTAAGTCTTTCGGAATTCTTTTCCTTTATATTATTATAGTCATTGGACTAATATCTGTCCACTGGACCCTGGTGGCTCAGGAGGAGAAAGTGAGGCTGGTGACTCTCTCATTTAAGTCTTATCCACTTGTCTGTCCTGGCATCACCTCCCTGATGTCATGGTCCTCTCCTGGCTTGGAGGCTGTTTCTATTTTCCCACATTGGTTCACACTCATGTTCTCTTAATGTAATTTTGTCCTCATTTAGGTTCTCAGGGGGTATATCCAATTCCATTGCTTTAGCAATAACTATTTTTGTTTGTTTTGGACTGGACTTGTGATTTCATTTTTACAGGGAACTTCTAAGGGCACTGAAAGAAAAGTAAACTGGGACTTGAACCCAAGTCTTCCTGTTTCTGACACTAGCTCTTCCTATCCACCCTGCCACGCAGTCTCTGTAACCATGTATCAGAATAAAACTATTAAAAATATCTATAGGCATAGGTACTTTTCCAAGTTTTACTTTCCTTTTGCCCATCCAATACTCATGTTCTAGTCAAACCCTTTCAACATGTAACAAATAAATTATTACAGTGGAAACCATTTTTGAAGAAAAGTTCCATATTACACTCTTGGTTTGTCTTACAATATAGCCAGTTAGAAAGAATTCTCTACTGACTAATATTCAGAAAAGTGCTGCAACCCAGAGCATAGTTTCATTTAGTCATCTCCTTATACCAAAGGCTGAATCACACTAGTAGTATCCTTGATAAACAGTAATCCTGCTTTTACTTGAAGATCCGGCAACAGGGAACTCATTCCCAACCCCCCAGTCCCAGGTAGCCCATTATGTTTCATAGTTTATGTTTTTGAGAAGATCTGAAAATTGCCTTATAATTTTCACCAATTGCCCCAAGTTCTGCCAATAGTGGCAGGGCAAGTGACAAGCAGAACAAGTCTCAATTCTTCCCCATCTAAGGTCCACCTTTGCAATTCCACTACCTTTCGAAATAGTATTATTTCTCTAGTTTTAATTCCTTTAAACAAATCTTCATATGATATTGTCTTAAGACTGTGTTATCCCTAAACTCTCAACAAAGCTAAAAGAAAAGGAAACCTACCCTTAAGCACTCTAAAATTCTAGAAGCTTGAAGAAAGGAGGGATGGAAGCCCTTGTCACTTCCCGATAGGAAATAATGTGAGAAAGTTTGGCAAAACAGGATAAGGAAGCAGGTAGAAATGAGATAGGATTGTCTTTTTGGTAGAAATCTATGCGCTTCATCATTGTCTTATTGGTAATATTTTTATTTATACTATTTCTGCTGGATTATAAAAAGACTGACTGTTAAAAGCTTAAAATTATGTTTTAGAAATGTTCGCTTAACATTTATGTGTACCTTGTTCGTTTAGCAGGTAACATCTAAAGGTGCTGGTTTAAATCCTAATGCCAAAGTATGGCAGGAAGTTCCCCAAGGAAGCACTGATGCTCCTTCATCTACTCATGGAACTGAGAGTTCTTGGCAAGAAACAGCAGCTACTGCAGGGCCTAATCCTGATGGTAAGTCCTAACCATTAAGAAAAGCTTACTTTTTGTTGTTGTTTTTAACTATTTATAATACATGCATAAACTTAAGATCTCTTTTCATATACACACATCACAGTACATGCTATTATACATACCATTCCCCCAAACTGTGTCCTCTGTTCCCTCCTATCCACACTCCAAAATATCCTCAGCTGTCCTTTGTTTATTTAGCAGTAAAAAGAGGTATTCTATACCTCGACACTGTTCCCTGGCCAGACCAGAATTTGTGAGATTAAACAATAAATATTAAGCCTCAAAGCATTCCATGCTCTATAGTATCAAGATTGTTTACTAGGGAAAGTAACCCATCTGAAGACTTGAACTGAATAAGTATCATCATGTCAGAAATATTTCACTGTTAAGTATTCTTCATAATTCAATCCTAAGTCCGAAAAATACATATAGGACTGGATTTTGATGAATCAAAAGGTGGGCATTAAAACAACCTAAAATAAGAGGACTTCACAATGAAAAATTACTGACAAAAATAGAGAAGGTCTAACAATATTGGAGTGATAGTCTAGTGGAAATGGTCCAAGGGATGGTCCACAGGAATTAAAGAAGCCCCAACTGAGCCAATATGGTGGCCAGATAAAAGAAGAGAAGAGTGCCGTTTTCCCTCTTTTCCTAGGTCCTGAAAAGATCAATTCATTTCCTTTTGATTCTTCATGGTCATCCTGCCATATATTACTTACTCTTTCTTTTGGTTAAGAGTGGACACAAAGGAGTAGAGGGACACATTAAAGGAACTTTAATGATGCCAAGATAGGTAAATGATTGAGAATAATAGGAATATTGCAAGGCTATCTTTAATAATACTCCAATGGCAATAGAGGGCAAAAAGCCCAGAAAAGAATGTTGGGGAGAGGCTATGTGAAAACCTTTCAATCACTAAGCCTCTACAAAAAGAGAACACCATTTGCGTATCCTTGATACAACTATCAAACTGCTTTTTTTTTTTTTTTTTTTTTTTTGCTTCAGGCAAATCATAAAAAACCTATATTCTACCAAAAAAATTGTCCTCTGGTATGGAGCAAATACTTTTTTGCCTTAGGCCTTTACCCTTCCACCCAATATTTGCGCAACTTCATGTACTGTTACATTGGGGTACAGTTTGAGAGCATTTGTTATAAGAGAACAAAAAAACCCTCACAACCCAGATACGTTATAAATGTCAAAGTCTGATTCATATTTTTATTATGTGTGTATCTAGAACAAGCTTAAGAGATGGTGACAATCCTACTATTCCCCAGAGGCTCTCATGTAATAACGTTCAATTATGATAAACTTTCCCTGTACTTAGAACAGCTATGACTTCACTATAATTTAAAGGTTGAGTGGTACTGGTGTGCTTTCCAGGACTTAACGTAGAATTTCAAATGCATAAATAGCTTTGGTAGACTAAACTTGATGTTTATGTCTTTGGATGACAGGTTTGACTTAACAGTTCTAACAAAAATGGACTTAATATTCCTCATAAGTAGCCTCTTTCCCCTTGTACCATAGAATTAATACATTTACCATATTTCTCTTTTATAATAATATCAAGATAGGTTGACATCCTTTGGTTTTAAAAAACAAATAATTGGAAAACAGGTTTTGCTACATAGTTTAGTTGCCCTCTAATATAATGGGGAAAATTTTTCATATAATAAAGAGTCTTTGGAGTCTGGAATATATCTCTATATTTGAAGTTGGTGCAGTATAAACAAAGACATTTGACTCTGACAGTTACTTTGAACAGTATAACATCTGAGCCTTTGTTTTCCTATCTTTGAAGTCAGGTATGTACTACATACCTCATCAGATTTCCAAAAGGAAAAAAAGCACTTTGTAAATCATAAATTTAAAGAATTAAATGGGCCTGCAAAAATGTTATCTATTATTATAGTTTTCTTTGGTATTATTCACAATTGCCTTTCCCTAAAAGCAGAGGAAAGCTTATATCCAACCTCATTGTGACCACTTTACTCATTACTGAAATCCACAAAAGCCTATGTAGAAAAACCTTACCTTGATAATCATGTATTGTTTATTTAATGCAGGTACCTTGGAGATTCCGGATGATGGCTGTAAAGAATATGATGTAATGTATTCATCTTGTGAAGCTTCACAGAGTAACACAGGTGTTGAAGAAGTACCTACAGATGGAATGGTTTTGTCACCGGAGGATCTGAGTTACCAGATTTATGATATATCTGGTAGGTGCTGTGATTTCAAAAGCCACTTCCATTCATGTTCTAGTACTAGTCGTTTTCTAGCTAGTTTTTATAACTGTGTCTGTTTACCTAGTGTCTGCTTCCCCATTCCTTAAGCTACATAGAACCTTTATTCGTTAATCTCAAACAAGGGGTTAAATATCATGCATCTAATATTTTGATTCACTTCTGTGAACTCTCTTGACTGTTGCTATTGAATAAAATAAATGTCACATCTTTTCAGGTGATACTGTGATCTGGACTGATTTTTTTTTTCCTTCTAATTAACAAAATGAGTGGGTTGTTTTTTTTTTTTAAATGGACATATTACTCCATATAATCCATTTGTGAAATGAGTGATTCTGGCTTTACAAAATTAGAAGCTTAATGAAATAGTGTACAAGCAACTAAAATGAAAAAGATAAATATTGCAATTTTATCACTTTTCAGAACAGAAAAAAATTTATAATAAAGGGCCAGATGAATCACTTGATGTGTTAACTCGAGCAAACCATTTAATCATTCTGGGCCTATTTTTTGGCCTGTAGGAGGAGGAAATTGGAATAGTTACTGAGATCCCTTCTTTTATTTTAGAGAAGATATTTTTCTTTGGGTATGCAACTGAAAATTGCAATGAAAGTCAGTGTAGAAATTGTTGAAAATACAATACTTTTTTACTGCTTTTCAGGACCATGCTAAAAATTAGCTTAGGCTCTGTTGGCATTAATGATGGCTTTTTATTCAGTAGGTAAATGAATGAAAAAATATTTATTAAACAATTACTTTGTGCCAAACCTACACCAAACACTTGGGAGACAAAAAGCAAAGATGTCTCCACCCTCTTGAAGCTTGTATAATAATGGTTATAATAATAGCAAGTAGTATTCATATAGTGCTTTAAGGTTTGCAGAATGCTTTACAAATAGCTCATTTTTTCTTCACAACAACCCTGGGAGGTAGGTATTCTCCTTCACCCCATTTTACAGAGGAGAAAATTGAAGCAGACAAAGATTAAGTGACCTACCCAAAGTCGTTAATATTCCATCTTATTTCCAGCTCAGTACCAGGCTATTGTCCTTGACTTTTTTCACTCTACACATCAAATATCTCACCGAGTCTTGTTTCTGCTTTCAAACTATCTCCTCTCCACTCAGACAGTCTCTACTTTGATTTAGATCTTCGTTATCACTCTTGGGCTTCTGATTGGTCTTTTCCTCAAGTCCTTTCCCTACGCCAGTCCATCCTCTACTTGCTTATCTGCTAACTTTCCTAGCACTCAGATCAAACCATGTCACCAACCCATACCCCCCACTCATTAAAGTCCAGTAGCTTCCTATTTTACCTCTGTAATAAAATATAAAATTCTGTTTTCACTTTTAAAGTCCTTTACAACCCATTCCATCCTTCCTCACCTCTACTTCTTGACTTTGTTTCCAGGATTCTCACTCCCTGTAGTAGTACTTTCCATTTGAGATTACCTTTACAAGGGAGGGAGGAAGAAAAATACTTCTTTTTTTTTTTTTTTGGAAGGGGGGAAGGCAAGGCCGTTGGGGTTAAGTGACTTGCCCCTAAGTGTCAGGTGTCTGGGGCCAAATTTGAACTCAGGTTCTCCTGACTCCAGGGCCAGTGCTCTATTCAGTGCACCACCTAGCTGCCCCCTGGAATTTTTTATTGTATGTTGTTGGCCTTGAGGGTTCTTTGTGTCACCAGGGCTTAGCACAGTACCTGGCAAATAGCAATAAGCACATAATAAGTGCTTGTTGATATATATATATATATATGCTTTGATTCCTTGGTAAATTACTTTTTTCAGTTGGTCAGAATTCTACCATAAACCATTTTTCAGAACAGTTGGACCATGAGTATTTTCTACCCTGCTTGGGGCATTCCCCATTTTACCTCTGAAATCATAATCAAATCATTATTTCCATGACTACTGGAAAAGGCATGTATGTGCATCACTTCTCCTGTGACTGTTCACCACACTTCTCTACTAAAACACCCCTTCCTGGCTACCACTTATATGCTTCTCCCCCATTAGATGGCAGGGACCATCTAGCCTTTATATCTCTAGCACTTGCCACATAGTAAACCCTGAATAAATAATTTAAAACTTAATTGATGAGGAAATTAATTTTTTAAAGGATTGATTTTTTTTTTAGAATATTCATTAAGTTTTAAATGTCATTATTACATTTCTCAGGGGAAAACCTTTAGTTTCAGCATCAACGAAGTATGTTATGGTTGCTAACTTTCTGACAGTTGATCATTCATCAGTGACTTGACGCTAATTTGGTTTTTTTTTTCTTTATTCTCCTAAACAGGTGAAGGCACTTGTACAGTTTCTGTTGAAGATTTAAAGGAATGTCTAAAGAAACAGTTAGAATTCTGTTTTTCAAGGTAATAGGACTTTTCCTCAGTTTTAAGAAAATTGCTGAGTCAGTGGAAACAGAGTAGTAGAAACTGGAGGGGAAGAAAGGTACCTTTTAGAAGCAGATTTATTGGCATGTTCCCTTAGATAGTCAAAAATATTATACTGATAGATAAAAGATTCCCATTATGTTTACGTGAAGATTTAGTGTTAGGTGAACTTAATATAAATTCAATGGCATTTATAGAATTCAATTTAGTGTGTCCTGTAAAATGATTTTTAAAAATGAAAAGTCCAAAAATATTTATAGCAGCTCTTTTTGAGGTGACAAAAAACTAGAAACTAAGGGCGTGTGCCGTCAATTGGAAGAGCTGAACAAATTATAGTATATGATTGTCATAATGGAATACTGTTGGACTGCAAGAAATGTTAAAAAGAGACAAAGAAATCTGGGAAAACTTGCATGAAATGATGCAGAGTGAAAACTATCGATACAAAAATAACAACCTTGTAAAAAAAAAAAAAAGGAACAGTTTTGAAAGACAGATTCTCAGATAACCCAGTGATCATCCATGAATCCAGAGGACAAGTAGAGAGAATTATTGCCCAACTTCTTACAGACTAAATATGCAGAATGAGACACATTTTTGTAAATGGCTGAGGCAAAAATTTGTTTTGTTTGACTATACATATTGGTATATGAATTTTGTTTTTCTTTTTTTAGTTGGAAGGTAAGAAGTGGGGAAAATATGTAATTTTAAAAATAGTTAAATAAAATAAGAGATGGATTGTTGGAGGAAGCAGAATAAATTCAGAAATGAATGTAATGGCAAAACATACAATATCAATAAGAATAAGATAGTCTTTAATAAAAAGAGTTATTACTGTCCAAAAAAATATGTAACTACTCGACTTCCACAGTTTTAGATACCAATCAATACTCTCTTCACTGCAGCAGTACATTTATCATCTTAATATAATTTTAATTAAAAGGAACCATTTCGATGTCCTAGATGGGTTTAAATGGTTAACATGTGTAAGAAGTTGTTGGTTTTCAGCCTTATGTTTCCAATATCTTCATATAATTCAGTATTTTTCATATTTTTTTATTTTTCATGAGTAGTTGTATTTTCTATTTAAGAAAAATGACTTTTCCAGTAATTGTAGCCTCAAACTTCAATTCTTTCAGAGAGAATCTATCTAAGGATCTCTACTTGATGTCTCAAATGGACAGTGACCAGTTTATCCCAATTTGGACAGTTGCCAACATGGAAGAAATAAAAAAGTTGACCACGGACCTGGATCTTATTCTTGAAGTATTGAGATGTATGTTATTGATTCATTTTAAGTTGAATGACTTGAAGAAGGAAATTTTTAGTCCCATAGCTTTTTTCTGTTACAACTTCGTTTCAAGAAAGATGGATAGATTTCTTGTGTAATATTTTTTTTAACAAATATACTTCACTGTTCATGTCACAGTATCTAGCTCAGTCAGTAAGTTATTTGCCTCCTTTGTCAAGAGGCACTGTGTTAATCTCTGGGAATACAAAAAGAGGCACAATTCTTGCCCTGAACAGCTCACACTCTAATGTGGAAGGCAGCAAACAAACAAATATAAGAAGGTGCCAGCTATAATTGGTAGAGGGAATTTCCTCACCTGGGAGTTCTCTGTAGCAATTAAATTAGAGGTCCATGACCACATTTGTCACATCTAGGCTATAAAATTTAAAGAATATATATTTCTGGCTTTATTTCAATTCACTGGTAACATTTCATTGTGTTCATTCTATAATTTGTCAGACTTCTATTTTATTAGAAACAAATTTATAATGCTGACTACAGCCTATAAATCTCCATCTGAGGGGGTTTCAGACTCTTAAGTGGGGCATAATCTTTTAATACTATTTAGTGGGGTTTTTTACAGGTTAATCTATTTTAATCTAAAGTTATATATATATAAGCATATATAATGCATATTATAATGCACAATGCATATAATGCAGATTTTTTTAATGCAAATGATAAGTTCTATTTGTTAAATTAAGATTTTGCTGATTTAGAAAAGGAAAATAACTTCATGCTTTTTCATAACATTTATCTAAGAACATCAGGCATCGTTCAGTAGTCACTGAGAGGTATGGCTTTTGATTTTAAATAAGTAATGCCCATACCATCACATTTTATATTCACCTAGTAGTTAACTTTTGCAAGCGATTATTTTGATTTCTGGTTAATAGAGTGTTATAGCATTGTTTTCACTGACAGGTTTTAACTCTTTTTAATACATTTTTAGCCTCTCCTATGGTTCAAGTTGATGAGAAGGGAGAGAAAGTGAGACCAAATCATAAGCGATGTATCATCATCCTTCGAGAAATCCCTGAAACTACACCAATAGAGGTAAGAAATGGAGGGCTAAGTATGTGTAAATGTAAAATATGTAACAGATCAACTACGTGTGTGATTCTCTAACTCACTTCCCACACACACCATTCCGAACCTCTTCCCTCAAGCCTCCCATACTTCCCCCATGTTCCCACTCTTAGCTCAGTCTCTTGCCACTTCATTTACTGAAAATATCAGTGCCATTCATAATGAACTCTCTTATTAAAACCCCACTGACAATCATTCCCACTTTCCCCTCCTATCTTTGTAAGGAGGTAGCCCCCATAGTTTTTACCCATGCATTTCAGTTCATCCCTTCTTCAGCATATTGCCCCCTCTGTCATCCCTTCTCTTTCTAATTTTGTTTCTCTTTTTATTTCTTGATCCTTCCTCTCCTCATTAAATATGCTCAAGTCTCTCCTGTCCTTAAATCCATTTCCTGTTAACCTGCCGCTCTTTGTCTCTTCTCTCTTTGTCACTCAAAACTCCTAGCAGAAGCCTAGAAGAAGTAACACTTGCTTGCCTCTAAATCTCATTCGCTCCTCAGTCTTTGACAGTCTGAAACTGTTCTCCCCAAAGTAGCAGCAGCTTCTTAATTGTAAAGTCTCGTGGCTTTTTTTTCTCGCATTGATCTCTGCTGCGTTTGATACACTTGTAATTCACACTCTCCTTGTGTATACTGTCTTATGAGTTTACAAGAAACTGTTCATTCTGCCTCTCTAACCTCTCTTTGCTGGATTATCCATGGTCCTCTAACTATGAGAATTTCCTAGATTCCCACCTTGGCCATTTCTAAAAAAATGTCTCATCCTGCATCTTGAATTAGTGACCAGTTTGAATGGTCAGCAGTGCTTTGGGATCATGATTCTCAGTGCATCGATCTAAGTCTTTCAAATAGGTAGGGAAAAGAAAGGTGGGCTAAGCTGTGAAAGAGCATACTAGGCCAGCAGGGGAATGTACATTCCGTCTTAGAGGCACTAAAAGCCTCTGGGGTTTATTAAATAGGAGTGATTTGCTAAGATGTGCACTGTGTGAGCTGAACTAAGAAGAATATCCTATGTAGTCATAATAATACTATGTAAAGGGAGACAGAGGCAGCTGGTGACTCAGTGGATAGAGCACTGGGCCTAGAATCAGGAAAACCTGAATTCTCAAATCTAGCCTCAGACCCTTCTTAGCTGTGAGACCCTGAGCAAGTCATTTCACCTTTGATTGACTGCCTGACAAAAGGACCCATTGGAGAAGGAAATGGCAGACCACTCCAATTTTCTTTACCAAAGAAAACCCCGTGGCCAGTTGGTCCACAGGGTCACAGAGTCATACACCACTGATCAACTGACCAAAGGGAGACAACCTTGCCCAAACTGGCAGTGCCAACTATTCTTGCTGTGTAATTAAAATGTGTAAATATGATTAATTGAAGGGAATCAACTTAATAATATAGGTAAAATGCCCAGAGAAACAGGCTCTTGTGTATCCGCAATGAATTGGAGATGCTTAGCTACATAAACTAGTTGTGGAATTAAATGAAATAGTTTTAAATAATTTGATTTTTAAAATGTTCTCAGTCTTGTTATCTTTAGATAAGGGTGTCTTCTAAGTTTTTTTTACATTAAGAAGTGATCTTTTTAACTGACAATTTTAGTTGCCTCTGTTCTAGGCATTGAAGGAGCCTGGGGCAGGGAGCAGGGGGAGAGGCACTGAAGCCGCTCTGCCTGTGGGGGCCACAGGGAACCCTGTGAGGGGAGGGGACAGTCTGTGGAACAGTCCACTTGAGTGAGCACTGGCTGTAATGAAAATCTTAACTAGCGTTTTGAAGCCATCTTCCATAAAAAGAATGAGAGGATTCGCTACAGCACTTCACTTAGCAGCTGAGAGGCTGACTGCCCATGTTGGGATCTGTCAGTAATTTCTTGATGTAGCTAAGTTGATCCAAAAAAATCCACCCCAATTCTTTCTTTTGCACATTCTCTTTCCAGGAATATTATTACATGATTTAAAAAATTGTTACTGAAGGGATTTTGTTTTTATTGTGGGTTTGTAACAAGAGTGGAGAGAGGCAAAACCTTATTTGAATCTCACCTTTAATGCAAGTAAGTGGCACTTCTGAGACTCAAATGAGGATAATAGTATCACTGAGATCTCTTCAGATCCCAGATGAGGATACTGGAGCTCAGAAATTTTAAGTGACTTACCTAAGGTAACACAGTGACGGAAGGGGCATTTGAACCCGGGTCCCCAACTCCAAATCCATTGTTCTTAAATGAGAGGATGTTTTGTTCTCTCTTATTTAGAATGTAAGCTCTTTCAGAGTAGACACCACCTTATTTTATTTTTGTTTTGGTATTTATTTGTATTGCACAATTTTTATCCCAAACACTTACTGTGCCTAGCGTGTAGTAAGTGTTTAATAAAATGCTCTGTCTGAAGTACATTGTAACAGGTGCGTGCTGAAGCCAACTCCAACCAGCTTGTAAGAAGTAATTGTTAAATTTTCATTATGTATATTTCAAATCATGGTTTAATTTATTGTTTTACTGGTTGTCTAGACTTAAGAAAGTCATGGGAAATGTTAATAATGCAGCATAAGCTTGTGTCGTGTCACATTCTTTCTTTTTGAAGAGCTAGTTACCAGTATACCCTTAAATACCCTTAAATAACTATATAAATGCCAGGTATTGTTATGTGAAGGAAGTACTTCACTGAGTTTTTTCTAACCCTAGCAATAGATTTAATTACAGGTGTTAGGATTTCCGTTCACAATCTGAATCTCCAAATATGTAGCTGAATTTCTGAATGCCTTTAGAGCTAATCGGGTTTTCTGCTTTTTGTATTTTAAGGAAGTTAAGGCACTCTTCAAAAATGAAAACTGTCCCAAAGTGATAAGCTGTGAGTTTGCTCACAATAGCAGCTGGTACATTACATTCCAGTCTGATACAGATGCACAACAGGTAAGAAAATATTTTTTAGTATTGCCTCAAGTGGCCATTTATGTTTTCACCATTATAATATAACTCTTTGGGAAGTTTTTCATTTCTGGTTTTTTGTTTATTTGTTTTTAATTTTTCTCTTTTTTTGTGGCTGTACATTACAAAAAACTCACTGAAAATTTATTGAATATGCAAATCGATAGCTTTTCCTAAAATTAGGGATTAGGTTTTTGTTAAAACTAGGGATTAATTGAGATGCCTGGTATTCACAATTCAGTATTTATCTTGGGTTTTGAGTTATAAATGGTAGTTTTGTTCTTTTTAATAAGAATCATGACCCTAACCAAAGGATTCACTTGTAAGATTTGGGCATTTGAAATTGTCCATGATATTTTTTCCCCTTAGAAATCAGTTTATATAGTTAGTCTGCATGACTTGGTGATCTGCATAAATATTTGTTTTAATCTTAGAAGAATAAATACGTTTCTTTTGATTCCCAAAAAAATGCCTATGTATCATAGAATTGCTGGTCATTTTTTCATCTTTTCACTTTTTACCTTACTCCTATACAGGTTTTGTTGTTGTTTGGGACCGTAGGTGGGGGGCAAGGAGGTATGCAAAAGGCATCATTTGCCTTTAGTTTTCTTTTGGAAATGTTGGCTGGGAACCTCCATTGTTTTTCTTGATTTTCTTTAAGTGTAATGCTAAGGATTGTTTCTAATGTGCTTTTTTTTTTCCTTTTTTCTTTTTTTTTTGCAGGCTTTTAGATACTTGAGGGAAGAAGTTAAAACTTTTCAGGGCAAGCCAATCATGGTAAGAAATTTTTTTCCTAAGTAGAGAATTCTCACATAGACATTATTTTCCTTAAAAGGAAAAACCAAGTTAGCATACAGGGAATGGTTTAGTATGTACTAAACTGCCCTAGAGTGGTAGCATGAGTTTGTTTCTAATTCCTAATGCCATCCATACACACACAACAAATAAGGGAAATGTCCGCTAGGACATTAAATGAGGTTCCAGGTCTATATCAGTAAGGCAACATTCATGACCTGGAGGATGACCGTGAACATGCCTGTATGGTTCAGAATGGCAAAGTATGAAAAACTCTTAAGTAGAAGGTGGAGGAAGTATAACATTTATTTAGGCACCAAAGAATCAAATCCCAGAACATGTAATTCCAATTCCATACAGCAGTAATTGTATTGCAGAACCAGTAAGCCCACATCAATGTAGCAACAAGGAGATTAACACACAGTATTACAACAAAAAGCAAAGTCATCCTCTGACCTTCCCCCTCCCACGGCCTTCCTATGAACAATCACTCACGAATCCTAACAGTTTGCCTGTGTCTTCTCCCCCCTCGGTCTTTGGTCTGCAGCTCTCTGGTCTCCAGCACTCTCTTCTACAGTTTTGAGGACTTGGGAGTTCTTACTCCTTTCTCCTTGGGCTGAATTCTGAAGTCTAGTTCTCCCTTCTGGGTGTATGTGTTCTTTTTAGGGCCCAAGGGTTTCATGCCCGATAGGCAAGAGTGTGGAAAAAGTCTTTAATCACTGATAGGCATCACGAAGGTAAGGGCCTGCCTCTCTTAACTGGCACCACCTGAGACCTGTTGAATGTGTGGGAAAGATCTTCAATCACATTGACATCCACAAGGTCTACAACAACAAAAAAAAAAATTTCAAAAGTATCCAGACTAACCAGAATTCTACAATTCAGAGTAGAGCCTTAGAGCAGAAAGGAGGGTCAAAAAGCCTTTCGAGTTCTAAGCAATCTTAGTAGTCTTTGTTTACCAAATCAGATGCATTTTGTGAATGAAAAAAACTGAGGACCGAGAGAGGTAAATGTCAAATGCTTGTAGTTACAGTATCTGATAAAAATGTTGTTTGATAGCAGAAACATCACTGGACTGGGAGTCAGTAGACTCGAGGTTCTAGTTTGACTCTGCTTCTTTAGCTGACTGACATTAAGCAAGTAATATTGACTTCATAGGCCACATTGATACTGTATAGTTTACTAATGGGCCTTCTACAACTCCAATTTCTAAGATTCCAAGTTCTTAGGTGAAAGATCCACATGTAACAGTGATTCTCTGGGCCCTACTGCCTGAGAGCCATGAAGTTGGAAATTTATGTTCTCTCATTGGCTTAAGTCCCCCTTGGTTATGCTCCCTTGATTTTAGAGGGTCTGCTGTACTCTGTTTCCATTTAATCACTTATTAGTAAGATTATTGTTTACAACGATTATTTACATCAGACATAGAGCACAGACCTTTCTACTCCCAACACACCTGCTTTTGATATGGCCATAAACCATTTGATCTCTTTTAATGAGTATTTGATTTTTTTTTCAGCTGTGTGCCCAGTTCATTGATTTGTTCTCTTGTTTTGATGGAAAATTTAGAAATATAAAATTTCCCTTAACTGCCTTTGTTGCATCACATAAGTTTTGGTTTGTTGTCTCATTGTCGTTATTTTTATTAAAATTTTTGTTGTTTTTTTGATTTGTTGTTTGACTCGGAAATTATTTAACTCCCTTGTATTCGTTCAATATGTGCTTGTAGAAGTACATATATATAAATACCACCTTTCCCTCCGAGCGAGAATTGATTCATTTTTCTGTCTCCCTTAGCTCTAGCACATAGTGGGTGTTTAATTAAAGCGCTTATTGATTAAGTATTGATTAATGCAAAGTACTTTATATGCCTGATTTCATTTTAACTTCATTAGAACCCTGTAACGCACATACTACAGGAGGTAGTTCCATTTTACAGATGAAAAAACAAACCCAGAAGTTAAGTAATTTGCTCAAGTCTCTCATTGGACCTCATGGGAGGTCAAATTCAAGGCCTTCCTGACTCCTACATCTAGTACCCTCTTCTTTTCCACTCACTGTTTTCTAATGCAGTCTTAACTCAAAGCTAAAAATATGGTAAATTTATTGTTTTCTCTCTGCCTCCCTTTGACTCCCTTCAAATAACTTCTGAGCAAGTGTTTACACTGTGTTGCAACAGAAAAACTAACCTGGAAAAGGTTAGTTACTTAGTTCACTTTAAACATTGTTTAACCTCTCTGTGAAAGGTTACATGAGTAGAACTAGTCTTCTAAAATACCTTAGTCATTTCTTCTTCATTAAGCAGAATTGGAAGCCATGGCAGCCTGTTGAATTGGGACCACCGAATTGTGGGTCAGCCTAAATACAGATAAACATAATTAGAATAATGATTACAATTTTCCCTATATTATATATTAAGATTATGGTAATGACTGGAAAGTTCTTTTGGCAAATGTTTCTGGTTGTTTCAGCAAAATTAGGCATGGATTCCTTTACTAGGTAGAGAGCGATGTTTTGATTGCCCTTGTCTTCCTTTTCCATTATTTTAGTTCCAGAACATCAGAGCCTGATGAATGGGACCTTTTCGAAATGAGTATGAGAATATGCAGTAAGTTTGGAAAGGATATTAAGGATTTGAAAGGGGAAAAGTAATCGAAGTTATTGAGAGGAGAGGCTGAAAAAGAGCCTAGGAACTTTAATTGAAGGAAAGGAAATATTAAGTCTGAACACACAACAAGGAAAATTTTGTGATTGTTTGAAAAGAGTAGATGAAATTAGTGCTTGCTATGGTGTTTTAGAGGAGCGGCTAGGTGGCACAGTGGATAGAATGCCAGGCCTGGAGTCAGGAAAACCAAATGCAGCATCAGATACTTAGTGTCATTGTCATCCTGGGCAAGTCTCTTGACCCTCTTTGCCTCGGTTTCCTCATCTGTAAAAGGAGCTGCAGAAGAAAATGGCAAGCCACTTCATTATGTTTGCCAAGAAAATCTCAAATGGGGCCATGAAGAGTCAGGCATGACTGAAATGAATGAGCAGTATGATCTTTTAGAGCTCAGTTGGCAGTTTTCGAAGCAATTCAAGAAGCTGGTCTGTGGAAAGTCTTCTTTCGTTCCCACAGGGGCCTTCTAAAGATTAAAAGCAACACACTCTCATCTCACTACCTCTGCCTAGCCTGCTTGGGTTGGCCTTATAATAACTTAATCACATTTGTCAAAATAAAGGATTTTTTTAAAGTCTATTACTGTAATTGTAACAAAAATACCTTTTCTTTCCTTAGGCAAGGATAAAAGCCATCAATACATTTTTTGCTAAGAATGGTTACCGCATAATGGATTCCACTGTATATACTCAGCCAGTTCAGACTCAAGCACAGTTTGCCTCTCCGCTCTTTATGCAGCCTGTATATAGCCCTCATCAGCAGTACTCAATCTATAGTATTGTGCCTCAGCCCTGGTCTCCAAACCCTGCACCTTACTTTGAAACACCACTGGTAAGTAATTTCACAAAACTAGTTATTTTTACTTGAGATTTGAAAGCCTATGTAGTTTTTATCAATTTAACTGATATTTTATGGTTCTCAACAGTGTTTCAATATACTATTTTGAGTCCACTAGTTTGTATATGTATAATTTCATTCTTCTAAGCCTTTTGAAGGATTGGTAAAAGAAGAAAATGCATTAAACCTTTACCGAAGTGAAAGTTTTGTCTGTATTCTGCAGCTTTAGCGAAGGAGCGTTGTCTTTTCATTAAATAAACAACAGGATAGTGGAATTTTGTTACTTAATAAATCTAGTGCTAATGGATTTTAAAGTCTCTGAGGCACATGTTGCAAGACATTTGAAATTTTTAATTTTTGTGAAAAACAGAACTGACAGTGAAGATACTTGTTACTCTGGTAGCTTTACTATCTCAATTTCCTTCTAGGCCCCTTTTCCCAATGGTGGATTTGTGAATGGCTTTAACTCACCAGGATCTTACAAAACAAATGCTGCTGCTTTGAGTATAGGTCGACCATTCCACAGAAATCGGTAAGAATATATTATCATACATAACAACTGAAAAATTCATAACTGTTATTAACAAAGACCTTTAAGCGATCCAAAGATTAAAACCCATGTGCTTTTATCATCAATATTGAAAATGTTTCTTTGCCCAAATCTTTATGTTACATGTAGCAAAGTTTGCATCTCATTTCATATGGTTCATATAAATAATTTTTTTTAAAGCATTAAAGTAACTGGGAAAGTTATCCTGGCTACTGATCCCACATTATACCATTCAAGTCAGAACTAATAGAGTGCTCTTTTTTAATTCAGTGTAAATAGATTGGATTTTGACAAAGACCTCCCACCTCTGCAACATGGTAGGGCAGAGAGATTTTCTCATACATCTCTGGAGTCAGTGTTTGTTACTTGTAACTTTGCAACATTGACTTATTGCATTATAGCCTGTAAAGGATGTATTAGCTATTTTGATCTTTTAACATTGGCTTTCTCTTGTGGTTATTGTTTACCTTTATAATTCTACTTGAACTTTATAAAATACTAAAAAGGAATTAAAGGATTCTGTATGACAGCTATTTCTAAGTTCTTGCACATTAGATAGCAATTGCTCTCAAAACCCCAATATTACTTTTGAACCAACACCTAGAAGAGAAAAACATACCAAAGAATATGTTCCTACCTAGGAACTAGAAATGGGGTGGAAATTAAGGTATGGCACCTTTCTTCTCTCTCTGCTCCCCCCCCCTTTTTTTTTAATTTTCTAATTCATAGGTTAGTTGAGAAGAAGATTGAGAGTCCCTATAATCTTGCATGCAAGGATTATGATTTATAGCAGGGTAATCATTATAAAAGAATTCTTCTACCACATGAAATTTATTGAGGATTGGTTCTGTTATGCTTTAAGATCACGACTACTGGATGTGAGGAGCTTTGAGAAAAGCTCTTTTTCTCATTTGATTATCAAGTTAGAAGCTGGTGAATTAGTGATGGCCCAATGATGATCAAAAGATGCGCTTAGAGAGAATAGGACTAGCATTTCAAGGTCCAGGCATTTCTGTGCTTTTACTTTCCCTGTCTTTTTCTCTCCTTCCTTCTTTCCTTCAACCTTTTTTCTTTTCTTTGTTTTCCTGCCTAGACTGAGATTATGTGTCCTTCTCGATGACGGGTAAGATTATGAGATCTGAGGGCTATTAAAATTCATTACTGGTTATGTCAAAATACAATGCAGAAGTCTCATCTGAGTAAGAAAACAAGTATCAGCTATAAAGGGAGAGTGCGTTAACCTTAAAATATAAAGGAATATACAAATCACTTTAGTTATATAGTAGTCGACATTTAGAAGTTCAGTTTAAGAAACTGTCCTAAAATTAGAACATGTTGGTAAAGTGTAATTCTGTTCTAGACTTTGTTTCATGTGCATTTCTAGTATTCTAAAACAGAGCCAAGGATTTTATCCCCCCATTTCTACTCGACCTCTACCCTTTGAGATATTGGTGAATGTTTATGGTTCTCTTGCTTGTTTCCTGTCATCCTTGGCAATGACTGTTTCCATTAGGGCCATAATCTGATGCTTTGCCAGACAAATTTTATGCTGTGTAATTTTCAGACAGAAATGATCTGATATATCTAAGTTATCTTTCTGTGATACCCTGTGTTGTAGATACTGAAAATCATATGCCCCTTTTTATCCAACTTCACCAGTCAGTGTTCCTTGGAGAATTACAAGTAGAACAATGAAACTGGGACTGCCTAGGTTTTAGTAGCAAATGGTTATAAGTTGTCTGTAGACTGGAGTAATAGAATATTAGAACTAGAAGAGACCTTAGTTTTTCTACTCCAGCATTCTTATTTTACAGATGAAGCCATTACTTACCCAAGATCTCAGAACTACTAAATGGCAGAGGGAACTAGAACAGAGTTTGGCCCTTTGACTCAGAGCCAAATGCCCTTTCCATTTGATTTCCGTTACATTTCTCACAGATTCCAGGAGTTGTTTGGAGCAAGGGGAGTATTTTACCTGAATCATTCGACAAACATTTATTAATGCCTTCTAAATCTCATGCCTGGGAAATTCCCCATTTTCTCTTAAATTTTGCAAAGGAAATAGAGTAACTTAGCATTTTAGAGCTAGAGGGGTCTTTAGAAAGACCAACCAATTTGTTGTAGGGTTGCTGAGACTCCAAAGCATTGTCACTTTCCAAGGAAACTTATATATTGGTAGACTCATCATCCTGGGACATGAAAGAAATTTAGTTACATTTTCACAGCTTAAAGTTTGTATGCCTTATTCATAAAGTTAATTTGTATAAAATCAGAGTGGATACTTTTAAGAAAAGTGTTTTTTGACTCATTTTGTCTTTCCATCTGCAATCTTGTGTTTTTATAGCATGAAGCCTCATTTTAGGTCATCTAGTAGCTCAGAACACTCAGTGGAAGGATCAACTGTAGTTGGATCAGTGTCATTAGGTGATGGACCATTGAACAGAACTAGCTCAAGAAACTTTCAGACTGAACGGCCTAACCACACACTATCTGGGAACCAAGAACAAGTATCTCCAAAGGAGTCTCCCATATCACAGATGGAGCAGAATGGTGACTATGGTATTGGTAGAGGAAGGTAAGAATATGATTGCAAAAACCCCATTTAACTGGAATATGCGGGTTCTTGAGAAATGCAATGGCTTAGTGTATAGAGAACCTACCTCAGTCACAGTTATGAAATCATAGGATCAAAAAAGTTGGAGTGGTGATGGGATTTTGAGATTTGTTTATTTTTAAAATATTTTATTAATTACTTACACACACACACCGAACTCAATTTCCATACATGGAATTTGTTCCATATTTGAAATTTGGAATTTGTTGAAACTCCTCAAAGTTTGGGTTTTTTCCTCTGGTAGTAACGTGGTATTCTTCTGCAGTGCTTTCCTAAAATTCCTAGCTTCATTCCTCTCATAAGAGTTGGTCCTCTTAAAAGAATGATTCTTGATGACTCTGTGACAATCTAATTTTTATCCCTAGAATCAATTGGGGCATTCTAAATATTTTGTTCTTTCATGATCACAGCATGTATTAATGTCCTGCTACTACTATTCTTTAAAGGAGGTGAAGCAAATCTTCAATTTGCAAAACATACATTAGTTGAGCCCTTAGTATGGTAAGACTTACTCTAGTGTGATAGGGTTTTGAAGTTAATAGTAGGAGCCCTATTATAATCCTGGGAATGATTGTGGAGGCTAACCTTGGTATTAAACTAAGTTTACTGGGGAAAGGCCACAAAAATGTGCATACCCTTTGATCCAGCAATACCACTTCTAGGGCTGTATCCCAAAATAATCATACAAGTGGGAAAAGGACCTGTATCTTCAAAACTATTTGTCACAGCTCCTTTTGTGGTGGCAAAGAATTGGGAATTAAGGAGATGCCCATCAATTGGGGAAAGCCTGAACAAGTTGTAGCATATGAATGTAATGGAATACTATTGTGCTATAAGAAATGAGGAGCAGAAGGACTTCATAGTAACCTGGCAAGACTTACATGATCTGCTGCTGAGTGAGGGGAGCAAACCAGGAGAACATTATACACAATTACAGACACGGTATCTGTGATGACTAACTCGGACAGACTTGGCTCTTCTCAGCAATACAAGGTTCAAAGACAACTCCGAAAGGCTCATGATGGAAAAAGTGATTCACGTGCAGAAAATTACAGAGTCTGGATGCAGATTGAAGCAAACTATTTGCTCTTTTTTTGTTTGTTTCTCTTTTGTTTCTTCTTTTCCTCATGGTTCATTCCATTGGTTGTAGTTCTTCTTCGCAGCTTGACTATTGTGAAAAAATGTTTAGTGTGAAGGTATATGTAGAGCCTATTGGATTGCATGCCATCTTGGGGAGGGGGAAGGAAAGAGAGGGAGTGAAAATTTGGAACTCAAAAACCTGAGAGACTGAATGTTGTAAACTAAAAATACATTAATTTTTAAAAAGAAAAGAAAAATAGGAAGGAATACAGCTACCAAAAAAAAATGTGCCAGGAGGTAGAGGAACACAAGCTCTACTATAGTGGCAGATTCAAATATAAATGGATCCTTGCAGGCCACATTTTAACACAGAAAACCAGAAGTTAACATAATGTTTTATTGTATTTTATTTATTTTGTTTAAATTTCCCAATTACATTTAATCTGGTTTAGGGTGCTTGTGGATGGGCCAAAAGTTTGACATCTCTGATGTGTAAGACTAGGGAGATACTATATCTGGAATACTGACGAGCACATTTGTTCATTTCAGGGCACCACAAGTTAGGAAAGTCCATTAGTATACCTAGAAATATCCCATAATAGGTCATTCAGGGTGATGTAGACCCTCAAAGTTTTACCTTGTGAGAATTAAAAAGACTGAACACAGTATTGATCTTCAGGTATTTGAAAGGTTGTTTTGTGAAAGAGACTTGTTCTGCTTGGTTACAGAGAACAGAACTGGGAGCATTTGTTGAGAGTTGATTATGATTTTCCTTCGGCAGTCATATATACCACGTTTGGCTTGAAGTCATTTTTAAATTTCATATTTTTTTTCCATGGACATCTTGTAAGGGCAAAGGACCTTGTTTTCAAATTCTTCCATATCTGCCATAATACTTAATACTGTGTTGTGTATGTATATTTCATTTGTTTGTCAAATGAATAACTATAAATCAGGATATTAGACCTTAAGGGCATGCTGGAGTATCACCTTTTTTTAATTAAAAACAAGTATCTGGTTATTTGGATGTTCATCTTTTCCTCCTTTTCTTTTCTTCCCTTTCCTTCTCTCCCTTCCCCCTTCATTCCTTACTTCTTCCATCTCCACTTCTTTCTTCCCTTCCCCTCCCCCTCCCTCTCTCTTCTTTAAAAGGAGAAACCTTTTCAGAGGCCGGAGACGTAGAGATGATGACCGAATTTCAGTAAGTAAAATGTGTGGGATCTAGATTTTGTTACTTTGAGACTTATCTTAACTTCCATTTAAAGGTTCCATTATATATAAAGTAGAGAAGTAGTTGATTTCTATATACTACTCTTAAGTTCAGAGAGACTGCTTATTTGTTTTTATATCACCAATCTGGGGTGGACCCTCTCCCAAGGCCATTATCAACTGAATATTCCCACTTTAAGAGCTGAGAATAAATAATATAAAAATACAGCCACCTTAATTGGGTGCCTGTGTGTTTTTCTAAAGCCTATATTTATTAAGCCAAATTCTAGGTTTTTTTGCATTCCTCACTCTTATTCTTTACTAGCCAAGAAGGTGAAAAATAAGGTGCAAGTAGACAGCAAATCCCAGGAAAGTGATATGGTAGTCAATATTTATTTGACTTGAAAATTGTTTTTACCTGTAGTATTGATGAGTGGGGCATATAACCAGACAAGCTAAATTCTTATTTGTTTTAGTGAGTATTGGATAGCTCTATGGTTTGTTCCTTGACCCACCAGCTCATGTTGTTTTGTGTTTGAATGCCACTTGTATAAACTCTAGTACCAAGTGAATTCTCTTTTCTGTGTCTTTTAGAGACCCCATCCTATAGCAGAAACAAAGACTCCTACACCAAAGTTTGACTTGTTAGCATCAAATTTTCCTCCTTTACCTGGTAGCTCATCGAGAACACAAGGCGAACCTACACTGGAGAGCAGAATGTCAGATGTTGTTAAGGGAATCTCCAAAGAAAAGGTAATTAGTGTAGAATTCCAGATACTGGTTTGTCTCTGATCTTCCATTCAGTTTGGCAGCAGTTAAAATTGTTTAATTCATGCTGAGTGCAAGGTTGTCTCAAATATCTCAGACCCTGATCTCAAAATGTTCACAGTCTAATGTCAATGAAGACATGCACAAAAATGTATATAATAGCAAAAGACAGTTAAGTAAGTTTGAGGGAACAGTCCAAGAGAGGTGCAATGCAAAACTAACTGTAGAGCACTTCAGTAGGGGACATAGATTGAGGAAGATTTACATGAAGTATAGCAAGGAACTCAGTAGGTAAGGATAGTTAATTCCAGCTGCCAATAGAGACAAAAAGATGAAAAGAATGACAGTATAAGATAAGAATGCAAAGATACGTTGGGTCCACATTTTGATCCTTTCTCAGGTTTTAATTTCAGTTATTCACATAGTTTTGCCGTGTTTCTCTGTACACTATTTTAATCCTATTAATCATAGAGAGCTTATTGCTTTCATAATTCACCTCAAATTAGTAGACATCCCAGGATTTTCTTTTGAATTTTCTTCAGAAATTTTTAGGAACATTTGGTGTAATGTTTTTCTGTCTTGTTTCTAGGCCACCTGAAGGCTACAGAATATTAGAAATTATACACAAGTATGCAATCAAATGGGCTATAGTATAATCCCAGCCATTTTGCACAGTTTTCTTCTTTGTCTTAAATGTGCATTTGAAGAATACTTCTCATTTTAATTTTAAGGGAGACTACTTTAGCAAGGGGAAGGGCCAGCCAATTGAATTTGATCTATTAATTTTTTTAAAACTTGCTTTGTAAAAGCATTTGGAATGAGTGGGGTTAACTGTTTTTCTTTATTAGTTTTACCAGTTTTGTGCAAAAAATTTTTAATTCCAATCCTACTTTCTTAAATCTCCTCAATACAATCCCAGAACATCTTTTCCCAAATACTGAAAAAAGGGTCTGCACTCAAGAAGGTTAACTAATTTTGACATAGTCAATTTTTTTATATAGCATAACTCAAAACATAATTAGGAACCTAAATCTACAAGGCAAATTGCTAAGGAAATTGAGAAAAACCTGGAGATATACAGAAAAAAGGGAATAATTCTTTGACTTAAAAGATGGTTATGGCCATAGTCTTTTAAGACATGAACTTTATTTTTCTTTTCTGATGATTACTGTTCATTAAACCTTTAACATTCTTAGTTAACTTTTTCTTAAATATACATTTGGCGAAATGACTAAGAGTGACTAAAAGATTCATTCTCTGGAATGAAATATAGGAAGTCCCAACATTCTTCTTAGTATTATTTCTTTGGGGGGGGGGGGG
>CM053623.1:220815020-220848057 GCA_028646595.1 Phalanger gymnotis
AATTGATATAGAACACAGCAGAATCAAGAAAATATACACAACCACAAAAAACCATCATAATTCAAAACTGTGTAATGACCAATTATGATTTCTGGGTATTTGATAAGGCCTATGTGGCTTCTCTTTAGAAGGCTATAGACTAAATAAACTAAATGCTACACGTACATTATCCAATAGTTGATGTGTCTCTATTAGCTCTCTTTTTTGCTATAAGGGAGGGTCCTATGGGAGGATGTCATCACCAGAAAATAACAGTGATTTTTTAAAAGCACCCATAATAAACCCAATAAAAGCACCCAAAGCACCCAATAAACCTTAAAAAAAAAAAAGCGCAAATAGTTTATTTCTTTCTGCAGTTGATCACCTGAGAATTCTAAACTCAACATCGCATAGTGATGAAGCCACATTTTGAATGGATATATTCCTAAACTGAAATTTATTGCTTGAAATTACGTATATGGAATCCTATCCTCCTCCACAAATAAGTTATCTATAAAGATCCAAACCACACTGAGAAGGGGTAACTAACAGTGAATACTGCCCAGAGTGTTGGAAGGGCTGACAACATAGTGTAGACATCAGTTATACCTAGGAGATTGCTTCCAATACCACCCACATCTTCCAAGACACCTCTGAAAAGAATCTCAAAAATTACTCAGTCTTTAAAGTGTAAATTCTATTAATAAGAAAATTGACATTTATGCCTGCAAAATTATTTCCCATATTAATGACTCCTGATAAACATAAATGACAAATTCGTCAATTATTTTAGCTTTTCTATTCTATATATTTCCTACAAAAAAGGATTTTATTTCCGAGTATTTCCAGGTAGATTGTATTAGGATTAGTCTTTTGTGATTTCACTGATGTTGGGAATTTTCTCCACAGATGTGAACTGGTAACTTGTTAATATTTCTGAGTTGACTTGCTTGGGGAACTCATAGTTTAAATAACTTGCTCAGGATTGCAGGCATGACTTGATTCTAGCTAGGATTTTCTGACTTAAAGGCCAGCACTCTATAGAATTCATCTTAGTTTCAAGTTATTAATTCTCAGTCTCTGATGGGGAGTAGCCCTCTGAGAAATCCTTTTCTATTTACTTTTTGCAAATCACAGAGTTATGTAAACACTATTATAATTATTCTGAAATGCCTATTTCTTAACTGTCATGGATGCCTCTACAGTCAATGCCAAGAAATTCGCTATATTTTTAATACCTGAAAAGACAACTTTAAGGTTGGTTTACCAGGAAACTTCATCTTCACTGTCTCTATACATGCTCTATACATTATATTTTTGTAAGCAAAAAGTTACTGACTTTTTTGTTGTCTTATATTTATTTGAGAAGACTCCCAAAGAATCACAGGGACTGTGGCAATGTTAACAATACTCTACTTTTGTAAATATTGTCAAAGTCATAGTGTTTTTTTTTAACAAAGGCTGTTAGTTTTAGCTTATCACTAAAAATCAATTTATTAATAAGAGTAAAATGCTTCATTTTTAGTCCCTGGCTGTCTCCCACCCCATCATCCTCCAGCAACATTAATGTCCACAACTACTCTAAGTCCTGACTACATAATTTTGAACCTGAAGTCCAACAACCTCTTTTCTTTAGTCAACTTCAGCCACATGATCATACTTTAAACTTCACTACTCTCAGGACTTTTATCAACCCTTCAAGATTTTGAATCTTAAGATTCCCTTCTTTAATCAAGCATGAATATTAATCATCTACTATGTGCCAGGCACAGTTTTAAGTAATTCTCAAGGAATTTTATGTTGCATTGAGGGAGAAAGTATATACCTACAGAATAAATACTAAGTAGTCAGGAAAGGAAGGTACAAGCAGTTGCGCACATTAAGCTCCACTGTGAATGGAGAGAGGGATATTATGAAGCTGAGACAACAGCCGTGCCTATTAGTTTCCCACCCCTCCTATCCTTCCAACCAAAGAAAGTGACAAATGTCCATATTATCTAACCTAGAAATGCCACTGCTAGACCCATACCAAGGTGGCCAACGATAAAACAAAGGCCCCTGTATATGGGCCATATAAGTACTATAAATATAAAAAGATTTAAAAGTCTTTTTTGCAGTAATAAAAAAAATTATAAACAAAGTAAGTACCCATCAATTGAGGAATGGCTTATGTGAATATAATAAAACATGATTAAACCTTTAGAAATTTTTAACTGAGCAGAAAAAAAGGAGTAGAATCTGAACAATTTATACTTACCACAACAATGTAGAACAGTCACTTTGAAAGACTACACAACTGTGATCAACTGAGTGATTTCAGAGGCTCAATGAAGCATGCCAACTGTACTTCTTCTTACAGAGATACAGAAAATAGCTCTTCAAACAAAGCCATTAAGTTGAACTGTTTTGCTTGACTATACTTATAAGGGATGGCTTCTATCGGGTATGGTGGGTGCAGGGGAAAGGAATAAAAATATAGTGCCTACTACATGCTGGGCACTATGCTAATTGCTTTTTACAAAGAATATCTTGTTTCATTTAAACAATAACACTGCAAGGTAGGTGTTATCCTGATTTTAGAGCTGAGAAAACTGAGGCAAACAGAGCTTAAGTGATTTGTACGGGGTCACGCAGCTAATAAGTCAGGATTTGAACTGAGGCCTTCTTGATTCTTTATCCACTGTGCCACTTACTAGCCTGTAGGTGGTGACCAGGTAAATTGTGATTGAAACAAAATTTTAAAAATGCTTAAATGCGTGGAAGGAAAAAAGTTCTGAAGGAACATAATTGGGCAAACCTGCTATTAATGTTAAGTGTTAACACATACTAGGATGCACCTTAATCAAGTCAATAAAGGGAAAATAGTATAATCAGTGTCTCAGGAAAAAAGAGGGCCAACACAGGAGTATGGGCAAGGTGGCATAAGAAAGGACTGAGATGGGGAAAGGTGAAAAATCAGTGCTGGGAGTGGATCTCAGTAAAGAACTCTCCCACGAAGGAAAGGGCAGGAGTGATTCTATAATGGGAGACAGGGACCTTACAATGGGCATGATCTTTTGGGACTTGGTCCTGAGAACACCAGTTCTGAAAGAGAATCCTGCCTTAAAAGGAGAATCAGAGCTCCTGAACATATCTAACATCCAGAAGAGTGGGAGGACATAATGACAGACTTCAGGGAAAATATGATCACAGGAAACATAAAGGAGCAGTAATGAGATGCACAATCAAGGACACGAGAAAATCCCTACCACAGGGCAACCCAACTGTCCTTTCTTCTGAAAGCATTGGTATATCTGAGAGTGAGGCACAACAGAAAAAGAGGGGAAGGAGAAAGAGCTACAAGGCAATGGCAGAGAAATTGTTTATAAGAAGAAACTCAAAACAGGTACCAGAGAAGCATTAATTCCATGAGGAATACTGACCAGAGATTAAAGAAGGAATAAATAAGTGTAAGGGTCAAAAAAATCTAAAACATACAGAAATGAAAGAAATAATGAAGAAAATGAGGGAAAGAAATTCTTTTATTAGAATAGGTTCAGAAAATGAAATAAAAAGCTGAAAATCAAACTAAGTTGAAGGGGAAGAGATAAAGGGAGTTTATTTCACTATTTAACTGAGAAGAAAAAAGAGGGGGAGAATTAGGTAACTAGATGAAAAGAAAATGGAATAAATTAAGCAAAATTCCAAAACCAAGGAAAAGGGTAACAACATTGGGGGGTCGGGGCGGGGGGCAGCCCACAGGAAGAAAGAGAGCTGGCAGGAAAAGTAGAAGTTCTGAAGTAGACTAAGGAAAAATACCTTAAGAAACAAAGCTTGTATTTTTTTAAACAGGACATGGGAGAAAAGTCTCAATTATCAGAGAGAAAAATACAAACCTCATTCTCATGACTTTAAATGTGAAAGAATTAATCCAACAAAACCAGAAAATGACAAAATCCTTCAGTATGTTGCTTCAAAGAAACACACCTAAAAAAATACTTAGAATAGTCAGTAAACATTCAAGTTCTGGGTATACAAAAAGAGGCAAAAGACAGTTCTTGCTCTCAAAGAACTCACAATCTAATGGGGGAGACAAGCAAGCAACAACAAAAACCCATGAACAAACAAGCTATATATAGGATAAATAGGAAATAAGAGAGGGAAGACACTAGAATTAAAATGGTTTGGTTAAGGCTTCATGCAAAAGGTAGAATTTTAGCTGGGACCTGAAGGAAGCCTGGGAAGTGGAGATAAGGAGCATTCCAGGCATGGGAAAAGCCAGAAAAAATGCCTTGGCTGAGAAATGGAGCATCTTGTCTGAGAACAGAGGCCAATGTCACTGGATCAAAAGAGTACTGTGGGGGACAGTAAGGTGTAAGAAGACTAAAGGGATGGGGGAGTGAGAGGGACGTGAGATTATGAAGGGATTTGGACATCGCACAGATCCTGGAGGCAATAGAGAGTCACTAGAGAATGTAGGTGGTGGTGACATTGGTGGACCTGCACTTAGGGATTGGGAGAAAAGGCCATTGGATTTGGCATTATAAGACCATTGATAAATCTGCAGAGAGAAGTTTCCATGCAATGAAAAAGTCAGAAGTCAGACTAAGAAGAAAATGAGAGAAGAGAAAAATCATGGCATTTATTGAAGAAGGCCTTACGATTAAACTTAGAACGATAGTGGAGATGCAACAGTCAAGTGAAGGTTTTTGAGGACAGCAGAGATATGTACATGTTTGTAGGCAGTAGGGAAGGAACGGAGAGATAGGGAGAGTGAAAATAAGTGATGAAGTAGGGATGACTGGTGAAGACGAGAAGGAATGGGATTTCTTGAGTAGGCCTTGGTAAGGAGTAAGGCTACCTCACTGTGAGGTGAAGGAAATAGTGGCAGAAAGCACCCGAGACATATGACATGGGGAAAAAGGGAGAGGAGTGAGCTCCTGGTGAACGGTCTGTTTTTTTTGTAAAACATGAAGTAAAATTCTAAACTGGGGAGGGGGGAGGAGGGAGGAGAGAGAGTATAGGAGATTTGAGGAGGAATGAAAAGGAAGAGCCATTATGGAGAATAGGATAGTAAGCCGATAAAGGAGGTATACTAGGTACTGATTAGCAGCAACAAGAGCCCAGTTGAGGTTGTATAACATAAATTTGTAGTGGATCCAATTAGAACAGTTTCAACATTTTCTCTTCCTGTGTAGGAATAAAGGTGGTAGAGAACGGAAGTGATCTAAGGCTCAAATAAAAGTAAATGTATGAAACAAAACTGACTGTGTATCAGGTATACTTAAAAAAAAAAAAGCAAATAGGTTTCAATCACACTATGTGACAAAGCAAAACCAAAAATTCACAACATACTAAGGTAAATGAGGAAATAATATTATACTGAAAAGTACCATAGATCAGGCAATAAACTTATACACTCCAAATGACTTAAGTGAATTACAAGACACAGTCAACAATACAATAGTGGCAGAAGATTTCAATACCCATTTTCAATTTTGGACATATCTAACAATAAATGAAAGGGAAAAATATAGAATTAAACAAATTCCTTTGTTAAAATATTGAGAAACTTATGTCATCTTATAAATGATAAAGAATATACTTATTTCTCAGTATCATGTAAAACTTTTTCCAAATACCAATTTGATGTATATTTTAAAAGCTATATGACAACTTCATGACTGCATATGTAAAGTATTTTTAAAATATTGAAATATTCATGATTGTTCATGAATGTTAAGCTCACAACATACTTAAATGGATTTTTGGTCTGATTTATTCAGGAAAATGAATTTTGCTTTTTTGTATCCTCCAAAGATGTAGATCACAGCCCATTTGTCTGCCTTTCCTGTGCGACTCTCAACAACGTCCTCCTTCAAAGTCATCGTTTGCTCTGGCCAGCATATCTTCCCAGGTTATACAATTTGTTGAGAGCATCCTTTACCCTTATTTTTCTTCAGAGTCCCTCACTGGTTATAGATTACAGCCTGGTCACACCTCCACTGTTTTGCTTTGCCTCTGTGATGATGCTTACCTTTGGTTCTTTGGAGGCAGTAATATGCCAAGTTTTGCTGACAGAAAGGAACATCAGAAATAAGCTTTTCTCTTCCCCAGGAGCTTTCAAATAAGGAAAAAGAACTGCTTGTGAGTAGGGGGAGAGGGGTCGGCAGCAGCTGAAGCAAGCAGTATGATGGCCCATCTGCCTTAGGTCCCCACGCTGGCAGCCATGCAGCTGTGAAAACAGCTGGGTTCTTGTGTTGCTGGGTTGTTATTTTTGGGGGCCCTCTGTCTATTCTTTCCTGATAGGTGAATGGTGTATCAGAAACTAAACATATCAGATAAGCTTTGAAAGGTCACAAGAACTACCAGAGGTCCAGTAAACTAGAATCCATAGCAAAGCTTGCAAAAAGCCATAACAAAGGTAGTAAGAACTCAACCCTGTAGTACAACTTACTTGATCCAATCCAGAAACTGAGATACTAAGGCCTACAAACAAGGGAGTGATGTCCATCTGATATGCCACATGAAATGAACTTGGTGAAGTGAACATTTGTTGTTTAGGTTGAGTCTACTCTTCCCAAGGACCAAGGTGATTGACAGGGTTATGCCATGGTTTCAGGAGATGTTTCTATAGATCTGTTCTAGCTACATTTTTAGTAAATATAAAAGCTACAAAAAGTGGAAAGCCTTTGCTGTTATGGGAAGGTTGGAGTCAGTAAAAGTGCTTTGCAATTTCCTGAAAGCCATCTACTCCTTTCTTCCACTTCACTTCTAGACTAGTTCATTGTCCATCTGTCCCAGATGAACATGCTTTATAATGTGTCCATTCTGTCCCTTCAGATGCACACTGAAATAAAGGCAACAGATAATTTTTACCCATTTAATCTTTCCAGTGTATTTGGACAAACCAAAGTACTTTGAATAATAATCTCTTCCAGGAGGTTCTGCAACTTCGTGGGGCTTGATGTAATCAACACAATGTCATCCAAACATAAAGCATCTAGAGGACCTCACTGTCCCTCGGGAATCCTTTCTTTAACTGGTCTCTACACTGGTTCTTACTCATAACAACTGCAAACACTTCTGGTAAGCATACAGCCCCTCATTTTATGCCTTATCTGCTATTCATCAGAAGGTCATTGAACAAGCTTATTTCTGTTGTTTTCCTCTTCCAAAGATTTTTGAATGACCTTCATAAACGGAAGGGAGACACGACGGAGCATACATCTCCTAACTGACTAAAAGGTGCAGACAATACAAGAAAGATCCCTACTAGTACTGTGAAACAGTATTTTGGAAATCAATTTGGGATTATGCAAATAAAGTAACTAAAATGTCCCTGCCTTTTGAACAAGAGATTCCATTACTGGGTTTATAACTCAAGGAAGCCTAAGAGAAAGGCCCCATAGACTCCAAAGTAAAACAAATTGTAGCAGGGAACATAATGGAGTGTTATTATTATACGCAAGAAATTACGTGTGAATACAGAGAAGCACGGAGGGAGCTATGTGAACTGGTGCAGAGTCAAGAAAACAATATATACAGTAACTTCTTGGTGTTGATCTGTCATTTTCAGCTGCGCCTGACTCTTCATGACCCTGTTTGGGGTTTTCCTTGCAAAGATAATGGAGTGGTTTGCTATGTCCCCCAGATCATTTTACAGATGAGGAAACTGAGGCTAATCGACTTAAGGGACTGGCTTAGGGTTGCATGGCTAGTAAGTGTCTGAGGCTGGATTTGAACTCAGGAACGAGTCTCCCTGACTCCAGACACAGTACTCTATCCCTGGCGCCACCTAGTCGTCCATACACAATGACTACAACAAAGTAAAAGGAAAGAATATCACACCAAAAAATCCAAAGTAAATGTGACAAAACTATAAAGATCAAGTGGGACTTGAATGCAGAGATGAGAAAACACCCCCAACCTACCACTCATGTAAGTGGGCAGGCCCACAGGAATTGCATATTGTACATGCTTTCGAGCTACTCATCGGTTGTGCTGACTTTTTTCCCTCTCCAAAAACATACTGTCATACGGGATGGCTCTCTGGATGGAGAGGGGTAACTATGGGTATATAACTATTGGGATAACTATGGTGATTTCAGAAACAGAGAATATCAATAAAACTTTTAAAAAAAAGATCCCACTGCTTATTTTTTGTTGATTAAGAAAGTAATTGACTCTATAATAAAAGACCTCATGGGCTCTTTTACAGGTTCATAAAAGGCTCAAAAATGGCAATTACAATTTAAAAAAATTCTCTGCACCTGTACTGCTATTCTATGTTGTAGCTATACTTTATGATACATAGTTTGATGGAGAAACATAAACAATTCCTTTTTTTCCTAGTTCAAAATTATTGTGGTTTGACTTGCAAGACTCCACACAAACCTGTTTTTTTACTTCGTATGAGGTTAATTCTACCCTTGGTTAATTCATTTGTGTATTTTAAGCCTTTGTCCAGAAATTCAAATCCTGTTCTCAGATACACTCAATAATCAGCCGTTAACTTCCCAGATCTGTCTTCCTTGTGAAGACTCTGCTTAATCCAGCAGCAACAAAAGACCACCTGTGTTCACAAAGTCTTGTTACTTGCCCAAAATTTCATTTTAGCAACGCTTTCTAGTCAAGAGAAATGGGATGAAATCCCATCTCAAACACTTACTGCATGATAGATAGTGAGCAAGTCACTTCACCAATAGAAGTCTTAGTTTCATCTGTATAATGGCAATAATTATACTTGTATTACCAACTTGCCGGACTATGGAGTAAAGTGCTTATACAAAACCTTAAAGTGTAACAAAGGAAGCCATTATTAGTAATTAGAAGTTGAAAATAAACCAGTTGTCATATCTATACAAAATCAGTATATGACTGTGTAGTGCAGCTTCAGAGTCCCTTGATGTCCTGTGGCACCTTAAACTTAACACGCCTCAAAAACTGGGCTAATTAATCTTTTTAAAACCTGGACCTCCTCCTAACTTTATCACAACTTTGGAGTTAACTTTGACTCTTCCCTTTTCTTCACATACTTCTCATGTCTGATCTATGTCTATTAAGTCCTATCATTCTATGTTCTTGCATCCATCCACTCCTTCCTATGTCCATTTCCATCATCCTAGTACAGGTCCCAATTAACACATCCCTGAACTAATGCTAGACTCATGTTCTTCCATCTCCACTGTTTTCGGGCTTTCCTTATAACTGCGTTAGCCCTCTGCATAAATCCCTTCTCTCTACTATACTACCTATTAACTCTGTATGTGCCTTGCTTTCCTACCTCCATGCTTTTGTCAGTGTTTTCCCCATACTTGGAATACCTTCCCCACTGCTACTACCTTGGTCTGCTGAATCCTTAGCCATTTTAAAAATCCAAATGTTACCCCCTCAAGGGAAGCCTGCCCCCTCCACCTCCAATCACTTTTCCTTTAGGATTGTAAAGAAATTTTCTCATACCAGTCTGATGTATTTATCATGTTATTAGCTAGTCAAAAATTTGGTCTACCTTTTAGACATAATTTAGTAGCCCCTTCTCATGAAATTGCTGTAGTTTTTTTTTTTAACCACTTCTATGGTAAAATCCAGTGTGAGGCTCTTTTATTATAGGTATGTAGGAGTCATAATTATTTTTGAACATAAAATTATATCAATAGGCCAAATACAAAAACTTAGCAGTGTAAAAATTGTTGCTCCTACAAAAATCCCAATAAAACGGAACAGTATCCTCTGCTACTTGTCCTGAATAAGCTAACTCTTGATTATGCCAGAAATGATTATGTAGGTTCTAGATTTATCTCAGTCAGAACTGAAAAATACCTTAAAGGAAATCAAGAGAAACCCTGTCCACCCTCCCACTTTATAGCTGAAGAAACTATAGCGAGAGGTTAAGTAACTTGAGTATTTGAAGTGGGATTGGAATCCAGATCCTCCTGACTCTAAGTTCAGCACTCTGTCCTCCTCTTCCTTCTCTTATTCGTTCTTAGGACGTGAAGGTCTGTGTTGTGTGTATATAGGGAGACGGGGTGGATGAGAACATGCAGTAAGACATTAAAAAAATAAAATAAAACTTCCCCAAAATTCCTTGGCACATTTAATTCTATCTCACGACAATTTCTAGGCAACAGGGCTAGTCAGATCAAAGCCAGTCTGCTTTAGGTCGAATAATCTAAACTTGTGTTTTACTTAAACACCCAATACTAGACTAGCTATAGTAGTGAGATGAGAAATTTCCTGTAAATGCTGAAAAGAAAAAATAAGGGGCGATCACTGCCTGAATTTACTTGGTCGGTCAGTCATTTCAGTGGCAGCTGACTTCTCCAGATCATTTTACAGATAAGGAAACTGAGGCAAACAGGCTTAAGGAACTTGCCTAGGATCATGCAGCTAGTCAATGTTTGGGGCCTCCAGGCCTGGCACTCTATCCATGACACCACCTAGCTGCCCATGAGAAAAGATAGCCGAGTTTAATCTATGTATCTGAAATTAGGAGGGAGACAACCACTGAACTTTACTTCTAAAAGTACTGTTATAGATCCACAAATATTAATATTAAACTGAATATATTAAAAATGAATATATTAAAATATATTAAAATAATATTAAACACTGAAAATAAAAGGAACTTTCCATCAAGGCTCAAATTATCTCCTCCACGAAACCTTCCTGATCTTCCCAGATGGAAGTGCTTGTTCCTTCCTTTAATTTCTCACAGTGCTTTTTTTGGGGGGGGGGCCGGGTTGGGTGGTTTCTTTGGACTTACAATTAAAATATCTCAGAAGAAGCAAAGTAATTATCAGTTGGAAATTGTTCAAAAACAGTTCAATAAAACATTAAAAGAATTTTGAGCTATTGTCTTAAACATTAAATTGAAAAAGGCAAGTAAAATAATAAAAATCATTATTATTTGACTGTGAAGAAAAAGATGTACTACCACCACTGATGGAGCTGTGAACTGTCACAAAAGTATGCTCTTGCCTTTGACCTACTGGTTCTACTAGGGCTGTATCCTAAGACTGTTACTTAAAAAGAAAAGGAAAAAAAAATGTATTAGTGCACAAAGAAAAACAAATAGTTCCTTTCTTTGTAAATGACTAGGAGGCCAGCCTATATGTCCAACAGTTGATGGCCAAAAATGTGGTCATATTAATGTAATGGAATATTACTATAATGTAAAAAATATGCAGACTACTAAGAAAAATGGAAATACTTATACAAGCATTCTGAAGAGAGTTAATAGAATTGGAATTATAACTTTTTAGGAAGAACAATAAAAGCCAGTAATGAAGGGTACAAGGAGACAACAAGCTATTGTTTTGTTAAATTTACATATTAAAAAATCTGAATATCAAGTAGCTTGTAGCTTAAGGTTTTATTGCTTGTTTTTAGCAGCAATTTGTTGACATTATTAAATTTATAATGAAAACAATCATGCATCTGCTATATAGTAGAGTATATTGAGTGGAAGGAGCTTAATTGTTTTTCATCTTCATGTCCTCCACACATACTTCGATGCCTTCAACATAGTATTTAATGTTAACTGTACTTAAGTATGAGGAAGAGAACAGGCCTTGTTTCTTACTTGAGGTAAACTACAAGGCTATTATGAAAATATCTATTACGCAACCTCCCTAAATTCCAATGGTCCCTCAGTCCTAAGCATTTTCCTAGAACATCTGAAGGAAAAACTTCAGAAATTGGACAAGTAATGGATCCAAGAGACATCCAGTAGGCAGGGAGTGGCATCTCCAAGAGCCACAAGGGTTAAGAATAAAAGCTGAATACATTCACAGTAACTTTCCACCCTAGGGTCAGGGTCCAAATGGCCACAAAGGTGAAGATAATGCTCCCAGATGCTTATGCAACAAGCATAAGATTACCCTAAATCCTTCCTATGGTATGTTAAAGTAGTTTTTCCTCTCCTCCTACATATACAAAAGTCTACTCTCCATCCTGTACACACCATCAAATAAAGGAAGTTATTACTGCATTTTTATCAAACTGGAGCTCTCACAATACCCCTAATATTAGCCCCATACTTCAAACACCTACTAGTTTCTGAGGCTATTTTAGTATTTAATTAGTAAAACATTAACAGTACCCAAAATACTGATCTGACCTGTTATTTCCAATTGATTCTCTGGTAATGCAAGTTGACGGCCAATTTCTATAAGCACATGATTCGACAGGTACTTCCAAGTTTCACATCGGAGAAGTAGGCACACAATGTTTTAATTACTATTTTTTTCCTAGAAGGACACCTTTTAATTTCTGGTGCATAAAGACATGTCAGAAAACTATCTATTAAATTCAATTTACATGATGAAGTTAACTGAGCTAAGAGCAAGATATCCTTAAAGTACAGTACTGTACCTTAGCAAACCACTTTAGTTCTTCTAAAAAGTGTTATCCAGTATCACTTCGTCTTGTAGTGAAGTGTAGAAAGTTAAGATTTCTAAGAGGGGGAGGTGGGCAAATGCATTCCAGGGATGTAAAATTGGCATGAGGTAGGAGATGGAATACCAAGTTCAAGGAACCACAAGTAAGTCAGTTTAGGGGAAATGCAGTGTGTGATGTCATGTAATGTGAAATAAGGCAGGAGGAATAGGCTGGAATGAGATTGAGATTTAAATATCAAGTCTGTATCTTACACAAGTCTTATTTTAATACAAGAGACAATAGGGAACCACTGAAGCTTCTTGAAGATTCTTTCGGTATGTGTGTGGAGGATGCATTGAAGAGGACAGGAACTGAAAGAAGAGACAACACTTAGGAAGCTATTACTATAGTTGAGATAAGTGACTATAGTGATGGGTGTGTTAGTGGATAGAAGGGTACAGATGTCATGGAAACAAATGACAAGATTCAGGGACAGGCAAAAAGAATGATTCAGAGGTTGCAAGTATGGATAACTTGAAGGATGATGGTACTCTCAATAAAAGTTGGTAAGTTTCAGAGGAAAGATTAAGATTAGAGAAAAAAGATAAGTTTCATTTTGGACATGTTGGGTTTGAAATGACAACGAAGAGATTCAGGTGATGTCCAGTAAGCAGGAAAGAAACTCAAGAGATATTATAGCTGTATATAAAAATCTGGGAATCATTTGCTAACACAACCTGTGAGATCTGATTAGAAAGAGTTTGGAGAACAGAGAATTTAAGGGAACACTGAAGAATTCTCAGAAAGCTAGGAGAGAGGAAAAATGGCAAATATCCAGAAGGAAGGGTTAGTCAACAATACCAATGCTGCAGAGGTAAAGGAGGATAAAGTTATTAAGTTAAAGGATGATAAGTTCACCAGAAAGAAATTATTGATAATCTTGGATGGAATTATTTTAGTTGGGTGGTAAGGCTCAAACCTGGACTGCAAGGAGATGATATGTGACTAAGAGCAGGAAAATGTATTAATATAGCTTTTTCCTAGGTGTTGGGTATGCAAAGGGAAGAAGATAAGACCATAGCTTTAGGGAAGAGCGGAGTCAAAGAAAGTTTTTTTTTTTTTCTTAAAGGATAGGGGAGACATGGGCACTTTGGTAAATGAGAGAATGGGAAATGATCTAAGGGAAAATTTCCCAAGATACTTCACTCTTTCTGGCCTCAGTTTAGCCCCACTCCAGCTGAATCCCCTAGTGGCAGCTGAGTATCACTGGAGTCATTCAGGAAGAGACTAGAATTCATACGTTGTGGAGGAAGATTGCTGAGATTTCACCTACAACAATTTAAAAATGTACTTGAAGTAGTGAGTTAAGTATAACTAAATATGCAATAGGACAGAGGGTACAGTCCCTACCAAAGAATTTACAAGATTTATAAAACTTAAAATTCATACATGTCCATGCATAAAAGTTGTTTCAAATGTGTCTTGTCTTATAAGTTCTCTGTGGCCAGGGATATCTACCCACACACCCCTACTGCCCATACTCAAGTACACAATGTAGTAGCTTGAACAGATTAAAGATTATCTGATCTGGACTCTAAACCTTAAAGAGTCCTGTCCCCAGCAGTCTACTCAGTTGTTCTATCTTCATTCCCAAGAATATAAACAAAGCTCTTAACACACAAGTTTAAGTTTAAGCCTTGCTTCTTTATATCCTCTTTAATACTTAATTTTTTGATGCCAATGAACCTTCTCTCAAATACTGTCCAAAGTACTATTTATAGTTAGTCGAAAGGGGCAGTTTCTGCACATGGAACCTAAGTACAAAATTTGTCCACTTAAAGAGAAATCTTAAGAAATGTATTTTTAGAATTTCAAGTGAACCAAAACAACCTTGCACAGGTCCAGTCCTAGAAATCAAACTTTACCCAGAAAAATCCTAAGTTAAAACCACAATGTCATCTTCAAATTGGTGCTATCTATTGGGCTGGGGGCAGGCAGCATGGGCAGAGTTGCAGGGATAGAGGCGGAGAGAATTCAAGTTAGAAAAGAGCTATGAGCAGGACCAAATCTAGAAGCAGAAGTCTAGTTTCCACAAGGAATCCTCAGAAGGTAGGAAATCTTGGTGGAAATGGGACAGGAAAGAAAGGACGAAGGGCACACTTTAAGAAATGACTCTAGGGGCAGTGTCTTGTGAAAGGGAGAAACAATAAAAATTGCATTCTGATTTTAAAATAATAGTATTTTTTTTAGATAGGAATTTTAAACATGAATTACAGCAACTTTATTTTAAAGGTGATTAAATAGCTTACCCACAATACATGAGTGAATTAATACTATAACAGAGATTAGAATGCATTCCCCACTAGTTTAGCCATGTAGTCTCTAACCCTTAAATTATTGATGTCCAACACTGGCTTTACACTACTTTTGGCATTCAAACTGTTATGTAATTTCTCCAAAATTTTCATTCAATATGATTTTGAAAATATCTGGAGGATGAAGAAAGATAAAGACTGAAGTTGTTATTTTGCTGGCACCTGAGAATTGCTGGGGAGAATACTTCTAGAACTGCAGATTCTTTTCTACAACACATACTCTTCAAGAGTTGCCTACACCATCAAGTGAATGAGGATAAGTGACTGGCCCGGAATTGACACAAGGGTCAATTAGGACATGAACCCAGGTATTTCTGCCCCTAAAGCTGCTCTCTACTTACCTGCCTCATGTAATTCTCCTCCTCTGAGGGGTTAGTATAATCAAATATGATCCATTTAAGTCAATTATACCCACAAAGAAACCAACACTAAACCAAAATTAAAGGATGTGGGAAATTCACTAAGTTAAAATGCTACTATGGTGATACAGCCATAATGTCACACTTTCATGTTAAGGTTAGAGAAAAATCAGAAATTTATCTATGGCTTCATAATGGCGGCTATGTCAAAGGCCGCTCTAAATCTTTCAGTTTCCACTACTGATTGGAGTACTGTTACATTTCAAGACCCATGGGGTTGTCCAGAATTTCTGCACAAATCCTGATGCATAGTAGAAAAATTTTGCTTGGATTAAATGAGTCAACAGTTCGGAATCAGGCTTTTTGCTGCAGTTCTAGATTATGTATGTATGTATGTATGTATATGCCTATGTGTGCATATGTATATATTCATAAATTGTTGACTTGTGTTAGAATATTATTTATTCATTTTGCAGGCTATCATCCAGACATTTTATTTCAGATCAAGGCTGTAGCCTATAGACCTCTTCTCAGAATGTTTTCTTAAATGCAAAAAAACGATATACAAAGGAAACCAATGATATTGAAATATTTTGAAAAAGAAACCAAAAAAACAAGTTTCCTAACCTCAGGTTAAGAACCCCATGTAAATGGCATATATGCTTGTGGGTAGATTGCTCATTTCCATTTTGTCCAAGACATACAAGGTTTATAAAGTTTTAATGGGGAAAAAGGTTTTATCTAAGAACTGGTTAACGATCTTTACCTATGCATTGCAGTTATCCACCTCTCTTTGACCATTATTCATTACTATTCTAAACAACAAAATTAGCTCTATTTTCAAACAGCATCTGCCAAGATAATTTCGAACTTTTTTGAGAAGTACCAAGTAAGCAATGGGGCATGCTGATTAAATATTACTGCCATAAATTCAGCCTTTATGAGAACTTTACTAATTTTTAACCAAACTAAAAGTAATCACTTGGTAGAAATGGAACCCAATAAAAATCAATATTAATTTACCATCAGTATCAAAAACAGTACAATAACTTACAACTTTTAAAATTGCCGAAGCAGAAACATTAATTTTCTATAATAGCTCTGTGAGTCAATGGATATTCTCCCTTTATGTATACAGTGAGCAAAATCAAGGTAGAAACCTTTGGACATGAACACATGTTAAGATGTTAAGATCAAAGTTCAAAATATACACTTTCCAAGGAAAGAGGTTGTAAACGTTAAGAGTACTCACATCCCCAATTCTTGTAATAACGCTAATTCATACAGGTTAAGGTTTGCAAACTACTGTATATGTTACCTCCAACAATTAACTAAAATCAAGATCAAAGCCACGCTAAAAGCCAGGCACCTACATGGTTAGAAAAAAAAAAGGCCTAAAATACATACAACTTAATTTATAAATGGCTTTTTACTCTGTATGTCGGGTACGAATAAAAGATAGTTTAAACTTAACCCTCAATTTAACAGCCACCCAAAAAACAGCCAGGGAAATCATAAAGCTGATGGATAGAAAACAGTAATAGAAAATCTTAAGAAATCTGTATTTTCTTGTACTACAAAGTTTAAATTCCAACCAGTTTAAAGTACCAAAAATCAGAGTTTCACGAAATACTAGCTAGTCATTAAAAAGGCTAAATACACTTACTATCCATAAAACCAAACCCTGACTCCCTTTACTAAAGTCTTGGTGTATAACCTACAAACAATTCCTTTCCCCATGGGGGAAAAAAAAAAGTCCTTTTTAAATGGGCACAGTTAATAAGTGCCAAGTTGCTAAGTTGCAACTTTGCAAGGTTGACGTTTCCACAATGCAATTAACAATATGATCTGGAATCTACTCAAACCATTAGCCTGGCAGTCAGCTGATGCTGCACACAAGAGGGAGCTTTAATAACAAGGAAAAGGGGGGAGCCCCCTCCCTGAAAAAAAAAATTAAAACACACAAGCAAACTTCAGTGCCTGCCCAAAGAGAGAAAGTGCCATAGCGAGGGTGGAAGAGGCAGGCACAGTATTCCGTGGGTAATGAAAAGGCGTTTCCTCGCTCCTGACCCTGGCACCCCGGGGCGCTCGTCTGTCTCCCCGCTCGGCGTTTTCCTCTCCCTAGGCCTCTGCCGCTTCAAACCAATCCCAGCCGCGCAGCAGCGGCGATGACGCCGGCGGAGCAACTTTTACAAAAGGTCATCGCGGTGCCTTTCAAGGCACTCCCCTCCCGGCGGCTGCCGGGGCCTCCCTCGCTCTTTCCCCAGTTTAACCCTCCAGTCCTTCTCCACCCATAGAACCTTCCAGAGACCCAGGGGCGATGCCCCAAGGGGACCAGACCGGCTGCGGGGCTCTCAAGAAGAGGACTTTCCATTTTCTTTCCGAAAACAGGCTCCCTTCTCGCCTCCAATTCCCGCCCTCACCTCCGTCCCTCCGCGGCCCCACATGTTGCTCACTCCTCTCCCGGCGGGTCCCTCACGCTGGCCCCACGCTGCCCCCTCCACGAGAAGAGCGCCCCCTCCGGACTGCCCTCGGCTCAGGACGCCGACTACTCCTCCCCTCAACCGCCTCCCCCCGCCCCCGACCTCCCGAGGACCCCCCCCCCGCCGACACTGTCCTTTTGCCCCACGCGGCACCCCCTCTCTACCCTTGGCCCCGGCCAGACGAGCCCCAACTCCCCGGCACTTCGGGCCCGGGGGCCCTCCAGCCCTGGTTCGGGCAGCGAGGGGGGCCGTAGGCCGTGCTGCTGTGTCAGCCTCTCCGCCGGCTCGGCAGCGTGTGCGGCCTGGAAAGTCACATGGCGGCGGCGGGCTGGCGGGCCGGCCGGCACTACTCTCCTCTTCCTCCTCCCCAGCGCCCGTGGGCCAGGGTCCCTGCCACCTCTACTCACCTCCACGAAGAGCAGCATCTCCTCCGCCGCCGGGTCCTCCTGGTTTCCGAGACTCCCGCCCGTTTACAGGACCCCCCCACCCCCCCCAGTGCCAGCCGCTGCTTTAAGGACACTCAGCGTTCCCCCTCCACCCGGCTGAGGCCCCGGCTCCTCCTCAGCTCGCAGCGGCCGCTACCAGACCCGGCCCCTCAGCCTCCACCTCCTATGAGATAGCAACTACTTCCGGGGCGGAAGACCAAGAGATTCCGAGGGGAGGAGAGACAGGGTGTGGGACGTAAGGGTCAACGCTGCGCTCCCCGCGGCGGCGGATGGGGGCGGGGCTCGCAGCGCGCCCAACGGAATGCACCGCCCCCTTTTTGGGCGCCCTCGGGTAAGGAGGAGCGGGCCAGGTGGCGGGCTGGCGGCCGTGCACCTTCCTCCACTGGCTTTCGTTATAAAGTCAGGCTACGCCTGTGCCGTTTGCCAAGCCGAGACGCAGGGTCCTCTTTCGTCGTGCTGAAAGTTTAAGGGGCGACCAAAGGGGGACCGAAAATAAAACAAGCCCATCCTTCTGATGCTCTCCGAGCAGGGCATGTGCGAGAGGCAGCGGGGGAGGGGCGGGCAGAGGTGGATCTGGTCCAGCCGTCCAGACCAGTGCCACGCTACCCCCCTCCCCAACATTTGGTGTCTTCAGTGCCTGGACCAGACAAGTGAATCTCCCACAGTACTACCGAGAGTTCCGTAAAGAGCCCGCCCTTCCCACTCCAGAATTTGCTGTTCACTCTGATGATAGCGGCCCGCTCTCATCACAAATGCCCTTTTAAAAATCCAAACATACCCGTTTCTTCCTTCCCATAGTCCGCACAAAAGAAAGCGATGTATGTCAACTCAGTTGAGCATTCGCCCAGCACCTTCCTTGAGGTAATGGTTGTTAGCATTTCGTATCGCAATAGAGGGTTTGCAGAGGGCCTTATAAATATTTAAGTACCATTTCTTCTTCGTAACAGCCCAGGGACAGAGGTGCTCTGTTATTTATCCAGATTTTCCAGATGAGGAAACCGAGGTAAACAAGTCAAATGACTTGCCCAAGGTCACACAGCTAGCCAGTGTCACAAGTCCCAGTTGCACTAAGGTCCTCCTAACACTGCTCTATCCACTATGCCTCACTTTTTTTTTTTTAGTACAAAGTCGAAGTAAGGAAACGTAGGCCCTTCTTGCCCTACTGAAATCTGCACTCTAATAGAAGGATTAATATGTAGTCTCGATGTGATGTTTCGTCAGTACTGTGACTTCAGCCAGTGAGCATTTATTAAATGCCAACTGTGGGCCGGGCATCTGTGCCTCAAGGAGTTTACAATGCAGGTGAAAAGAGATAAAGAGCATATGACAAAATAGCTACAAGTGATTGGGGAAGAGGGGAACACTATGGAATGGAATGGAAAAATATTCATTGCTTACTACTCACCAAGAACTTTGTTAAAGTGCTGGGAGTACTAATAGAAAAGAGTCTATCCTCTCAAAGAATTCTGGCTAATTGGGGGAAGACAATACCCAGAAGGGTAGAGCTGCGAGGTGGATAGAAAGGCCCAGTGGGTCCTTAGGACCGATGGAGAGACAGATGTAAGGAGAGATCCTGGTGGAATCTGAGCAGATAGGGTTGGGGTGGGGCCATTAGCAGAAGGAGGCCTACAGTGGTTCTGATGCCAAGATCTCTTGGCTTTCTCTGGGTAAGAGGAGATCTAGCTGGGGTATTTGGGGTAGGGGATGAATTAGAGGGGCTCTGCTCCTTGGGGTCCTGTGATGTCTCTGTGCTACTGGGGTCCAAGATGGGGAGGTTGGAGGAAACGTTAAAAATATTTATTCTTTCTGAAATTACTCTGAATTTTGTTTCAGTATGGCGAATGTTATTTTTATCAGGCAGTATTTTAAAGCTAACTTGGAGAAAGCCTTCTTGTTTTGGACATCTGATTCACTTCATGCATCCATTCATCCTCACTGTTGTCCCTTATGTCTCCTCCCTTTTTTGGTTGGTCTTTGAAAAGGCCATTTACAATAGATACCTCCACTTCCTTTCTTCTTGATTTTTTCCTTAAGTCTCTAGTACAGCTTCTGACCTCATCCTTCAACCAAAATTGCTCTCCTTGGAGTTACTAAAGTTCTCTTAATTGCTGGATCTAATGACCTTTTCTTAATCCTCATCCCTGACTTAACTGACTACTCCTCAGTTTCCTTTGCCACATCTCTATCCACGTCTCGCCCCCTTTCCTCCCAACCGTGGATATCTGCCTTACAGAGCTCAGTCCTGGGCACTCTTTCGATTCTCTCCCTACACTATCTCACTTGGAGACCACATTAGCCTCCAAGGATTCAGTTTTTATTTCTATGCTGATAATTCTCAAATCTACTGGCAATAGTAATAGTAATGATAATGACTAACATTTTTAGCACACCTAACTGTGTGCCAGGTACTAAACTAAGCACTCTACAGTCATTATCTCATTTGACCTCACAACAGCTCTGGGAGGAAGGTGCTTTTATTACCCGGCCCTAACCTCTCAGCTGACCTCTAGTCCCCTCGGTTAGAACCGGTGATTGAACATCTTGAACTGTGTGTCTACTCGACTTTTAAATTAAACGTGTCCAGAACTGAATTCGTTGTCCACTCCTCCTCCCAGCCCTCCCCGCTTTTAGCTTCCCTATTACAGTCATCATCCTAGAAATCCACGCTTGCAACCGAGGTGTCATCCTTTACTCCTTATTCTCATTCCGCAACTCCCCCCCCCCCTCAGCCAATTTATTGCCAAGGCCTGTCGTTTTTGCCTTCATAATATCTTTCAGATATGCTCTCTTCTCTCTTCTGACACTGCCACCACCTTGGTACAGGCCGTAATCTCCTCATGACTGGACTATTACAATAATCTGCTTGTTGGTTTCCCTGACACTAATTTCTCCCCACTCTAGCCCATTCTCTGCCTAGATATCTGACTGTGTCACCGTGCTCCAAGTCAGTCAATTCCAGTGGCTCCCTATTACTTCCAGGACCAAATATAAAATCCTCTGTCATTCAGACCGGTTTATAACCTTGCCTCCTCCCCCTCTCCCCCAACCTTTCCAGTGTTCTTATTCCTTATGCACTCCCAGTATTCTCTGATCCAGTGACACTGGCCTTTTTATTTCACAAACAAGATATTCCATCTCTCTGCTTCAAGCATTTTCTCTGTTTCCCCATGCCTGAAATGCTCTCCCTCCTCATTGACCCTTCTTTGCTTCCCTGGCTTCCTTCAAGTCACAACTAAAATTCTACCTTGTACAGAAAGCCTTTACTGATCCCTCCTGATTCGAATGCCTTCCCTCTGTTTATTTTATTTCCAATTTATCTTGTGTATAGCTGGTGCTGGGTAAAGTGCTGGGCATGGAGTTAGAAAGACCTGAGTTCAAATTTGATTTCAGACACTTACTAGCTGTGTGAGCCAGAGCAAGTCACTTAACCCTGTTTGCCTCAAGATCCATATCTATAAAATGAGCCAAAGAAGGAAATGGCGAACCACTGCAGTATCTCTGCCAAGAAAATCCCAAATAAGGTCACAAAGAGTCGGCCATTACTGAAAATGACTGAATAATATCTCTCGTGCTTAGCATAGAAGCAGGCACATTGTAGGTTAATAAAGGTTTATTGTCTGACGGGCGTATGGGGTGTTTAGACAGGGGCAGCACCTCTTGTGAGAGGGCGCCGAATCCTTTTCAGTACCATTCATCCACCTTTGGGGTCTACCTTCACGCAACTCTTAGCTGTGGTTCCAAGAAGCTGTAGCATTCGCAGTGGCCACACCCCTGTAAAACCATCTGGGCAGATGGGCTAAACTAGGTTGAGGGTAACCAATAGGCCTCAAACCTATCAGTGAGTTAGGGGAATATCTACCCCAAGCATGTGAAGACTTCCCCCAAGTCGAATGGTGGATGAGAACAATTTGTTTCATCAGCCACGAAGGACAGTGAAGCAGGTTTTGTGTAGTGCCTAGAGCTTGGTTATACACTGAAAATCATTGACTGGGCCAGGTGCCTCAGGCGAACGCCAGAGATCTGGGTTCAGGGGCTGGGTTCCTGAAATTTGTGGGAAAGTTCAGGGCTTTTCAGGGCATCTCATCAGGGCCATTACCAGTTGTATTGAGTTTTATCTTGCCACTGAACTTCAATGACTGAAAGGGAAAATGGGGCTAACGACTTTGTGTAACTGTGACATTTAAATCCAATTTATATATGAGTCAAGATATACCCCCGTGATGTCATTGGTCCTCTTCAAAATGAAGGACAATTATGAAAACAATTGTCTGCATTCAAATATGACCTCGAAACTTTGTGATCTTGGATAAGTCACTTTAACCTTTTTCTGCCTCATTATCTGTAAAATGCAGATAATAATAGTACCTATTTCCCAGGCTTGTTGTGAGGATAAACATAGATAAGGTTTCATCACCCAATTCATCACCCAATCAGGATCCTGGTGGCTGTTATCCTAGCCTCATTTTTGTTCTGTAATTGTCAGTAATAATCTTGACAATGGAAATGTAGAGCATCTTGAAGTAGCCTTTCTTAGGCTCTTGATAGGATAAGAGTTTCTGGATGGCCTTTTCTTCTTTGAGGGACTCAGCCTTGGAAGATAAAGTCTAAAAAAGCATTGAATAAAGAAATAAATTGAATAAAGACCAACAAAATAAACATTCATAGCACTGGCTTTCCAGATGTATTTATCTACATTACTGAGGGTGGCTATAATTCAGGATTAAATGTATCATTCCTGAGATTGCTCAGAGTTAGCCATGTGAAACCTGGAAATGTTATCTTGGGTTTTCTGGTTGTTGGCCTCCCCTTAGCCTCACACAGTGATATAAGTTTAACAAATGGTATTTATGAACACATAGGTGCCACCTTGGTTGGTCAGGAAGTAGTCTAGGGCTATGTGATTTTATTATATTTTTAAAATTTTGTTGTTATTCTGAGATTGACAACTACAAACATGAACATTTCCATATGCAAAGAACATAGAGGATTGCATATGAAACTTAGAATTCTATTATGTACAACTTGGTATTGTTGTTAAAAGCATGTACTTAGGTAATAAATTTAAAAAATATATAAAGTATATGGTGAATTTGATACATTAGATGTTTGGAAGGAAAAAATTCAGTATTTTGCATCCTGGGTACAAATCTACTAGAGACAATTTATTAATTAAATTATTCTAGTTCTAACCATCTCTGTTTTAAGAGGGAGAAATCCAAAAAGGTCAAAGTTTACCTGTGTTTTTATAAATCTCACTCTGTTAGAAGCAATTTTTGAGTTATAATATGTAATATTCCCTTTCAATGAAATCATGAAGCCATGTTGGAAAATGTATGTCTCATTCTGTCCCATCACCTTTCTGCCAAGATTTGAAAAGTATGCTACATCATTGGTCTTTTGCATCATGGTTAATGTTCTTATATCTTTCAAAGTTGTTTTCCTTTATGTTGTAAATGTTGTAATCAAGGATGGTTTTTGGAAGGCCATATAAGATGACAGAGAAAAGGCAAGGACTTGCCTGACCTTTCTCAAATTCTTATCCAAACAACTTTAACACCTCCAAACAAATTCACAAATGGTAAAATCCACAAAAGGATGAGTGGAACCAATTTTCCAGCCTAACATAACTTAGGTTGGCAGGAAGGGTCTGTTTCATAGGGATGTGAGAATAGTGCAGTCTAACTCAGGCTGAACCAACAGTAGGCTGGGCCCCAACAAACCAGAAGCAGGGGGCAACTGAATCATCAGTGGCAGAGTTCTCAGCCCACAGACAGTGAGAAGGAGAATACAGGAGTCCCTTTGCTGGCAATGGGTGTAGGACTCTGTTGTATCGTCATACTTGGATTTGTATTGCAGTTCTGGGTTGCTTTTCTGGGTTGTAGTCCCAGAGCAAGGAGGAGCACTAAAACACTAGAGCTTGTGGCCTCAGGGGAGCAGGGATCCTAGTCATAGTTCCAAGGAGAAAAAGAGTGCTTGTGGTTGATCAGAGACAGAACACAGGCAAGAAAAGTAGTAAAAACACCTTTCCTTACATCGTACCTCTTTGGAAGAATTGAACCTACAGAACTAGCTTTGGAAACAGCTGTACAAAAAAACCTGAAGCTTGAGATAGTGCCCTCTCCACCCTGGGAGTAGAGCCCAACTTTCACATAAAGTTAAAAGTCATGAAATAGTCTGGAAAAATGGGCAATGACAAAAAAAAAAAGACTTTGACCATAGAAAGTTAGTATGGTGACAAGGAAGATCAAAATATAAACTCAGAAGAGGACAACAAAGTAAAAACTGCTACATCTAAAGCCTCAAAAAAAAAAAGTGAATTGCTCTCAGAAAGAATCACTGGAAGAGCTCAAAAAGGAATTTTAAAAAATTGAATAATAGAGATAAAGGAAAAATTGGGGGAAGAAATGAGAATGATGCAAGAAAATCATGAAAAAAGAGTTAACAGTTTGGTTTAAAGGAGACACAAAAAATACTGAGGAAAATAACACCTTAAAAATAGAATAGGCCAAATGCACAAAAGAGGCACAAAAATTGACTGAAGAGAAGAACTCCTTAAAAAGCAGCATTGGCCACATGGAAAAAGAGCCACAAAAATTAACCAAAGAAAAGAACTCTTTAAAAAGTAGAATTGGCAATGTAGAAAAAGAGGTACTAAAATCCACTGAAGAAAATAACTCCTTAAAAATTAGAATTGGCCAAATGGAAAAGGAGGTACAAAAGCTCGCTGAAGAAAATAATTCCTTAAAAATTAGAATTGGGCAAGTGGAAGCTAATGACTCTATGAGACATCAAGAAACAATCGAACAAAATCAAAAGAATGAAAAATAGAAGAAAATGTGAAATATCTCATTGGAAAAACAATTGACCTGGAAAATAGATTGATGAGTGATAATTTAAGAATTATTGAACTACCTCAATGCCATTATAAAAAAAAAAAGCCTAGACATCATCTTTCGAGAAATTATCAAAGAAAATTGCCCTGAGTCAGAAGATAAAATGGAAATGGAAAGAATCCATTGATCACCTCCTGAGATTCCCAAAATGAAAACAACCAGGAATATTATAACCAAATTCTAGAGCTCCCAAGTCAAGGAAAAATATTACAAGCAGCCAGAAAGAAACAATTCAAATATAATGAAGCCAGAGTTGAGATTACATAAGATTTGGCAGTTTCTACATTAAAGGATTGGAGGTCTTGGAATATGATATTTTGGTAGGCAAAAGGGCTAGAATTACAACCTAGAATCACCTACCCAGCCAAATTGAGTATAATCCTTTTGGGGGAAAAATGGATGTTTAATGAAATAAGGGGCTTTTAAGCATTCCTAATAGAAAGACAAAAGTTGAATAGAAAATCTGACATTCAAACACAAGACTCAAGAAAAGCATAAAAAGGTAAACAGGAAAGAGAAATCATAAGGAATTCAATAAAGTTAAACTTTATATTCCTACATAGGAAGATTATACTTGTAACTCCTAAGAACTTTCTGATTAGTAAGGCAGTTAGAAGTAATGTACTTAGATAGAGGGCACAAATCAGAGTTGAATATGATGGGATGATATAAAAAAAATTAAGAGATGAGAAAGAGGAATACGCTAGGAGAAGGGGAAAGGGAGAGGTAGAATAGGATAAATTATCTCACATTAAAAAGGCATCAAAGAGTTTTTACAGTGGAGGGGAAGATAAAGGAGTTGGAGGGGTGTTGGTGGTGTTGTGGAGCACTTGAACCTTCCTGTCATTGGAATTGGCTCAAAGAAGGAATAACATACACAGTCATTTGTGGATAGAAATGTATTTTACTGTTTAGGAAAGCAGGAGATGAAGGGAGTGGAGAGGGTGGGGGGGGTGCTGATAGAAGGGAGAGCACATTGTGAGAAATGGTAGAAGCAAAACACTTTTGACGATAGGGTGAAAAGAAAGAGAAAGGAGAATAAATAGAGGAAAATAGAATGAAGGGAAATACACAGTAATCATAATTGTGAAAAAAAAGTACAGCAAGTTTCTCTGATAAAGGCCTCATTTCTCAGATATGTAGAGAACCGCATAAGATTTATAAAAATAGGAGCCATTTCCTAATTGATAAATGGTCAAAGCACATGAATAGGCAGCTTTCAGATGAAATAATCAAAGCTATCTATAGTCATAAAAATGCTCTAAATCACTATTGATTAGAAATACAAACTAAAATAATTCTGAAGTAACACCTCACACCTATCAGATCAGCTAATATAACAGAAAAGGAAAATGATAAATGTTGGAGGGGACGTTGGAAATTTGAGACACTAATATTGGTGGAGTTATGAAAAAGTCCAACTGTTCTGGAGAACAGTATGGAACTATACCCAAATGACTATAAAACTCTGCATATCCTTTGACCCAGTAATACCAGTAAGTCTGTATCTTAAAGAGTCAAAGAGAGATGAAAAAGACCTGTATATACAAAAATATTTATATTAGCTAATAATTGGAAATGATATAGCAGCAAATTATTGGAAGTTGAGGGGATACTCATCAATTGGGGAATGGATGAACAAATTCTGGTATATGATTGTGATGGAATACTCTTGTGCTCTAAGAAATGACGGGTGAAAACTGGAGCCAAGATGGTGGAATAAAGGCCTGAGCTTTCCCCCAAACCCCTCCAAATACCTTTTAAAAATGACTCTAAACAAATTCTAGGGTAGCAGAACCCACAAAAAGACAAAGTGAAACAAATTTCTAGCCCAATACAACTTAGAATGTTGGCAGAAAAGATGTGTTGCACCTGGGTGAAAGTGGAGCACAAGCCATGCCAGCACAGCTCTGGCCCCAGCAAACCAGCAGTAGGTCTTGGGAGTCACTGAAGCAGCATTGGCAGTGGCTGCTTCTGGACCTCTCAGGCCAGGGATTGAAAACTGATCAGAAGGAGATTACAGGGGTCTTTTGGCTGGCACTGAAGGAGGACTCTTTTGCTTTACTTCTACTCAGATTCAGGTCACAGTCTTGGGTGGCAGTCCCAGGGCAAGGAGAAACACTAGCACAGAACAGCTTTTGGCCACAATTCCAGGGCAGAAAGGAGTTTTTGTGGTCATTCACAGACCAGAGCACAGGCCAGAAGAGTAGGAAACACCTCTCATTAGATCATACCACCTTGGAAGAACTAAAAACCTAAAGGTCCCTAAAAGTATCTCTGAAAACAGCTGCACAAAACCCCTGAAGCTTGGGATAGTGGGCCCTAAAGTAGAGCCGTACTTTAAACAAGGACCTAAAAAGTCAACTGATAGGCTGGGAAAATGAGCAAGCAACAGAATAAACTCTGACTATTGAAAGTTACTATGGTGACAAGGAAGATCAGAACATACATTCAGAAGGCAACAAAGTCAAAGCTCCTACATCCAAAGCTTCATTGGTATCAGGTCATGGAAGAGCTCAAAAAGGATTTGGAAAATCAGATAAGAGAACCAGAGGAAAAATTGGGAAGAGAAATGAGAGCTAGGCAAGAAAATCATGAAAAACAAATCAACAGCTTGGTAAAGGAGACACAGAAAAATACCAAAGAAAATAACACCTTAAAAAACAGACTAGTAAAGAGTAAAAGAACTCCAAAAAGCCAATGAGGAGAAGAATGCCATAAAATGCAGAATTGGCCAAATGGAAAAGGAGGTCCAAAAGTTCGCTGAAGAAAATAATTCCTTAAAAATTAGAATGGAGCAAATGGAAGCTAATGACTATGAGAAATCAAGAAACAATAAACAAAACTAAAAGAATGAAAAAATAGAAGACAATGTGAAATATATTTTTGGACCAACAACTGACCTGGAAAATAGATTCAGGAGAGATAATTTAAAAATTATTGGAAAGGAAATGGAATGAAAGCCATGATTAAAAAGACCCTAGACATCATCTTGCAAGAAATTATCAAGGAAAACTTCCCTGATATTCTAGAACCAGAGGGTAAAATAGAAATTAAAAGAATCCACTGACCACCTTCTGAAAGAGATCCCGAAATGAAAACTGCCAGGAACATTATAGCCAAATTCCAGAGTTCTCAGGTCAAGGAGAAACTATTGCAAACAGCTAGAAAGAAACAATTCAAGTATGGTGGAGCCACAGTTAGGACACACAAGATGTAGCAGTCTCTACATTAAAGGGTTGGAGGGCTTGTAATATGATATTCTAGAGGGCAAGAGAGCTAGGATTACAACCAAGAATCACCTACGCAGCAAAACTGAGTACAATCCTTCAGGGGAAAAAGGGATATTCAGTGAGATAGAGGACTTTAAAGCATTCTTGATGAAAAGACCAGAGCTGAATCAAAAATTTGACTTTCACATACAAGACTCAAGCATAAAAGAAAAGGAAATCATAAGGGACTTAATAATTTTAAATTGTTTATCTTCTTACTTGAGAAGATGATATTTATAACTCATAAGACCTTTCTCATTATTAGAGTAGTTAGAAGGAGTATATATAGACAGAGGACACAGATGTGAGTTGAATATGAAGGAATGATATGTAAAAAATAAAATTACAGGGTGAGAGAGAGGAATGTACTGGGAGAAAGAGGAAGGAAGAGGTAGACTGGGGTAAATTTTCTTACATAAAAGTGGCAAGAAAAGCTTTCACAGTGGAGGGGAAGAGGAGAGAGGTAAGGGGGCGTGAGTGAACCTTACTCTCATCAGAAATGGCTCAAAGAGAGAATAACATACACACTGGGTATAGAAATTTATCTTACCCTACAGGAAAGTAGGAGGGGAAGGGGAAAAAAGAAGAGGGTGGTGATAGTAGGGAGGGCAGATTGGGGGAGGGGGCAGTCAGAAGCAAAATACTTTTGAGGAGGGACAGGATGAAAGGAGAGAGAGAATAAAATAAACGTGGGGGAATATGATGGAGAGAAATAGAGTTAACAATAGTAACAGAAAAAAAATTTGAAAGAAGTTTCTCTGACAAAGGCTTCATTTCTCAAATATATAGAGAACTGAGCCAAATTTATAAAAATAAGAGCCATTTCCCGATTGACAAATTGGGAGAAATGCAAGTTAAAACAATTCTGAGGTACTTCCTCATACCTATTAGGTTGGTTAATAATACAGAAAAGGGAAATGACAAATGTTGGAGGGGATTTGGGAAAAATGAAACATTAATGCATTGTTGGTAGAGTTGTGAACTGATTCAAGCATTCAGTAGAGAAATGGGGCTATATAAGTATGCATACCCTTTGATCTAGCAATACCACTACTAGGTCTATGTCCCAAAAGAGATAAAAAGGAAAAGGACCTATATATACAAAAATATGGCAGCTCTTTTCTGAGGGTAAAGAATTAGAAGTTGAGGGGGAAGCCCACTAATTGGGAATGCCTGAACAAGTTGTGGTATGTGATTATGATGGAATATTATTGTACCATAAGAAATGGTGAACAGGATACTCTCAGAACAACCTGGAAAGACTTTAATGGGCTGATGCAAAGTGACATGTACTGTGTACAAAGTAACAGCAATATTGTAAGATGACCAGTTGTCAATGATTTGGCTTTTTTCAGTAATACAACAATCCAAGACAACTCTGAAGGAAATGTGGAAAATGCTCTCCATTCCCAGAGAAAGAACTGATGATCTGAATACAGATTGAAGCGTACTTTTTTTTTAACTTTATTTTTCTTGAGGTTTTTTTTTGTCAGTTTTCTTCCACAACATTACTATTATGGATATGTTTTGCATTACTATGCATGTATAACCTATATTGAATTGCTTGCCTCCTTAGTGAGAGGCTGGGGTGGGGAGGGAGGAAGGGAGAGAATTTGGAACTTGAAGTTTTAAAACTGAGTGTTAAAAAATGTTTTTACTTGTAACTGTGAAAAAATAAATTACTGAAGTAAAAGCTTAAAAAAGTTAAAATAAAAAAAATACACCTCAAAAAAAAAAAAAAAAAAGAAAGAAAGAAATGATGAGCAGGATGTTCTCAGTAAAACCGGGAAAGATTTACAAGAACTGAAGCAAAGTGAATTGAGCAGAACCAGGAGAACATTGTACATAATAACAGCAGTGTTATGTGATGATCAACTGTGAATGACTTAGCTATTCTCAGCAATGCAATTATCTAAGACAGTTCTGAAGGACTTATGGTGAAAAATGCTATCTTTCTCCAAAGAAAGAAGTGATGAAGTCTGAATGCAAATTTAAGCATACTTTTTAAAAAAACCTTTTTTTTTCTTGTTTTTTTTTGGTCCATGTTTATTTTCACAACATAACTAATATAGAAATATGTTTTGCCTGACTGTACATGTATAACCTACATTAAATTGCTCACTGTCTCAGGGAGGAAGCAGTTATGGAAAGAAAGGAAATAATTTGGAACACAAAAAAAAGGAATGTTAAAAACTTTTTTACATGTAATTGGTGAAAAATAAAATATTAAATAAACATTAAAAAGCAAAAAATGTTGTAATCATTGTATTTATTGTTTTCTTGTTTTTGCTTTTTTTATTCTTCTTCAGTTTGTACAAATCTTTCCAGGTTTCTTTAAATTTATCACTTGAAAAAAGTGTTTAATTGACAAAACAAACCTAAGTCTTGTTGTGCAAAACAAATCCACACATTAGCCATGTTTGAAACTCAATATCTTATTTTGCATTTCATTCTGCCATCACTTCTAGGTTGGTAAATTTCTTTGATCCTAGTTCTTTAGTCTGTGGAAGCCTTTCTCCCCACATCTTCTTCCTAGTCTCCCCACCTCCTACCCAATCTAGTTCTGTGTTTAGGTTACATATTACAAAATAATATTAGACAAGACTGAAGTTTGAAATCTTTGGTCCAACTTGAATGAGAAACCTTATCAGTTTTTTTTTTTAAATGACCAATGCTAGAACAATGTCCTTGTACTGAAATATCTTTATGTCACTCTTATTGCATGTTACCAGTTTCTAATCCATTCTCAGGCCCCATGCTCCTTATTAGCCAATCTTTCCCAAAGTGATTAAAGTAATGATCAGATTAAGAGAAAGAAGTCCTGCTTAATTCAGCTAATTGGGGTAGCTTTTAAGGCCACCTTTGAAGAGGTAGAAAGAAGAATCCTTAAAGAGAGTGAATTAAAAAAAAGGATTAAATCATTTTAGGAAAATGATTCTCCAGGGCATGCTGACATTTAAATGACTATTATTCTGTCTGATAGAACAAAATATTAACTGAACTTTCTGACCTTTGTAACTATTTTATCCTATCCAAGGATTTTTCTTTGTTTGAGAAACCATAAATTATAATGCCTAAATAAATGTGTTAGAGATTTTTAAATGAATGAGGAAGCTCTGGTTTTGGAGACTCTGTGTAGAAAAGACAAAAATTGGTTTAATTTAACAAATTGTCCCTAGCAGACTTGTGCTCCTAAAGCAGAGTATAGCTTGTTTTTTTCTTCCTTCAACAGTAAATAGTGCCTTTGGACTTGGATACCAATGCCTGATGGAAGCCAGCATGGGACAGGATGGCTCTTGTTAGAAAGACTTTCATGGCCAACTAAATAAAGGTAAAGGACCCTTTGAATCCTCATAGGAAGGTCTTTTTGGAGTAAAGCTGCCCAGTCTTGCAGACTCCTCATTTAGGCTCATGGAATCTGACTGTTTTGAAAGGAAGGTCAGTCTGCCAGACTCATTCACAAGTATTTGTGCATGTTTCTGGTCATGTCTATGCTTTTCACCTTGTTAATTGTCCATAATAAGCCATAAGCCATGCCAATAAAAGCCCTCCCTTTTAGTGGCTATAAGTCACTAACTAGGTCTGTGACTAAACCAGTTTCAGATACACTGGGCTGTTTGTGACCCAAAAAAGAAAGGATTGAGAATTTTCTGAAGGCAAGGGAGGTTTTCCCAGCACCATAACCTAGGAACAGAAATGCTTTTCTTGCCTTTTTTTGGCAGAAGGTAATCTCCAAGATTGGGAATAATGTCCCAATTAGTAAGCAGAAACTTACGTGTTCCCAGCTCCTTTGGAAGTCCATGAACATTATGTTTCTCTGCCTAGGTATTCTAATTGACATAATATTCTAATTGACATAATATCTGACGTAGTATCTGTTCTCCCCCTTCCCCCATGCCATCTGTTAATGGCTTGTTCAGTGTACATGGATTTGTTCTGTGTTTTTTAAAAGGACTGTAAGAGTGACCTCTCAGGAGAGCAAATGAGGCCTCTAAAGATGCCTCTATGCTAAGTGAATGAACTTCAGAAATTCAGAGCAGCAAAAGGCCTGGCACAAGAAGACCAGATTTACTGTTAAATGGGTGATGCTTAGACAAGGTGGAGCTTGAATCTGGCTCCTCTGGACTGGTGGATTTTAAGGATGTAGTCCCCACTATGTAGTGATATCAGAACTGAGTATCTAACTTTGAGAGAGGCTGGGGGAACCTCAGGATGGGTAATCAAGATTATAAAGATTCCTCTGACCAGGCAAAGGACATTTATACTTTCACCCACTGGAGAAATGAGATGTGTCGATTTTTAGCTAAAATGGATTGGTTTGAGTTTTTTCAAAGAAAGGATCGTTCCATGTAAAATAAGAGCGCACTCAGCAGATTTTTTGTTGTATAGATGAATAGTTAAAAACTAAAGTTTTAGAATAAAAATAGAAAAACTTTAACCAAAAAGAATCCTTAATTTTTTTTTTGGTCTTTTCTGTGAGTCTGTGGTCCATAAAAAAGGTGCCCAGTCATTATCAGAATTTAAGTCATTCAAAAAGTTTTTCTCTTAAGTAAATCCAAAAGTGAAGATCAACTTCTAAAGTCGTTTTGCAGTTTTGGCTTTCGGTCTCATTTAATGCTTAAGAATGCTGCCCTACGAATATGCATGTATGTATATATATATGTGTGTATGTGTAAATATATATATATGTGTTTATGTATATATGTATGTATGTGTATGTATATATGTATATATATACAGAGAGAGAGAGAGAGAGGGCATAGGGTGAGCTGAAGATGAATAAGGGATGAGAGGGGAATATATTGAGAGAGGGAGATAAGGAGAGATAGAATGGGGTACATTATCTCGCATAAAAGTGGCAAGAAAAAGC
>CM053623.1:220855099-220866463 GCA_028646595.1 Phalanger gymnotis
AAACATAACCAAAAGAATGAAAAAATGGAAGACAATGTGAAATATCTCATTGGAAAAACCACTGACCTGGAGGATAGATCCAGGAGAGATAATTTAAAAATTATTGGACTACTTGAAAGCCATGATCAAAAAAAGAGTCTAGACATCATCATTCAAGAAATTATTAAGGAAAACTGCCCTGATATTCTAGAACCAGAGGGTAAAATAGAAATTGAAAGAATTCATTGATCACCTCTTGAAAAAGAACCCAAAAAGAAAACTCCTAGGAATATTGTCACCAAATTCCAGACTTCCCAGATCAAGGACAAAATATTGCAAGCAGCCAAAAAGAAACAATTTGAGCAGGATAACACAAGATCTAGCAGTTTCTACATTAAGGGATCAAAGGGCTTGGAAAATGATATTCCAGATCTCAAAGGATCTAGGATTAAAATCAAGAATCACCTACCCAGCAAAACTTAGTATAATGCTCCAAGGCAAAATATGGATTTTCAGTAAAATAGAGGTCTTTCAAGCATTCTCAATGAAAAGACCAGAGCTGAATAAGAAATTTGACTTTCAAATACAAGAATCAAGAGAAGCATGAAAAAGTAAACAGGAAAGAGAAATCGTAAGGGACTTACTAAAGTTGAACTGTTCTGTTTACATTCCTACATGGAAAGATGATATTTGCAACTCATGAGACCTTTCTCAGTATTAGGGTGGTTGAAGGGAATATATGTATATATACATGTAGACAGAAGGCACAGGGGGAATTGAATATAAAGGGATGATATCTAAAAAAATAAAGACCTAAAGGGGTAAGACGGGAATATACTGGGAGAAGGAGAAAGGCAGAGATAGAATGGTGTAAATTATCTCACATAAAAGTGGCAAGAAAAGCAGTTATAATGGAAGGGAAGAAGGGGCAGGTGAAAGGGAATGAGTGAATCTTGCTCTCATTGGATTTGACTTGAGGAAGGAATAACATACACATTCAATTGGGTATCTTACCCTACAGGAAAGTAGGGGGGAAAGGGATAAGGCAGTGGTAGGGGGAGTGGGGTGATGGAAGGAAAGGCAGACTGGGGAAAGGGGCAATCAGAATATATGCCATCTTGGGGTGGGGGAGGGTAGAAATGGAGAAAAATTTGTTACTCAAAATCTTGTAGAAATCAATATTGAAAACTAAAAATATTAAATAATAAAAAAATAAATTAAAAATATTTATGGCAGCATTTTGTGTTGTAGTAAAAAACTAGAAACAAAATGGATGTCCTTCAATTGGGAAATGGGCAAACAAATTATAGAATGTTGATACGATAAAACATTATTATGCCATAAGAAATGACTAAAGGTAAAGATTTAGAGAAACCTGGGAAGACAGATAAGAACTGAGGTATAGTTAAGTTTACAAAAGGAGAACTATTTAAGCAGGAAAAACAACACTGAAGAAAAGAAAAAAAGGGGGGAAAAGTTCTCGTTACAAACAAGCTTAGTTCAGCAAAAAGAACTGGCTATATATTTTTTTCTGCATTGCATTATCTTTTTCTGTATTTTAAGAACATCACCTGTCTGGCAAGAGGTGAGTGGCATGTTTCACCTGTGGTCTTTGGAATTCATAGTTTATCACTGCACTAATCAGAATTCTAAAGTCTTTCATAGCTGTTTTTCCTCATTATATCATTTCTATTTTATACTAGCTATGTTATACTAGTTCTACTCACTTTGCTCTCTATCAGCCACTGAAACATCTCCATCAGCACAGAAGAGAACAGTAAGAAGTTCAGAAGAAAATACAGACAAGTAAGATAGCTTTGAAAGTAATGTATTACTGACTAATACAGAAATGTTTTGTATTGTTTAACATGTATAATTGATATCATATTGCTGGCTTCCTCAATGGGTGGGGGAGGGGCTAGAGGAAGCAAGAGAATTTGGAACTCAACATTTTTTTAATGAATGTTAAAATAAATATGTATTTTAAAACAGAAAGTGACATTAAATTTTTTTTAGAAATCAAGTCGTATGTAAAAAGTATTTGCAGTTTCATGTGAAGTTGTGCCTTCCCGTTCTATTTTGTATATGGAAGCATTCATTTTATGTGTTTGTTAACTTTTAAAAAAAAAAATTTTAAGTGATGCTTGAGCTGAGACTTGCAGTAAACCAGGGATTCTAGAGGCGGAAATGAGCAACAAGTACATTCTGTTTATGTTTCTCTTAATTCTTATCTTTGCACTTCAAGGTTCTCTATTTTGCTCTGGTCTTTTATCAGGAATGTTTGAAAGTCCTGTGTTTCATTTAAGTCCTCTGTTCCACCTTTCCCCTGTGAGATTATACTCAGTTTTGCTGAGTAGATTATTCTTGCAAGACTACATTCTTTGCCTTCTGTAATATTATATTCCAATCTCTCCAGGTCTTTATATTATATTGGTGGCTGATAAATCTTGTGTGATCTTGACTATGGCTCCATGGTATTTAAATTCTTTCACTTTGGCTGCTTGCAGTATTTTTTCATGGAGGTGGAAGTTCTGAATTTTGTTCCTGGGAGTTTTCATTTTGGAGTTTCTTTCAGGAGATAATCAGTAGATCCTATTTCCACTTTACCATCTGATTCTAAGAAATCTAGAGTTTTATTTTATTTCTTGAAGTAAAATATCTAGACATTTTTGTCATGACTTTTCAGTAGCCCAATGATTCTAAAATTATCTCCCCTTAATCTGATCACTTGTTTTTGCTACAAGATATCTTAAATTTTCTTCTGGTTTTTTTCAGTCTTTTGACCTTGTTTTAATATTTCTTGCTGTCACATGATATCATTAGCTTTAATTTAGTCCATTTTAATTTTCAGGGAATTTTTTTTTCTTGGTAAGGTTTTTTATCTCTTGTGTCAAAGGGTTAATCTCCTTCATCCTAATTCCCTTATTGCTTTATCACTTCCAGGAATTCTAATTTATAATTGTAACCTGTTTTTCTTTGAGGCTTTGCTTGTAGATATTTTGGAGATAATCTCTTCTTCTGGGTTTGTGTCTTGAGCATTCTGATCACCATAACAGCTAGCTCACTATGATGGAATGATTTTTTGGTTTGCTTATTCTTCCAGCCTATTTCTTGACTTCAAATTTTTATGTTAGGGCCACGTTCTATGCACTTCTGGTAGAAATGTTTGGGCTTGTCTTGTCAATGCAAGTTGGAGTACTGAATGTTATATTATTTCAGGATCTTAGGGACAGCTCAGGCTGGAGACCTGAAATCTTTCACTGCTCCCAAAGTGATCTCCCACAGGAGAAGGGCCCCCTACGATGAGTTCTGCAAATCCCTGACCTGGGTTTGGGTCTGGACAATAGGCCTGTGTGCTGGCCCCATTTATAGTTCCAGTAGACTGCTGCTAGATTCAGCCACTATCAGTAAGCTGGAAAGTTCTTCTGGCTCAGAATGACAGAACTTCCCTCTGACACAGGATTCCTGCTTTGGTTATTTCTTTTAAAGTTCCTTTCAGTTAGTCAGCCAATAAATGTTTATTAAGCACCTAATTGTGGCAGGCACTGTGCTAAGCGTAGTGGATATGAGGAAGCCAAAGGCAGTCTCTGACCTAAAGGAGCTCACAGTCTAACAGGAGAGACAACAAGCAAACAAACATGTACAAACAAGCTATATACAGGTAAATAGGAAAGGTAAGGTGCCAGAATTAAGAGTGGTTGGGAAAAATTTCCTGTAGAAGATGGAATTTTAGTTGAGACTAGTAAAGAAGTTGGGGCTTTAGTAGAGAAGAGGAGGAAGAGAATTCCAGGCATGGGGGACAGTCAGAAAAAATAAACAGAGCTCAAGAAACTACGGGTCTTTTCATGGAAAAATAAGGAGGCCAGTGTTACTGGATTGAAGAATACATGTTGGAGAGTAAGGTATAAGGAGACTGGAAGGGTAGGAGAAGGCCAAGTTATAAAGGTCTGATTACAAAGTAGAGGATTTTGTATTTGATACTGAAGGTGATAGGAAGCTACTAGAGTTTACTGAGTAGGGATGGGAGTGACATGATCAGACCTGCATTTTAGGAAAATCACTTTAGTGTCTGGATGGAGGATGAATTAGAGTCATGAAACACTTGAGGCAGGTAGACCCACCAGCAGGCTATTGAAATAATCCATGTATAATGTAATGAGGGCCTGTACTAGGGTGGTGACAGTGTCAGAAGAGAAAAGGGGGTGTATTTGAGAGATGTAGCAAAAGTGAAATCAATAGCCCATGGCCCACAGCTTAGACATTCAGACTAGACTAGAAGTTGGAATAGGGACCCCAGTCCTCTCCTGGGGTTAGAACCACACAGCTGCTGTTTGCTACTTAACCTGCTCTTTGCTAAGTCTACAGCCTAGGGCCTATAATTGCGCCCCACCCTAGAATGCCACCCCTTGGCTTAGGTCACTTCCTTAGCTACCCTGGATCTGTGACCCAGAACAAAGCTGCCACTTTGCCCTATTCCTGCACTCTACTACACATGTTGATGCCCTTTTCTGCTAAGTCTAGAATGTCTTTTTATTCTGATGAACAGCCTCTCCCTTAGCTAAAATGCTCTACTCCAATGTTCCTAACCAGACACAAACCCCAATGTGTGCAGACTTCTCTGTCTGACACTCTATGCTGACCTGGGCTGGAAAAATCACTCACTACCATTTTTTTCTTGGCTTTCCTGATAAGAATTCAGTCCGGCACATTTTCTAGATCTGTTAGCAGAAGCAAAGGGGAAGGGAGGGGAAAGCTCACTGTATTTCTTCCTGCTGCTCTGCCATCTTGGTTCTTCTTCCTCTCCCAAAGCCATGGAGATGGGAGATGGAATACCATGTGTGAGGAACAGTAAGAAAGCCAGTTTGCCTGGGCAGTAGTATGCATAAATCATAATAAAAATAATTTAATAAATATGGAAAGGTAAGAGAGAACATGTTATGAATAACTTTAAATGCCAAACAATGGAGTTTATATGTAATCATAAATATAATAAGTAGTCACTGGAGTTACTGAGTAGGATTTGACATGGTCAGACCTGAGCTTTGGGTAAAAAACTTTGTCAGCTATGTGGAGGATGGATTTGAAGAGGAATAGACTTAAGGCAGAGAGACAAGTTAAGAGACTTTTACAATAGTTCTGGAAAGAAGTGAGTGATAAAGGCCTAAATTAGGGTGATATTAATGTGACTGTAGAAAAGGGAACAGATACGAGAGATGCTGTGGAGATAGAAATGGCAACATTTGGCAACTGAGTGGATATGTGTAGTATGTGAAATTGAGAAGTCAGAGAGTAATATTTAGATCGTGAATCTGGATGTCTGGAAGGATCTGGTGCCCATAAAAGGCATAGGGAAGTTTGGAGGAAGAGTGAATTTGGCAGGGAAAAGAGTATGAGTCGCCTATGGGATGGACATTCAGTACAAAATGTCCAGCAGGCAGTTTGTGATGCATGACTAGAGATCAAAAGAAAGACTAGGACTGGATATCTGAGAGTCTTGAGCTTAGAAATATGATTAAATCTATGTGAGTTAATAAAGTAAGCAAGAAAAAAAAGGACAGAGAGAGGAAAGAAGTCACAGGACTGAGCTTTGTGGTATACCTGTTGTCAAGGGGTGGTATATGGATGATGAAAAGGAGCAGTCAGGCGGGTAAGAGGAGAACTCAAAGAGTACATGGTCACAAAAACCCAGAGAGAAGAGAATATCGTGCTGGAGAAGGAGCCAACAAGATCAAATGTCGAAGAAAGGTCAAAGAACGTGAGGATTGAAAAACGCCACCAGATTTAGCTATAAAGATATCATTAGTAATTTTGGAAAGAAAAGTTTGGTTGGGTGATGTAGCCAAAAACCATGCTGCAAAAAAAATTGAAAAGGTAATGAAAGGAAAGGGAGTGGAAGCAATGAAAATGGACAGCTTTATCTAGGATTCTGGCTAGAAAAGGAAAAAGATATTGGATAGTAGCTTGTGGAGATGGTAGAGTCTAGAAAGGGTTAGTTTGTTTTTTAAGGATGGAAATTTGAGAATGTAAGCAACAAGAAAAGAGCCAGTAAAGAGGCACAGTTAGAAAATAAAGGTGAGGGAGGATGATTGTGGAGATAATTTGCTAGAGAAGATAGGAGAGGATGGAATCAAGGGTACATGTCAAAAGGTTGGCAGAGAAGGGTTACTACTTTCTCAGAAGGTGGATAAATGAGGAGATAGTGGAGATGATGTCAAGGGTTTATGAGATGTAGGAAAAGGAAGAAGAGGGAGCTCACAGCAAGCAAATGATCTGTATATCTTCAGTAAAGTACAATGCAAGATCCTGACCTGTGAAATTAAGGACAGAGCATACATAATGAGAGGCTAGAGGAGACAATTCAAAACAGTCTTTGGGAAGTGGGATAGAAAATCTATTAGAAGGAATAAAAGCATTCCTTTGCTGCAATCCTCCGAGGACCTATTTGATATCAGAGGACATAAATTTGTATCCATGAAGCATTTTCCCCAATTCTATTCAGCAGCACGGAATTAAGAGCAGAGGAAGCTGATGGTGGAAGTCACTCAGGGCTGTGAGAGTAGCCAAAAGTGTGATACTGAATTAGCTAACTAAAGGGCTAAGAATGAGAAGGGAAAACAGCGAAGTCAGAGAAGAGTTGATAGCCTGGCAAAATACTGAAAAACAGAGAGATTGTAAGTCATGTGGAAGACAAAGAATAGGTTTGAGAAAAATAAAGTGCTATGGGCCAAAGATCAATATGTTAGTGAAAAATTACAGGCTATAATCTGGGGCAAATGTGACCCTTTCTTGTTTCAGTTAGAGTAACTTTGTAATGAAAAGTGGTGAAATTAGTGTCTCTTCCTGAAAGCAAGCTTGACTATTCCTTGAACCTATTTCTTTGTAAATGCACATCGTACATTTGTATAGGTTATCTCACTGAATAGAAACAGCAGTTTTTCTAGTCTTGGTGGAATCTTCTCCTAAGAGGGTGCATTCCCCGACTGGGCAGTCTCTCATAATAAACTTTGAAAGATTTACCTGACAACCAGAGTGTAGTCTCAGGCCACAATTTAGAGATCCTGTTAAGACGTCTAAGATTTAGTGTCTCTGCACCCACAGGATGGCCTCAGGTAAGGAGACACATTTTGCCCTCCTAGAAAGTGTCCACTTAAGCGATAGGATCAGCATTTTTCAGATACTTGTTTAAGGATAGGTTTCAGCATGTTTTGACTCCCTGGGATCTGGTTAGTTTTGAAACAAGCTCCTGGTCCAATAGAAATTAGATAGGACATAGTCAATTTGGCACATTCTGTCTGGCTCATGGAATTAAAGGGGCTGGATACAAATGGGTCATTGATACCATTGTAAAAGTGTGGTCAATGAAACAAATATGGTGCTGATAACAAATTCAGGAAGAGAGAAAGAGAGAGAGAGACAGAGAGAGAGAGGGAGAGGGAGAAACAGTGATTTATGGACCAATTTGACCAATAAAAATTGATGTAACAATTTTAAAACACTAGCAAGCAGATTACAGCAATATATCACAAAGATCATATGGTATGGCCAAGTGGGATTTATACCAGGAATTCAAGGCTAGTTCAATATTAGGAAAACTATCAGTGTAATTGACCACATCAATAACAAAAACAACAAAATCATATAATCATCTCAATAGAAAAAAGCTTTTGACAAAATACACCACCAATTCCTATTCAAAACATAAGAGAGCACAGGAATGAATGGAGCTTTCCTTAAAATGATAAGTAGTTGGGGCAGCTAGGTAGTACAGTGAATAGAGCACCGGCATGGAGTCAGGAGGACCTGAGTTCAAATCCAGCCTCAGACACTTAACACTTACTAGCTGTGTGACTTTGGGCAAATCACTTAACCCCAATTGCTTTGCCTTCCCTCCTCCAAAAAAAATGATAAGTAGTTTCAGGATGCAGATTCAGGAGGCAGCAGTTAAAAGTAAATTGGACATTTGAGAAAGGATATGGTAAAAGAAGAGGGAAAGAAGGGAAGGGAGAGGGAAAGAAGAGATAAATATGAAGATGAATAAATAAGAAGAGATAAAAAAGAGAGGGAAAGAAGGATAAATATGAAAAATAAATACAAAAAAACAGAAAAAAACAAGAGAAATATACAACAACTAATAATTATAACTTCGTGAATGGAATGAAATCACCCATAAAATGGAAATGGAAAGCAGACTGGAATAAAACCAGAATCCAACAATATGTTATTTACAAGAAACACATTAAAAAAATGAGAAACACACAGAGTAAAAATGAAAGGCTGGAGTAGAATTTATTATGCTTCAGCCAAAGCAAAATAAAAGCAGAGGTAGCAATCATGATCTCAAACAACATTAAAGCTAAAATAGAGTTAATTTAAAAAGATAAACAGAGAAACTACATTATGATCAAAGAAAAGGTACCACAGATAATGAAGTAATATCAATACTAACCGTATATGCACCAAAATCTTTAGCATCCCAGTTTTTAAAGGAAAAGCTAAATTAATTACAAGCAGAAATAGATAGCAAAACTAGAGTAGTGGCGGACTTCAACCTTTCCCTCCCAGAACTAGAGTAACCAAAAAACAAATTTAAAAAGTCAAGGAGAAGGGCAGAGCCAAGATGGTGGTATGAAAGCAGGAACTTACTGGAGCTCTCTTACAAATTCTGTCAGATACCTCTAAAAAAGTGAATCTGAGAAGATTTGAGGCATAGAGGCCACTAGGAGACTGAGTGTGGCAGATTTCCAAGCCAAGAGAGTCTCCAGGGTTGACAGGACAGATCTGTGGGCTGGGAGAGTGCTGGGCATGCAGAACTAAACCATACCTGGGTAGAAGCAGGAGCAGGCCCAGGGCTGAAGTGATGGCTACAGCGGCAATCCCTAAGCCTCTCAGCACAGGACGGAAGTCTGTCAGAGCTACATGAGAGCCTGTGGCCACAGCAGCAGCTACTCCTCAGGCTTTCAGCCCACAGTCTAAAGGTTTGAACTTCTGGGAGCCATAATGACCAGGTAAAATGGCTCTTATCCCTCCCTTCCCCACCCAGAGAATGTCAATGCATCATTTTCAGATCATGATGCAATAAAAATTACTTAATTGGAAATTAAATAATCTAATCCTAAGGAATGAGTGGGCCAAAGAACAAATCATAGAAACAATTAATAACTTCATTCAAGAGAATGACAATAATAAGACAACATACCAAAACTTATGGGATGCAGAAAAAGCAGTTCTCAGTGGAAGTTTTATATCTCTAAATGCTTACATGAATAAAATAGAAAAAAAAAAGATCAATGAATTGGGCATGCAACTGAAAAAGCTAGAAAAAGAACAAATTGAAAATCCCCAATTAGATACCAAATTAGAAATAGTGAAAACCAAAGGAGAGATTAATAAAATTGAAATCAAGAAAGCCATAGAACTAATAAATAAAACTAAGAGCTGGTTTGATGAAAAAAAAATAAAATTAAACTTTTGGTCAATCTGATTTAGAAAAAAGAAAGAAGAAAACCAAATTACTAGTATCAAAAATGAAAAGGGTGAATTTACCTCCAATGAAGAGGAAATTAAAACAATAATTAGGAATTATTTTACCCAATTGTATACCCATAAGGTCGACAATCTTAGGGAAATGGATGAATATTTACAAAAATATAAATTGCTCAGGTTAACAAAAGAGGAAGCAAAATACCTAATATGAACCCAACTCAGAAAAAGAAATTGAGCAAGCCATCAAAACTCCCTAGGAAAAAATCTCCAGGGCTAGATGGATTTACATGTGAATTCTATCAAACATTTAAAGAAAAATTCATTCCCATACTTTATAGACTATTTGGGAAAATAGGCAAAAAAGGAGTCCTACCAAATTATTTTTATTACACAAATATGGTACTAATACCTAAACCAGGAAGAGTCAAAACAGAGAAAGGAAATTATAGACCAATTTCCCTAATGAATATCGATGCAAAAATTTTAAATAAAATATTAGCAAAAGGATTGTAGCAACTTATCACTAGAATAATATGCTATGACCAGGTAGAATTTGATCCAGGAATGCAAGGCTCATTCAATATTAGAAAAACTATCAGCATTATTGATCATATCAACAACAAAGCTATCAGAAACCATATGATTATCTCAATAGATGCAGAAAAAGCTTTTGACAAAATACAACATCCATTCCTATTAAAAACACTAGAAAGCATAGGAATAAGTGGAGTCTTACTTAAAATCATAAGTAGCATCTATCTAAAACCATCAGCAAGCATTATATGAATTGGTGATAAGACAGATGCATTTCCAACAACATCTAGGGGGAAACAAGGATGTCTATTATCACCCCTATTATTCAATTTGGTCCTAGAAATGTTAGCTTTAGCAATAAGAGAAGAAAAAGAAATTGAAGGAATTAGAATAGGCAAAAAAGAAAGTAAGTTATCACTCTTTGCAGATGATATGATTTACTTAGAGAATCCTACAGAATCAAGTAAAAAATTACTTGAAATAATAAATAACTTTAGCAAAGTTTCAAGATATAAAGTAAACCCACATAAATCCTCAGTATTCCTATATATTACTAACAAAGCCCAACAGCAAGAAATAAAAAGAGAAATTCCATTTAAAGTTACTGTAGACACTATAAAATATTTGGGAGTCTACCTGCCAAGACAAACCCAGGACCCATATGAACACAATTACAAAACACTTTTCACACAAATAAAGTCAGATCTAAATAAATAGAAAAACATCAGTTGCTTGTGGTTAGGCTGAGCTAATATAATAACAATGACAATTTTACCTAAATTAATTTACTTATTCAATGCCATACCATACCAATCAAACTACCAAAAAATTATTTCACAGAACTGGATAAAATAATAACAAAATTCATCTCAAAGAACAAAATGTCCAGAATATCAAGGGAATTAATGAAAAGAAATGCTAGGGAAGGTGGCCTAGCCATACCAGATATCAAACTGTATTATAAAGCAGCAGTCATCAAAACTACCTGGTACTGGCTAAGAAAAGAGTGGTGGATCAGTGGAATTGGTTAGGTACACAAGACACAGCAGCCAATGACTACAGCATTCTACTCTTTGATAAACCCAAAGAATCCAGCTTCTGGGTTAAGAACCCACTATTTCACAAAAACTGCTGTGAAAACTAGAAAACAATATGGCAGAAACTGGGCATAGGGGGCGGAGCCAAGATGGCGACTGGAAAGCAGTAACTGGCGTGAGCTCCCCTCCAAGTCCCTCCAAAAACCTATGAAAAAATGGCTCTGAACCAATTCTAGAACTACAGAACCCACAAAGGGGCAGAGGGAAGCAGGACTCCAGCCCAGGTCTGCCTGGATGGTCTCGGGGTAAGGTCTGTCCCGAACAGAACTCC
>CM053623.1:220866963-220883877 GCA_028646595.1 Phalanger gymnotis
GGTCTTTGGCGTTTGTGGGTTGAGAAGTCTGCTGACTGCCACAGCTCAATGATTCATGGCCCTCAGGCCTGCTCCGCCCGACTCCCAGTCTGGTTGGTCCTGGTGTGGCCTATGCTGGGCTGTGCTCTGCTCCCAGTGTCATGTGCTCCCAGGGACCATCCAGGCTGTCCTGGACTGGATATCTGCTTCCCTCTGCTATTTCGTGGGTTCTGCAACTCTAGAATTTGTTCAGATCCATTGTTTGGAGGGATTTGGGAGAGAACTTAAGCAAGTCCCTGATTTTCAGCCACCATCTTGGCTCTGCTCCCCTCTGTTATTTGATTTTCAAAATTCTTTTTGAGCCCTTTCCTGGCCTAAGACCAATTCTGTTTTTCTTGAAGGCTTTGGCTGTAGGAGCTTTGACTTTGTGATCTTCTTCTGAGTGTATGTTTTGATCTCCTTGTCACCATAGTAACTTTCTGTAGTTAGTGGGTTTTTTTTCTGTTGTTTGCTCATTTTCCCAGACTATTAGTTGACTTGTAACTCTTTGTTAAAGTAGGGCTCTGCTTCCAGGGTGGGAGGCACACTGTCCCAAGCTTCAGGGGTTTTGTGCAGCTATTTTCAGGGATGCTTCTAGGGACTCGTAAAGTTTCAGTTCTTCTAAGGTGGTATGATCTAAGGAGAGGTGTTTCCTACTCTCCTGGCCTATGCTGTGGTCTTTGAGTGACCACAGGCACTCTTTTCTGCTCTGGAACTGTGGGCAGCATTCTCTCTCCACTGTAGCCACAACCTCTACTATGCTAGTAATCTTCCTCACCCTGGGACCGTCACCCAGGACTGTGATCCAAATCTGAGTGTGGGCATGGCAACACTGTTTTAGTGCTAGCAGAAAGACCTCTCTAGTATCATTTTTACCAGTTCAACCCCCTTGCCACCTGTGGATTGAGAGCTCCAGAAACAGCTTCTATCCTGGCTGCTGCTGATTCAGTCACTCCCAAGGCTGTTTCTGGTTTGTTGGGGCCAGGGCTGTGCTGGCATGCCCTGCACTGGACTGTGCTCTACTCTCAACCAAGTGTGACAGACCTTTCCTGCTGACTTTCTAAATTGTTTTTGGCGACTGTGGACTGAGAGGTCTGGCAACTGCCACTGCTGGCAGTGATTAAGTATCCCTGAGGCCTGCTCCTAGTTTGCTGGGCCTGGTCTTCTCTGGTGTGGCCTGTGCTGGAGCAGCCTGGGTTAGGCTGTGCTCCTTTCTCATGCTGGTGTAATAGACCTTTTCTGCCAACCTTCCAAGTGTTCTTGGGCTGGAAATTTGTTTCCTTCCGTCTTTTTGTGAGTTCTGCTGCTCTAGAATTTGTGTAGAGTCATTTTAAAAAGATACTTGCAGGGACTTGGCTCAGGCCAGTCCCTGCCTTTACTCAGCCATCTTGGCAGTGCTGCCGACCCCCTCCCCCCACCCAACTCCCTTTCTTAAGAAACTTTAGTGGCTTTGCTATTGCCTTAGAATGAAATACAAATTCCTCAGACTCACCAAGAGACAAAACTAAGAACTGGAGTATCTGGGGCCAAATTCTGCTAAGCTTGGAAGGGGAGATGTCGGACCCAGTGGATCCAGTTCAGATGCTAATGTAGTAGCTTGTCCCTTCTCCCCAAACTCCATCCACAGGCTAATGACCCCATTCTCTTGGTCTAGGGCCTTATAACAACCCAACCACCTTGGGAGAGCCTTTGGGTCAGTAGAAGACTTGATGGCACTGGAAAGGAACAGTACTTCTGGGTTGCAATGGAAAGGAAGTTATTCTCCCACCCAGAATAGAAAGCTACCCCTGCCCTAGAATTTTGCACCTGGGCAAAGCCCCAGTTTTCCAGCCCTGGTTGTATGACTTAGGCTTGGCATTTAAGTCCATTCTCAATCTGACTCCAGAATATGTTACTTCCAGTTTGATACAGTTTATATTCTAGCCAAACTGATCCATTGGCTATTCCATAAACTTAGAATTCTATGTTTGTGTAAAGATCTTTACAGAAGCTGTCTTCAGTGCTTTTCCATTCTCTTAGAAAAGCATCTGTATAATGCTTTTAAGTTTGCAAAGCATTTTATGTGCACAAATCTCATTTGGTCCTCATTATGGCCCTGTGAGTTGATCCTATTATTATTTCCATATTACAGATGAGAAAACTGAGGCTGAGAGGTTATGTGATTTTCCTAGGATCATACAGATAGTAAGTGTCTGAGGAAGGATTCAAACTTGGGCCTTTCTCAGAGGTGGGATTCAACTAGTTTGCACCGGTTAGTCAGAACCAATACCTAATTTTATGTTGAGTTTGGCGAACCAGTTGTTAAAATGGCACTTGTAATCAGGGTTCTCTCTAAGGTGGGTGTCTGGGCAGCCAGTTTGCCGAACTCAATATAAAATTAGGCATGAGTTCTGTTGAACTGGTGCGAACCGGCTGAATCCTGCTCACCAGCTGAATCCCAGGATCCATATGGGCCAAACACAGCTGGGTGGATGCATCTCATTCACAAGAGCAGATGCACTGCACTTCCCTCCCCCGATTCAGTCCTGAATTCCTGATTTGCTTCTTTTCATTCCCTATCTCCCTCCTACTGGGCTTGCAACCAGTTACTCTAATGGTATTTCAGTTTGGGGTGCTTGAGCATGCTTGGAAGGCGGGATCTAGGTGGAAGATTAATCAGTGCTTTGACAGTTACAATAGGACCAATCACAGGATGAAGATCAAAAAACTAATCTGCGTCTTAGAGGCTTTTTTTACTCATTCATAACATAGATTCACCATGCATGCTGCTCAACTTTGGACCCTCCAGTTTGTTCCTGTCTTTAAACTGTGATGTCCAGAAATTAACACAATACTCCCATGAGCTCTGACAAGGTCAAGAGTATAGTGGGACTATCACCTCTCTATTCCTGCAAGCTGTGCCCCTCAATACAGCCCATTATATTGGCTAATATAATGCCATATTGCACTGCTAAGTCATTGTGAGCCTGCAGTCCACTAAAACCTTAGATCTTTTTCAGAACTGCTGTCTATCCATGCCTCACCCATCTTGTACCCATGAAATTAATTTTTTTACCCTGATTTTTATTTTATTATATGGAGCTTAATATTCTAGTCTGTCAAGACCCATTTGGATCCTGACTCTATTAAGTGTGTTAGCTAATGTTTCCTGCTCTGTGTCATCTGATGATTGTGTCATCTATGCCTTCATCCAAGTCATTTGTAAAAATGATAATTGCACAAGGCTAAGCACAGATTCCTGGGGCACTCCACTGGAGACCTTCTGCCACGTTGACATTGAACCATTAAAAACCACTTCTTGTGTCTGGCCATCCAACCAGTTCCACTCCATCTCATTATTTTCATCTAGTCTCTATCTCCCCATCTTCTGCACAACAATAGTATGAGATATTTTATCAACAGCTTTGCTAAAACCTAGAAAAAAGATGTCCATAGTACTTGCTTCACCTAGAATTAGAATCTTGTCCTTGGTCTCCTTTGTTGGATCTTTATCTAGGTCATGCTCACTAATTGTGGGTGTCCCCCAAGGCTCTATCCTGAGCCCTCTACTTATTATCCTTATGTACATAGTTCTTAGATCTATTTATCCAGCCCTAACCTTTCTCCTGACCTTCATTCTCACATCTCCAACTATCTATTGGATATCTTCCACAATTTAAATTCAACATTTCCAAAGCTGAACTCATTATCTGTTCCCCAAACCTTCTCCTCTTCCTTTCTTCCCTATTACCAGTCATCCAGGCTTCTAATCTAGATGCCAATATTTCATTCTCACCTCCCAGCTAAAATCCTGCCATCTGTAAGAAGTCTTCTCTGGGCTTGCTTAGTATTAGTGCTTTCCCTCAGAACCCCAATTAATTCTGTCTATCTGTTATTTGTACATCATGATTTGTATGTTTCTCCTCACCCCACCCCCATTATTTTAGGAGTTCCTTAAGGGCAGGAACTCTCTCTCCCAATGGATAGGAAGTTCTTTGAGTGAAGGGACAATTTCATTTTTGTCTTAGTTTTTTCACCATCCATAACACACACAGCATGTATATAGCTGGGGATGAGTTGATCAAGATACCCCTGATTAATTGATTTTCTCTCAAACCAGTTGATGTAATCAAAGAAAGTAAGGGACAACATAAAGGAGTTAATCAGAGATTAAAGTATTAAATGACATATGAAAGGGTGAAGAAGTTCTCTGATTAAAATTGATAGAATCTGAGGACAGATTGCCATTGACTGGTCAAGGAGTGACTATCCCTAATGACCTTTGAAAAAGCTAGATGTGGAGGGAACCAAGATGGCAGATTAGAGGTCGCAACCAAGTTAAATACAACTGAACAATAATAACAGCAACTAGAAAAGTCAATCAATGGGAAAGATTAAGTAAAGTAAATCCAGAATTTATCAAACAGCAGGAGCCTGGCCTTTGATCAACCCAAGGACATCAACTCTTGGGGTTAGCACTCCCTATTTGACAAAAACTGCTGAGAGAACTGGAAAGCTGTGTGGCAGCAATGAGGTTTAGACCCAAATCTTATGCAATATACAAGTTCCAAATGGATACATTCAGTGGTGGGATTCAGCTGGTTCGCACAGGGGCGGCAGAACTGATACCTAATTTTATGTTACCAGTTGTTAAAATGGCACTTGTAATCAGGGTTGTCTCTAAGGTGGGCAGCTACTCCACGTGGAAATCACATTTACATTCCTTACTCTTTTTTAACCTTCATCTGTGCAACAGCGTTTTCTAAGCACCTGCAGTAATGTTCACAGGGAAGCGTTTCTTGCTTCTCAAAGTGAGAAACTTGTTTATCTTTTCCCCTTTCCATCATCTCTTCTCCTCTCTACCTTCCCCTCCCATTCTCTCCTTGGTGTAGCTCCTGGCTTCTGATTGATCCAGTTGCAGGCCTAGCATCTCATCATCCCAAGCGCACAGGCTCTTATTGACTGAGCCCAGGTCTCAGCGGGGTGGTGTTTCGGGAAGGGCTGTTGGGGAATGCGTGTTCTGGGGCAGTGGTGCTTCAAGTATTTCAGACTTTGCTGTCACATCCTTCTTGGATGCTTGGAGTGGGGAGGAGATTGTTTTGTCTGGCTGTCTGTTGGGGGTGTTTTTGTCTTGGCAACTGTGGGTCAAGGTTCAGAGGAGGCACAAGCATCATTGTTTTCCACCCACCCCACTCTTCTGGTCCCTTTGCCAAGCCACAGGGTGGAGTGGCTGAAAGGCTGGCCTGCCTTGCTTTCTTTCCTCCTCCTCCTCCTCCTCCTCCTTCTCCTTCTCCTCCCCACCACCCCAAGCAGGTTTTCTGATAAGTGCCAAACAACTCTGAGCTCAATAGATTGCTTAAAAATTGGTGAATCTGTGAAACATGCGGTGGAATTTTTAAGGCTAATGGTAAAAAGCTGTCAGGCTTAACTTTTGGTTTGGTTTATATTTAGTGAGGTAAAAGATGCTGGCACACTTAGCACCCCTGTCCCATCTTAGTAGGCTCTTTTCAATACAAATAGCCTACTTTCTCCCCTTCTTTATTTCTTGCTTGATAGTGTCAGAGTCTATTGTCTCCCAAAAGAGAGAGGGTGCAAAACAGGCAAAGGGAGGGAGGGAAAGGATTGTTTCAAGTACTCCTAGGATAATTGATGGTAGGTGTTCTACTGAAATGACGGTGTCCTAGATGTTCTTAAGAATAGCCTTAACACCAGCTCTCAGTTTCTTCCTTGAGAATCTTGGGCAGGGCTATTTACAGGAGTTAAATCAGCAACTAAATATTAAGATATTTGTTATGTGTCCAGAACTGTTGGAGATACAGAAATAGAAAATAATCCCTTACTTCAAGAAGTTAAGATACTAGTTAGTAGAAACAAGACAACGGTACCAATAATGAGATGAATAAAAGATAGCCTATAATCCAGTGCTAAGTAGTTAAGTAGAAACAATGTCACATTTTTAAACAGGGCTAGGGCATGATTTTGAATGAGTCATTTAACTTATCTAGACTTCAGTTTCTTATCTAAATAATATGGGAGTTGGAGCTGATGATCCAAAAGGTTCCTTCCAGCTCTAAATCTCTGATCCCATGATGGTAATGACAGTTTAGGAAGGTTGGCTCATTTAGCGGTTTGCAGGATGAATTGGAGGGAAAGAGAAAAAATTGCCCTGGGAAACTAGTGAGGAGAGAGCTTTACTTCTGTTTGTGATGGAGAATGACTCAAGCATCTGCTTCTGGTGGGACTTCTGTGTTTTTTGTTATATTCTCAAGGCATCCAGATTAGCTAGCTACTGAGGTACCTATTAATTCTGAAATTCTGTGAAGTAAGTGTCAGAGCCCAGATGATGTCAAATATAGGATGAGCAAAAATAAAAACCTGAGATCTGCTCCCTGCTCACATGGTTAGAAACTTATGCATGATTTGGACTGAGGTTGTCCAGTACTTAATAACTTCTTACTAAGTGACTGATTCAAACAAAAAAATAACAACAACAATAGAAAACAAACCCAAAATGGTCATTAGGGCAGAGAACCAGTTGTTGACTTATTTGAATCCCACCACTGGCCTTTCTGACTCCAAGTCCAACACTATTCACTACGCCACTTAGTGGCCTGTGAGGGAAGTAGTGCATGAGCTTCAAGGCTCAGCTCAGATGCTCCCTTACTTATAAAGCAGTTCTTAATACCCCTGTTTCATAGTGCTCTCATGAGCCCTCCCCTGTGCACTTGTCTTTAACAAACTGTCATTTAGTCAATAAGCATTTATTAAGTGAATACTGTATGCCAGACACCATGCTAAATACTGGGTGTACAAAAAAGGGCAAAAATAGTCACTGCCCACAAAATACTCACAGTTAGTCTCCCTTCTTTCCCCCCTTCCCTGTCTCTTTCTCCCCCTCTCCCCACTCCTTCTCCTTCTCTGTGTCCGTCTCCCTCTGTCTTTCATTCAGTGACCCTCTCCATCTCTGACTCTGTTTGTCTGTTTGTGTCTGTATGTGTCTTGCTTGCTCAAGTTTTGTTACAAAGGATTTCTGGGGATGAGGGAGAGGGATTTATTCTGGAATGAAGGTGGTATAAAATAGATTTCAATAAAAATAATAATTTTAATTCAGAGGCAGCAGTGGAATGATGGAGGAAATTTCAGAAGCTGCCAAAATGCAAATCATACAGCAAAGATTCTGGGATCCAAAGAAGGAATTTCTGAGCAAAATTGAGTTTCTGGACCAAGCATGACACCTGGAGTTAATCTGAAACTTGTTCTTTGTAAATCCTATGAATCATGTGGGCTGTGTCTAAGATTGTCTGAGGAGTGGAAAAGACTATCTGTTGACTGTGAATACTTTCTCTGTGCATGTGTATGTGTGTGTATCTATATATGTGTTTATGCGCATATGTATGTGTGCACATGTGTATGTGTGTTGTACATATGTATGTTTGCGCATACATATGTGTGCATGTGTATTGTGTTTATCTGTGTGTGTTCCCAAATTTCAAGGATTATGTAAGTATCTGAGAAGGTAGGGGGCTGGCCAGAGAGATAAAGAGAGTTTCTTGATTGAAACTTAGGTGTGGTACTCAAAAAAAGAAAAAAGTTCAATAAAGCTTGTACTATATTCAAAGTATTGTCTTTTTTTTTAAAATTCATTTTATTTTAGTTATTTATTTTGTTTCCAACCCACTTCCCCTCTCTATCCCACCTAATCACTGAATAGAAGAAAACCTTCTTAACAAATATGCATAATAAACAAATCAAATTCCTGCACTGACCACATAGGAAACTTATCTCTCTCATCTTGAATCTATCATCACCTCTCTGACATGAAGAGTGGGTAACATAGGCTTCATTTTCAGTCCTCTGCAATCATGGTTGATAGCATTAATTAGAGTTCTCAAGTCTTTCAAAGTTGTTTTTCTTTATAATGTTAGTGTATAATTTTTTTTCCTGGTACTGTTCACTTCATACTGCATCAGTTCATATAGGTTTTTGCCTTTTTTCTCTGAAACCATCACTTTCTTAATTTCTTATAGTAAAATAGTATTCCATTATGTTCATATACTATAATATGTGTAGCTATTCCCCAATTAGAATGTTTGTTTAGTTAGTCTTTCAGGGTGCTCTCTTAGTTTCAAAAGGCATGCACAGTGACTTATTGGGCATAATTCCACATTGTTTTTCAGAATGACTGGACCAATTCACAGCTCTACCAGTTGTCCATTAGTACATCTGTTTTCCCATAGCCCCAATGTTTTCCAATAAAGGTCTTTTTCCTTTTTTTGTCATCTTTGCCAATCTGATGAATATGAAGTTGATTCTCAAAGTTGCTTTAATTTGTGTTTCTGTAATTATTAATTACAGAATTTTTAAGTACAGAATAATTAAGTACAGAATTAATTACAGAATTAATAATTAATTTGGAAAATTTTTTTTCATATGGCTATTGATAGCTTGCAGTTTTTTCTTTAAAAACCGCCTGGGCTATTTTGTGACTATTTATCTATTGGGGAATCTTACACATTTCAATCAATTCCTTATGCAGCTTGGATTTCAGATAAGCTTGCTGCAAAGGTTTTTTTCCCCATACACCTGCTTCCGTTACAATTTTAACTATATTAGTTTTGTTTGTGCAAAAAAAATCTTAAATTCGATATGACCAAAATTGTACAATTTGTCTTCTGTGATCTGCTCTGTCTCTTATTTGATCAGCATTAGGATTAGGTCAGGAACTCATAGATCTGAAAAGAAATTTCTTCCTGTTCCTCTGATTTGTTTATGCTGTCATTTTTATGTCTAAGTCATGTATTCATTTGGAGCTTATCTTGGTATAGAATATGAGCTGTTAGTCTGTATTAAGCTTTTTAAACATTTTTATTTATTTATTTTTAGTTTTCAACATTCACTTCCATAAACTTTTGAGTTTTAAATTTTCTCCCCCTTCCTACTTTACCCCTTCCCCAAGACTGTGTGCAATCTGATATATGCTCTACATTGCACTAAGCTTTTGCCAGACTGCTTTCCAGTTTTTCTAGAATTTTCTTTAGTAGATTTGTACTCGGTAGCTAAAGTCTGGATTAATCAAACATTGTGCTACTGTGATTGCATTTATGTACTTAATATGTTCCACTTTGACTTCTCTGTTTTAACCAGCACCAAATAAGTCTGATGGTTATTGCTTTTTAAAAAAAATTATTCTGAACTTAAACATCCTCCAAAAGAAAATTTCCATACACACAGCACAATACAAAAAAAGTATCTTAAATGAAATTGTGAACCTCTGTTTTGTATTGCATGATATATGTGTACACACATATGTATGTATATATGTACATATATAAAGCATATATATATATACGTATATATATATGTATGTATTCTGCATGTTTCTTCCAAAAATTTCTTGCTTGCCTGTGCTTTCTTCTGCATTTCTGTTTGGTCTTTTCTGTGTATTTTTTAAAAAAATGCTAAAATGGCTCCCATAACAAAATTTTTTTTGGAACATTATTATTGGTAACCTCTATCCCTTCAACTCTGTGCCTCTTCCCCCCAATTAAAAACTGAAAGAAAGAAAGAGGAAAAGCTCTTGTGACAAATAGTCATAGTTAAACAAAGATAATTCACAAAGTGACCATGTCAAAGAAATGCATCTGTGTCTGCCACCTCCCTGCCAGAATATGGGTAACATGTTTCATGTATATATTCTGGAGTTGTGATTGGTCATTAGGTCAGAGTTTTTAAGTCTTTCAAAGTTGGTTTTCTTTACAGTGTGTTGTCTTGTGTTTCTAAAATGTTACTTTAGTTCTACTTCATTTTATACTAACCAGGATTTTATTTTATTTTTTTACTTAATAGTATTTTATTTTTTTCTAATTACATGTAAAGATAGTTTTCAACATTCATCTTTGTAAGATTTTGAGATCGAAATTTTTCTCCCTCCCTCTCTTCCCTTCCCCATCCCCAAGACAGCAAGCAATCTGATATAGGTTATGCATATACAATCATGTTAAACATATTTCCACATTGCTCATGTTGTGAAAGAAGACCTAGAACAAAAGGGAAAAAGCATGAGAAAGAAAAAAACAAAATCAATAAAAGTGAAAACAATTTGCTTCGATCTACATTCAGATTCCATAGTTCTTTCTCTGGGTGTGGATAGTATTTTCTGTTGTGAGTCTCTTGGAATTGTCGTGGATAGTTGCATTGCCGAGAAGAGCTAAGTCTATCATAGTTGACCATTGCACAATGTTGCTATTACTGTGTACATTATTCTTTTGGTTCTGTTCACTTCATTCAGCATCAGTTCATGTAAGTCTTTCCAGGTTTTTCTGAAATCTAGTCTCTCATCATTTCTTATAGTACAATAGTATTCTCTTACATTCATATACTACAGCTTGTTCAGCTATTCCCAAATTCATTCATTCCCCATGTTCAGCCATTCCTCAATTGTTGGGCATCCCCTCAACTTCCAATTCTTTGCCACCACAAAAAGAGCTGCTATAAATATTTTTGTACATGTGGGTCCTTTTCTCTTTTTTATGATCTCTTTGGGTTACAGATCTAGTAGTGCTAATCAGGATTTCTGACAGTTTATTTCATTATTTCTCAATAATAGAATTGTTTCACAATAATATTCCACTACATTCTGGTATATCACAATTTGCCTAGCCCCTCCCCAGTAATCTAATGCACCTCTTTGGATTCTAATTCTTTCCTTCCTCTTCTTTTACACCCTTTCCTCCCTTCCCACCCTCTCCCACATCAGGATGTTCTTTGCTTGTGAGTCTCCAGTCAGAACTAGTCCTTCCCAATATTATTCTCCCTTTCAATACCTTCCTCCCCTTCCCTGCTTATTGCCTTGCTGAATCTGATATATTTCTATACTGAACTATGTTGCATTTGACCCTCTTTTGTCCACTTCAGAGAAGAGTGAGGTTCATCTGAGGTCTATTTAGCCTTCTTCCTTCATGTTTGTATCTGCTTCTTCTCACACATTCCAAATATGAGAAAGAGCAAGTGCCATCACTTCCTTCCTCCTTTCTACAGTTGTATATTGCTCCACCTCTCTTCCTTTTTCCCTTCTTAAAACCCTCAGAACATAACCTACCCACCCTTAGGACTGATGTTCTCTTCATCCCCCTTTCTCTATTTTTTTAAAATTCAGGTTTCTCAATATAATATCCTTTGAGGATATTAGAGTTCGAGAGAGACACTTTTTCTTCTACCCCTACTAGAATGTTAGCACTTTGTCATCATACAGCAACTTCCAGTTGTTCAAATAAATTACCTTTGTAGATTGCTTTGGATTCTTATATTTGTGTTTCATAATTCCTACTCAGCTCTGGTCTTTCCATCAGAGATGCCTGAGAGTCCTCTATTCCATTAAAATCCATTTCCTCCCTTGTTGGATTAGACATAGATTTGCAGGGTAATTAGTTCTTGGTTTTAAGCCTGTCTCTTTTCCCTTTTGGAATATGTATTTCAAGTTCTTCATTTTCAGTAGAAGCTTCCAGGTCTTGTGTGATCTTAACTGTTCCTTGGTACTTAAACTGCTTCTGTTTGGATGTTTGCAGTATTTTTTCTTTGATGTGGAAGCTCTGGAATTTGGTTGTGACGTTACTAGGTGTTATCAGTTTGACATTTCTTTCCTATGGTAATCAGTAGATTCTTCCTATCTTTACTTTGCCTTTTAATTCTAATAGTTCTGGGAAACTTTCATTTATGATTTCTTGACACATAATGTCTGGGATTTTTAAAAATGATGGTTTTAGAGAGAATCTTATATTCTTAAATCATTTCTTAAAATTATGTGTCTTAAACCTGTTTTCTGAGTTAATTATCTTTAATATCAGATATGCTATTTTTCTTTTATTTCTTTAATCTTCTGATTTTGTTCTGGTATTTCTTGCTGTACTGACTTTTGTTTAGTCTATTGTGGTGTAATCTGGGGCTCAAGGTTGGCATTTTTATAAGACTCTCTTCATTTGTGGAGAGAATGGATTACTCAATAGTCAATGCCTGTGTGAGAGGCAGAATTGGCAAGAGCTTTGGAGAGGAGATATCATGGCTTAATTCTAGCCTCTTCAGGGAGAAGTTCTTGGAAGGAAATGAAGGCTCTGGGAAGAAACTGTCATATAGGGGAGCCAGTGACTCAAGCATTTAGGGTTAGGGTTAGAGTCCTTTTTGAATGAGTTGAGATTGAAGACTCTTTCTCTTGGTTGAGCTGAAATATTTTGCTCCCAGTAGGAGAGATCATTTATTCTGTGGGTTATATTCTAATCGATATAGCTTTTCTTTTGCCATCAGTTTTGATAAATGGGTATTCTCTATTCACTCTGCGTGTTGGTCTTTGTGTAACTGGCATTTGGCAAGAAGGGAATCAAGCCTTTGGCTATAGCTATAACTTCCTCTTTGTGTGTATACTTTATATGCTTTTTGTCCAGTTTAAATGAAAGTAAAGGTCATGGGATGCTTTGTTTCACCCCTTCCTTCATGTATATTCTGAATATTTTTATCTCATAAGGTCCTGTTATGTGAAATAACGAGTTTCTTTCTCTTCATTTTCTTCTTAGTAGAGTCCCCTATCTCTTCCCATTTCCTTCTCCTAAGACAACAAACTACCACCACTGCCTCTATCTGTCTTATATAATTTTCTATATGATCCTTGAAGACATTAGGTTTTGAGTGGACATTTGTTTTGTCTCCTACTATTAGCATATAATTAATTCATTGCCACACAGTCCCTTCCAGTTGATTAAATATTTATATCTATGTTTCATTTGATTCCTCTATTTCCATTTCAAAATGTCTATTAAATTTCAACCTTTTCATTAGGAATGCTTTAAAAATTCTATACTTCATTAAAGATTCCTTTTTACCTTGTAGGATTATACTTAGTTTTGCTGGATAGGTTATCTTTTGCTTGTGAGCCTTTCTCTTTTACCTTTTGAAATTTAATATTCCAAGCTCTCCTTTTGTCTCTGGTGGCAGCTTCCAAGTTATGTAATCCTGACTGTTGCTCCTTGGTATGTGAACTCCTTCTTTTCTTGGCTTCTTGCAGTATTTTTTTTTAAACTAGGAAACTTTGACTTTGATATGCCTAGGAGTTTTCAGATTTCTCCCAGGTGATTACTAGTGGATTCTTTCTATTTTCACTTTACCCTTTGGGAGACCTGGGCAATTTTCATTTATTAAGACTTGAAATATGGTATCAAGGGTTTTTTTTGGGGGGGTCATGTATTTCTCACAGATGGTTTTTAATTGATCTCTCCTTGATTTTTTTTTTCTTCTGGTTTTTTTTCAATCTTTAATCTTCTTAAAATATTTCTTGTTGCTTCATCATTTTCTGTTTAAACAATTCTAATTTTCACAGTATTCAGTTCTTCAATAAGGTTCATCACCACCCATTCTAAGGGCATAATTCAACTTGCCATTCTTTCCTCCTTAGCTATTCTATTTTGTATCTTTATTTTCGTTTTTCCCAGGTTCTCTTATAGTCCTTGTGGCCAGAACATTTTTTTCCTCTGAGTCTACTTTGACTTGTTATAGACTTATTTTCTTCTTTTGGCTTTACTTCTTGGTTGTCTCTTAGTTGAAAGTATTTTTTCATTGTATTTAGCATTCTATTTACTCATATCTTCATTATTAGTTTCTGGATTGGGGCTTGTGCTTGGCTTAAACTTCACTATCATACTCCTGAATTATGTGAGCAAACCTGCTTTTTCCTAAATGTGGTAGCTAAGACTAGGTCTTACCTTTTGCAGGAATTGTTTAACCTTATTGCTTACTATGGTTTAGATATAGGTTGCTTGGATGCTGTACCACTTGTCTCATACTACAGCCAGAAGTCCAGGACTGCCCTGTTGCTGGTTGTTACTGGGAGTGGAGGTGAAGTTTCTTCTGCTTAGGCTCAAGGAACATTCTATGCTAGGTGCTGCGCTGAGCTTTTGTCTGGCTTGGGTAGTGACCCTGTGTGTCTGGGCTGCTCCACATCATGCTTTCAACCTACCCTGTCTTGTTCAAGGATTCCACAGAACTCTTGACAGTCATTTTGTGCAGTTCAGAACTGTATGGAGGAGTTTGTAACTCATTCTCTTTGTTTTTTATCATTGTTCTTGTTGGTGCACTTTTAGAATTTTACACCTAGGGAGTGGCTGGCATCTTCCTTTGCATTCTGGGTTATTGACTGAATAGTATAAGCTCTTTTACTTGGTCTTAAATTGAGATCGAATAAAAATTTACAAGGTCAACATAGCAAGTTCTATTGTTTAAAACTTAAAGAAGGATGCAGTTGTGTCTCAATTTAACATTAACATCAATAAGTTTAAATCTGTGACATAAATCATGACAATAATTGAAAAAATTAATTTTGTATCCTTTAAAATTTTACTAGGTGCTTTCTAAAGCCTTCAAACTCTTTTCCTGATTTAATATATTCTGTTGCAAAAAATCTCAAACACTATAATTAACAAAAATAAAATAATCACATTCTTGAATTTTACATAGAAAATTAATATATTACCATCCACAAGAATAGGGGCCTACTCAAAAGGCAATTAAGATTACCTTATATCTTTGAGGTTTCAAGGTTAGCATATCACCCTTCAGGTCAAATTAAAATCTGTGGATCCAAGTTTGAAGGTCTTATTGTGTAGCAGCAATATTAGTGGTCTGAGGTCCCTGAGTTCTTTACTCACCCATCTATGACCAGAAGTTGAGATTCTAGGCCTGGAACTGAGAGTCTTTATAAACCACATCAATGTTTTACAACAATCAGTTAGTCAGTAAGTAAGCATTTATTAAATGCCTATTATGAGCATGGCACTGAGCTAAACTCTGGTGATGCTGAGGTCAGGGAACTATGTTTTTAGGAGTGCTCTGGACCCCAAAATACCGACACACCAGGTCCTGCTCGAATGAATTTGACTCAAGCCTCCTCACAGCCAAACAGAAAAACAAAGTTTATTACAGATTCACCACATTTGGTTGCCTTAAGAAATCTCACCATTTGTGATGCTCATTTTCACAAGCGGGCCAGATTCCATCTGTGGTAGATAGAATCTGAGCACCCTCATGGAGGCAAAATGAAACTTATATACACAAAGATTGTGAGAGGGATCTAGGGTGGTCCTAGGGTGTTGGGAGGAGTGGTTTAGGGAGGGTCTTGGAGGAAGAGTCTAAGGAGGAGCTTAATGGGACAGGGGTGAGGTCAGACTCCAGGAACCAAGAGAATGGATTAAGGGTGGGAAGGGTGGAAACTACCCAGACAAAGGAGGGCTAGGCTAGGTTAAGAGTAACCTAGCCTACACATTTAGGCCTAGCAATAATGAAAGGCTTATGGCCTCCGGCAAAAGTCTCATTTAATGGGAAGACTCAAGGGGAGTTCAATCTAATCCGTTTGCCAGGTTTGTCTCCTTCAGGCTCTAAGCCATCAAGTTCCAGATGACTACTCAGACTATGTACTGCTTGAACTGGACCCATCGAGGCAGGGATAGCCCTATGCCCCTTGCCAGCAGGAAAAAAAATTTCAGAAGCTGAGACCTTTGCCCTTTACCCCAAAAGGAATTTGGGTCCCATTTGTTTGAGGGGGGAATGATGAGGTTTAGAGTGTCAGAGCTCCCTTGAACTCCCCTTGAATCTTCCCACTAGATGGAATCCGGCTGGTTTGTGAAAACAAGCATCACAAATGGTAAGATTTCTTAAGACAACCCAGTGTGGTGAATCTGTAATAAACTTGGTTTTTCTCTTCGGCTATGAGAAGGCTTGAGCTGAATTCATTCAAGCAGGACCCGGTGTGTTAGTATTTTGCGGTCTTGAGCATTCCTAAAAACATATGGTTCCCTGACCTCAGCAGTGATACAGAGAAAGGCAAAAAACTACTCTCAAGGAGTTAACAATCTTAACAGGGGAAACAACAAACAAATAAATATGTACTAACACGCTGTATACAGGACAAATAGGAAATAAGAGAAGTAAAGTGCTAGAACTGAGGGGTTAGGAAAGGATTCCTGCAGAAGGTGGGATTTGAGTTGCGACTTGAAGGAAGACAGGGAAACCAAGAGGTAGGAATAGGGAGGGCCTTCCAGGCGTGGAGGACAGCCCAAGAAAATTCTAGAGCTGAGAAATGGAAAGTCTTCTTCATGCGACAGTAAGGAGGACAGCATCACTGGATTGAATATGTAGAGAGAGCAAGGTGTAAGAAGAGTGGAAAGGGGAGGGAGTGTTGGTTAAGAAGGGTTTTTGAACACAGGGGATTTTGTATTTGATCCAGGGGGTGATAGGGAACCATTGGAGTTTATTAAGTATGGAAGTGAACAACTAAAAAACTTATCATACTCAAGGACATAAAGATTCTCTGTTGTTGCATCATTTATATACTGAATTGCCAGTCTTTTATTACATTCTAAATATTTAATAGTCCTTTTGTTTTTCATTTGTTTCAAGTGTTGTTCTAAAGAAATTGCTATGTACTCGCTACTTCCATTTTGCAGGAAAGAAGTGATGCTGTTGGTGGGTAGAGGCATCCTTAGATAGTATGTACTGAGAGAAATTGTTCAGACAGGTTTATATTTAAACACATCAGTTTTTAATATCCATGTCATGTTTCATAGTATAACTGACATTTTAAAACTTTAGAGTCAATTTCCTAATTATTATTATGATCTATATTTTTCAAATTCATAAAGGATTTTGTCTTCTTACATGCATTCTTTTTTTTAAAAATCTGTTGCAAATTATATTTTGAATACAATTATCAAAAATTTTATTTTGAATACAATTATCAAAAGTTAGCAAAGCATGTTACTACATAATGAATGTAGCTCCTCATTTCTTTTTTTTTTATATTTTAATTTATTTTTGACATGTTTGGTTTTCAGCATTGATTTTCACAGGCGTTTGAATTACAAATTTTCTCCCCATTTCCTC
>CM053623.1:220884377-220896893 GCA_028646595.1 Phalanger gymnotis
AGGAATGTAAACAAAACAGTTCAACTTTAGTAAGTCCCTTGCAATTTGTTTTTCTTGATTACTAGTCCAATAATTTTTAAATTATCTCTCCTGGATTTATTTTCCAGGTCAGTGGATTTTCCAACAAGATATTTCACATTGTCTTCCATTTTTTCACTCCTTTGGTTCTGTTTCATAATATCTTGATTTCTCATAAAGTCACTAGCTTCCACTTGCTCCAATATAATTTTTAAGGTAGTATTTTCTTGGTCTTTTGGACCTCCTTTTCCATTTGGCTAATTCTGCCTTTCAAGGCATTCTTCTCCTCATTGGCTTTTTGGAGCTCTTTTTGCCATTCAAGTTAGTCTATTTTTAAGGTGTTATTTTCTTCAGTATTTTTTGGGTCTCCTTTAGCAAGTCATTGACTCATTTTTCATGATTTTCTTGCATCACTCTTGTTTCCCTTCCCAATTTTTGCTCTATTTCTCTTACTTGCTTTTCCAAATCCTTTTTGAGCTCTTCCATGGCCTGAGCCCAATTCATATTTTTCTTGGAAGATTTGATGTAGGCTCTTTGGCTTTGTTGACTTCATCTGGCTGTTTGTTTTGCTCTTCTTTGTCACCAAAAAAAGATTCCAAAGTCTGATTCTGAATCTGAGTCCATTTTTTGCTGCCTAGCCATGTTCCCGGCCAACTACTTGACCCTTGAGCTTTTTGTAAAGGTATGACTGCTTCTAGAGTAGAGAGTACTTTGTCCCAAGTTTTAGGGGCCTTGTGCTGCTGTTTTCAGAGCTATTTCTACATAGCAAGATCTGCCATACCAGCACTCCTCCTCCCCCAAGAGCCACCAACCTGGACTGTGACTCAGATCCAAGCAGGCTCTACATTCCCTCTCTGATCTGCCACTTAATTCCTCCCACCTGGTGGGCCTGGGCCCAAAGCAACTGCAGCTAGAAGCAGCCCCAGAGCTGCACCACTTCCGTGCCCCTGGGATGGGGGCCAACTGTGCTCTCCTTTCACTCTGTTCTAGCAGCTCTGCCCACTAATCTTCTCTGTTGTCTTTGGTGTGTGTGGGTTGAGAAATCTGGTAACTACCACAGCTCAATGATTCAGGGCCCTACTGCCTGTTCTGCCTGGTACCCAGTCTAGTTGGTGCTGGCGTGGTCCATGCTGGGCTCTGCTCCGCTCTGTTCCCAGCACCGTGTGATAGACCCTTCCCCGCCACCATCCAGGCTTTCCTGGGCTGGAGCCCTGCTTCCTTCTGTTATTTTGTGGGTTCTGCAGTTCTAGAATTTGTTCAGAGCCATTTTTATAGGTGTTTGGAGGGACTGGGGGAGAGCTCATGCAAGTTCCTGCTTTCCAGCTGCCATCTTGGCTCCACCCTGCCCCCCATCATTTTTCAAGAAATCATTAAAGAAAATTGCCCAGACAGAGCAAGAGAGCCATGTGAAAATACAGTGTATACACTATTCTCTTCCTAAAACAAACTCCAAAATGAAAACTCATAGAAATGTCATTCCAAAATCCAAACCAAAAAATATTACAAGCACTGAGAAAGAATTAAAATACCAGAGAACCATAATAAAGATTGCACAAGATTTAGCAGCTATTACTTTAAAAGACATGGAATGAGATATTCCAAAAGGCATAACATAAGTTTTACACAACAAAGTTCTATAACCAATAATTTACCTGGTAAAGTTGAGTGTCATCCTACAAGGGAAAAAAATAGATCTGTAACAAAATGTTTTGATTAGGTGAGTAAAAAAAAAAGAAAGAAAACAAAGGAGAGGAAATATTAAGGGTAATGGGAGAAAAGATGGGAAAACTTGTTAAGACTCATTTTTTTTTTTTAGGTTAAGTCAGACTATCTGCAAACATGGAGGGAGTAGATGTCATTTGATCCTCTCTTTCATCTAAATTGATCAAAATAGTGCAGAATACACATAAAGAGTTTAGTATGGAAATAAATTTGACTCAACAGTGATACAGATAGAAATAGGAAAAGAGAAAATGGGAGTACAAGAGAGAGGGAAGATTCAGGGAGAAATTAGTCATAAACAAAACGAATCTTAGCTTGCAGAAGGAATAGTGAAGAAAAGGTTAAAACGGAAAGAAAAGGTTATAGCTTGAAATAAACAGGGAAAGAGGAGCATAGAGACAAAAAAGTGTAAGAAAATAGAAGAAAAGGAAATAAATAATTAACTATCATAATTGTGAATGAGAATGGGATGTATTCACCCATAAAATAAAAGAAGTTAGAAGATAGGACTAGAGAGCACAAATCTAACAAAATGTTATGAAAATTAAAATAAGGGAGTGAAGCAAAATCTTTATGCCTCACCTGAACACGAAAAAGCAGGGGTAGCAGCTATCATTTCAGAAAAGATAAAAGCAAAAATACAAAATTAAGAGATAAAGAAGGAAACTATATTTTGCTGAAGGATAATAGAAAATAAATTGATTTCAATACTGAACATATATGCACCCAATGGTATAACTTCTAAATACTTCAGGAAAAAGTAAATGAATTGCATGGAGAAATAGACAATAAAACTATAATGATGGGAGACCTCAATTTACCCCATCATCAGCCTTGATAAATTTAAGCAAAAAATAAACAAAAAGTAATGGGCCTGAATAGAATTTTAGATAAATTAGATATGTTAGATCGCTAGTGATTATTGAATGGAAATAGAAAGGAGTATTCATATTTCTTTTGACACCTTTTAAAAAATCGATAATAGAAAGCCATTACTACAGGAAGAGGCAAGCAGAGGTACACAGCCAAGATTTCATAGATTTTATGTAGAATTCAAGGAGGCCTTCCAGTTGTTTAACTGAACAGGGAATGGGAAGGTCTTATACAGCCAGCATGGGGATGTAATGTGTACCTTGGACCAGAACCTTAGCAATGCTGAGATATTCAAGGTCTTAAGGAATCCCAAGAGTGATGAGATGAGGCTGGACTTTAAACACTTTCTACCTGTGCTGCAGAGAGTAACAGAATCAGGACCAGGGCACACATGAATATGAGGTAGTGGGAATTTGGGTGTTTGATAAGGAGAATGGTACCATCCTAGCAACTGAAATATTACATGTGCTCATTACTCTGAGTCAGAAGATCACAGAGGAAGAAGTGGAGGTGGGTGTGGCAGAATATGAGGATAGCTATAGTTATATAAACTTTGAAGACCTAATCCAGATGGTGCTGAAAGACTGAGAATGACTCTCTTCTCATACAGAACTCTCTTTGTGAGTGTAAAAAATCATCCCCTTGCTTTTGATGCAGATATGTTCTCAGGGGTACCTTTATCCTTACTCTCAATTCCCATCATATGTCCTTAGACTGTATGTTCTCAGAATTCATCAAATAAACTTGCATGTATCTCGACTGTGAAGAGGAGGCAAACATACCCTATTGAGCAAATGGTATAAATTATTGGAGATAAGCTGGAGGCATTTGGTTATGTGTATAGTATACCTTTGGGGTCACCCTATCAAGTCACAGTCGTAGGTTGGGTCCCCCAACTTGATGACTGTGCCAGGTCAGTGTGAAGTGAGCAGAACATCCATATTTAAAAGACAATTAACTTTGAAAAACATAAGAGCTCTGGTCAGTACAATGACCAACTATTCCAGAGGACTGATGATGAAGCATATTTTTGAGTCCAAATTCCCAAAACTATAACTCACAAGCCCCTAACAGTGTGATTATAGTCAGCCAGAGGACACAACTAACTCAAAACAAAAATATTTATTAAGCTAGGACCCTCAGAACAGTAGCTATAAAATGTTCTCCCCAGAAATCTAGAACAAACTCTCCCAAACGCACAGTGTCAGGAGCAAGAGTCGAAACACACACGAAGTACATTAGTAGAGAGGAACACAAGTGAGAAACATGTATGACCAAGGCAATTTGCTATTCCAGTGTTGCAAGGCCGCTATAGTCTTTATTTTTTTAAAATTTTCTTTATTTTTATTTTATATTTTATTTTATATATATGTGTATATATAACATTATTTTATTGTATACTTCTTTGTTTTTTCATGTTGCTTTCCCAGGCTCAGCCTCTATGCTGGGCATATCACTTGTCTAGACTCTCTGGGTTTACTCCTTCTCAGGTACAGTATCTCCTACAGGGTGAGTAGCTCTGATGCAAAATCAAGACTGAAGATGAACATCTATTAAGTCCACAATACTGTAGAAATAGTTTATAGGACTGGTAGCAGATGCTATGGATATGAATGAAATTGGTAAGGAAGAGAATGTAGAGAAGAAGATCAATGTAGACCTTTGGGGAACAGTAACAAATCTTTAAGAGATGAGAGAGAGGAGCCTGCAAAAGAGACAGAAAAGATCACACAGGAATGTATTGTCATGGAAAGCAAGGGAAGAGAAAATAGCAAGAAGGAGTAAAGAAATGATTAATAGTGTCAGATATTACCAAGATTTCAAGGAAAATAAGGTCTGAGAAGAGGCCATTGGGGTGGGCAAGTAGGAAGTCATGATTGCTTTTTAAAAGAACAAATTTAGTTTAGTATGAGATTAGAAATCATATTGCAAGGGGTCAATGAGTGGTCCCTAACACAAACTTTAGAACTGCTCCAATCTTTGGCTAATATGACAGAAAAGGAAAATTATAAATGTTGGAGGGGATGTGGGAAAACGGACACTAATGCGCTGTTGGTGGAGTTGTGAACTGATCCCACCGTCTGGAGAGCAATTTGGAACTATGTTCAAAGGGCTGTAAAACTGTGTGTACCCTTTCACCTAGCAATACCACTACTAGGTCGGTATTCCAAAGAGATAAAGATAAAAAGAAAAGGACCTATTTGTAAAAAAAAAATGGTTATAGCAGCTCTTTTTTGTGGTGGCTAAGAATTGGAAACTGAGGGGAAGCCTATCAATTGAGGAATGGCTGACCAAGTTGTGGTATATGATTATGATGGAATATTATTATGTTCTATAAGAAATGACAAGCAAGATAACTTCAGAATAACCTGGAAATACTTACATGAACTGATGGAAAGTGAACAGAACCAGGAAAACATTATACGCAGTAATGGCAATATTGTACAATGAAGGTCTGTGAATGATTTAGTTATTCTCAGCAAAACAGTGAGCCAAGACAATCCCAAAGGGCTCATGATGAAAAATGTTATCCACATTCAGAGAAAGAGTTGATGTTGTCTGAATATAGACTGAAGCATACAATTTTTTCCTTCCTTCTTTCCTTCCTTCCTTCCTTCCTTCCTTCCTTCCTTCCTTCCTTCCTTCCTTCCTTCCTTCCTCCTTTCCTTTCCTTTCCTTTCCTTTCCTTTCCTTTCCTTTCCTTTCCTTTCCTTTCCTTTCCTTTCCTTTCCTTTCCTTTCCTTTCCTTTCCTTTCCTTTCCTTTCCTTTCCTTTCCTTTCCTTTCCTTTCCTTTCCTTTCTTCCTGTCTTTCTGTCTTCTTGTACAAAATGACTAACATGGAAATGTTTTACATGATTGCACATATATAACCTATATTAGATTGCTTACTGTCTGGGAGAGGGAAAAAGGATAGAATTTGGAACTCAATGCTTAAAAAAATGTTTAAAATTGTTTTAACATATAATTGGGGGGAAATGCTTTATAAAAAGGAATTGCTCCAATCTGGACTATTTGCCATCTTCCAAGCTTGCTTTTGGTCTTTTCAGTTCTGAATTTTTTCCTCTTGCCTTTAGAATGGACTGCCTTTATGTCTTTGCTTTGGTCAACCATTGTACTCCTTTATGATATTACTTCCTATATTGTCTTTTCTCTATAGGATTCTAACCAGACTCAACTGATCTCAATTTCTCTTTTTCTAAACAGTTTGCTCTTTCTTACCATTTCATACCCCAGGGTTCGTATATATTGGTCAAGTTCTACCATAATTATCTACTATCCTCTTATCTGCCAGTCAATCTGCAATTGAAGATTTAGCATCTTCAAAACCCACATTTATATATGATAACTTTTTATCTCTAGATAAAGTGTTGGGATCCTCCTAGAAAACAGATAGACCAGGCAAATAGGAATTAACCTTCAGGGCAAGAGAAAGTATAGGAAACAATTCCAGGTGTAGACATGTATTTAAGATCCTCAGAGATTCTCATTAGACCATCTAGCTCTACCTTGTCTCATTCTGTGAGCTTGAACCATGGTGATTTCTCTGTACCCTCTAACTCTGACCTCCAATGCTCCTGACATTAGCTTAGGAAATCCAATTCTGTTCTCCTATGCTATTCTCTGTTTTCTTGTGTCCCTGATCTTATTTCTTATTCGTTGCAACTACTTTACCCTAGATCCTACTTGATATACTTCCAAACCCCAGTAGGTTAATCTGTTCTAGAGACAGCTGAGGTACAGCAGAAAAACTACTACTGAAAAGGGAGTCAAGATAATATGGGTTCTAGTCACAACTCTGCCAGTACCTAGATGTGTGAACTTAGGCAAAACATTACCTTTCTGGACCTAAGTTTCTTCATTGGCAAAATGAGGGGTTGAACTAGATGTCTGCTAATGGTTTTTTTTTTTTATTTATAAATTTATGAGATTCTGTGATAATTCGAAAAAATATTTTTTTCTAATTAATAAGCATTTACTTTGTTCTCTCCCTCTCTTTCTCTTACTCTTCCCACTAAGAATAAAGAAAGGAAAACAAAATACTTTTTAACAAATATTCATAGTCAAGCAAATTCTTGCATTGACCAAGTCCGAAGATATATGTCTCATTCTGCATCTTGAGTCCATTACCTCTCTTGTCAGGAAATAGGTAGCAGAGTGCATCATTAGTTCTTTGGAATTGTGGTTGGTCATTGCATCGATCAGAGTTTTTCAAAGTTATCTTCGAAGTGTCGTTACTATAAAAATTGTTCTCCAAGTTCTGCTCACTTTACTTATTTTATTTAGCTTCATTTCACTGAAAGAATCTGAAGGGCCTAGTGGAAGATGGATTTTTAAAACGTAATATTTTTTCCCCAGTTACATATAAAGACAATTTTAACATTCAGTTTCGAAAAAAAATTTGAGTTCCAAATTTTCTCTCTCCCTCCTTCCTGCCCCCTCCCTGAGACAGTTAGCAATTTGATATAGGTTATACATGTCCAATCACGCAAAATATATTAAAAATTGACTATTTTGAAATTTATTTCTTCTGAAACCCTGGAAAGAAAAGTGTCCAAAACATCCTGCCAATTTGTCCTTTTAAAGTAGTTATTGGTTTACAGCTGTCCCTTTCTGTTTCTATAGGACATGAGAATACAGCTTAACGACATAATGTTGCAAGTGAATCGGATCATAAATCGCTACCAAGGAGATATCGAACTGAATGCATTCGGAAAAAAGAAACACTCTTCCTTGATAGAAAAAGATTCCAAAAAGTATCGAATGAACACATTGGAACAAATAGCCCAGAGTATGCAGGCTGCTGATGTTAAGGAAAGGATTCTAGCCGAACTTCTAGCCTGGTTGGAAGACTGGCGTAAGTTTACAATGGGTGTTTTAGAAATGAGCCACAGTTTTAACGAAGAAGAGAGACTAGAACAGGTAGAATGAACTGTTATTATTTGGGTCAGAAGAAGTTAAGGTTTAGCTTGATAATATATTGAAAACGACTTTCCAGGTAATGATGACTATTTTCCATACTAATGAGGATAAAGTCAACAATAAGAAATGAGTTAAAGCTGTAAGGAGAGGCATTTAGGTTAGTTGTAAGGCAGAATTTTCATGTTAGGAAAGCATGATTACTAGATTAAAACTATAATTTAAAAATAAAATTAAAAAAAAATTTGTCCAGGATGTAGTCCTTCCTGGAACCTAAGAAATGCTCCAAATTGATTTGACTTAACATTCCCAAGATCCTTTCCAAATCTGATTCTCAGTTCTAGACAAGATTACTCACCTTTTCTTTAGTCTAAATATCCTCTTTCCCCTATTCCATCTTTTTACATGTGGAGAAGCCTCATGGTGGAAGTAAATTCAAAATGTCCATGTCCCATTTCAGATTATTATGTAATGTTCCTAGCCAACAAGATAAACTCTTTCTCTTACTCTTTTCAAGATTCCATTTTGACTGAGGCAACCATCAGTGAAGAAGATGAAAAAGATTACTACAAATGGATATCAAGCATGGAAGCTTTGCCAAATGCCCTCAGTGCTGCTGAGCTCAACGTCAATTCCTTGATTGCCTTTAGCATTTATTTCTTAAAAGACAAGAAAAGATACAAGAAAAGATTAGGCAAGTGCTCCAAGCAGTTGAAACTGTTTAGTATAATTTGCTTTTTGTCTCCAATTTATGCTTTATATAATGGTACCCAAATTAGTTTTAAACTCTAAAGTTAGAATTTCCAGTGAATCTCAACTATATCTAAGTTGAAGAGAATGAGTATGACTCTTTGCCTTCCACTCCACGAACAAATTATCTGGGGAAGAGAACTGTTGGGGAGTGTTGGGGAAACTCCCAGTGACACCTGTCATCACAGTAAGGAGGTCAATCCTATATCTAACCTCATATTTGGTGATTGGAACCCAGCTAGTTTCTTGTTCCAAACTCCATAGAAGCAATACCTCTAATGGGATATGGGATAAGAGTTGTTCTTCATTTAATATCCTTTTTGTCTGTGGGGTTGATGGTTTATTCCAGTTGTCGTTTCCTAATAACAGCTCAAAAACATTCGGACTTTATATTCTTGCCTTGGTGTCCCTTTCTTTCAAAGCTCACAGGGGTCAAGTCTTCATCCCAAGGCCAAGCCTATGTCTCCAGTTTGTATTTTGGAGAGTTTGTGAAGGCCATTGAACCATATCCTTACTACTGTAGGCCGTTAGAGTTTATGGAGATCCTATTCCTTTTACATTTTGCTTTTTTTTTTTTCATGGGACAGAGGAAAGAACTTCAACTGGCCCTCATGCTAGGTTTGTCCTTTGTTTAGGCTTAAACCCTAAATAGGTTGTATTATCAAGGACTAGAGTTCAGTGCTGGGGGGATGGAAGGGCAAGGTGAGAAAAGAGATCCATTTCCTATTGTTTCTCTGATGTTTCTCAGCATCCAGAGGTACCATGTGGAAAGCCTGGAGAGAAAAGGTTCTACGGAAACCTGCCACAGGAAATCCTTTGAAACCAGAGCAAATGATCAAGGAAGAAGTTCTGACAAGCAACAAAGTTTCTGAAATCCTTGGCATGCTGCAGGAGCTCATCAGCTCTAACATGTTCAACAAAGGTGAAATTAATGCTATTAAATACATATCCTCAACTGCAGCAAACCTTCACAAGGCTTTGGGGTTCCAGAATCAAGAGATTAAAAATCTGATTTTCCAATGTACCACCATGGGATCAGAAATAAAAGAGTATTATGGGCTGGAGAAACAGACCTTTCAGCGGACAGTACAAATCCTCAGTGATAAAAATGAGGCACTTGAGAAGGAATTGCAAAATCAAGAAGAAAAATGCATGGAACTTCTTCAGGCTAAAGCAAATTTAGAACACCAGCTGAGTTTGGCCAATGCGGAAGCAAACTTACCTTCTGAGGAAACTATTAGAAAAAGAAGGATTATGCTACTAAAAGTAAAGGAAAAAATCAAGCAAGAATTTGAAGAGGAGCCAGTCTCATCTGCAGAATCTTCACAGTTAGAGCTGCCCTCAGTTTCAGAATACCTGGAAGTCCCTAAGAGAGAGCCTTCAGGCAGAAGATTGGCCAGAGGTACTGCTATTAAATGGGACCTAAGCAAAATCAAGGTTGATTCAGCTTCGGATAGTAAATCTTCCTCATTGCCAATGTCCCCTACCAGTCCTGGGAAAGCCCCCATAAGATCTTCAAAAGATACCCCTGAAGATCGTTCTAGAGCTCCTTCCCCTGAGGGGATATCTCCAACAAGTGTCCCAATGGATCGTACTAAGCTACAGATCCCTAAAGGGAAAATGAGAGGAAGTCCAGAGACAGTAACTGAATTAAAACCTCAGGAAAGCAGGAGGGAATACAGTCTTTTGACAGATATTCCTAAGGTGGACAGACGCCAGGAGCTGCAGCGCTTTGAGCCACCAGAGAGAAAGAAGTACAAGGAAATCCAATCCCCTCAGGAGGATGAAGTGGGAAGTGTAACCAGACTTGGTGAGTCACAAGCCAAGAGAAAGAGGCAAAAGGAAAGCCCACCAAAGGAAAGCGCACCGGCTCGTGAGGAAGTATCGAAGACCAGGGAATCACCCTCATTTGAAGAGGTTGACAAAGAGGAAGGTGGTAAACTTGACCGGGCTGTTAAGGAAAAGGCGACCAGAAAGGGAAGGGGCAAAAAGGAAAAGACTGTGCTAGAGGTTTCCCCAAGTGATGAGCGGCAAGTCATGCAGGACTATCAGAAAGCCATTATGTCTTTCTTGCAACAGAAGATTGACAGCCTAGGGAAAGCTGACTCCAAGATGGAATTTAAGGAAGAGGTACAGTCAAAGAACCCAGAGGTTCAAAAGTCATTAAAAACAGTAAGGGAGAAGATGGAGGAATATTTCCAAAAAATGGTTGAGAGTCTGACTAATACCTTGAAGAAATACAGAGAAAAAAAAGAGAAGCCTGGAGAGCCTGCTAAGACATCAAAGAAAGGCTCTGGACCTCCACCTCATTCACTTTCGAACTTAAGTGAGAAAATGGACCCGATGTTGTCCGACATGCTCAAAGTGCTTTTGTCTCAAGCCGACACCATAAAGGAAGAAACAAGAGAGAGAGGGGGAAGGGCTCGACTTGAACTCAAGGAGGAGCAGGAAGACAAACAGGACACTGAATCGGTGGATGACCAAACTTTGCCGAAGAATCAAGGCATGCAGTTCATAAAACAATTGCAGGAAGAGAGACGCCTCTGGAAGGAGACCCAAGAACAGATACAAAGAAAATTACATGAAGAGAATGCGTGGTTCAAGAGACAGGATGAAAAGAGGAGATGGGAGCTGAAGCAAAGGCAGTGGCAGGCAGAGGAGGAGGTGTGGTTGGAAATGCAGCAGCAGTGGTGGCAGCAGGAGAGAGAGCATGAGGAAAAGCGGAAGCAGTGGGCCGTTGAAGCAGCTCAGCATAAAATGCTGGATCCCCAGGAGCTGGAACAATGGAAGGAGCAAATAGCCCAAAAATATCAAGAACAGGTAGAATTTCAACTGCAGGAAATGCGGAAGCAAGAGGAGGAGCTTCGAAGGCTGTACCCGGAGAAGTTCAAAGAGTGGAGAAAAGTTTCTCAACAAATAGAACAAAAGCAGCAGGCTGAGAGACTGTCACAACATTGGGGGCCACAGACCCTGGACACTCTGACACAACAATCCCTGGTAGCTCCGGTGGGTGAGTTCCCTTCAAAGATGATGATGCCAGGAGTCAAGGATGAGGTGACTCCAGGACAAGACATGTCAGGTGTAAGAGGAGCCTATCTTCCTGGGCAGGAGGTTCCACTATTGGAGCCTCAGCCAGGGGCTGCCCCTGGGGAAAGGTCAGTGTCCACAGCTGTCTCTCAGGAAATCCCAATATCTGAGGCCCCTATGGAGTCCAGGGAAAGCCCAGTACCATGGGGCCTTCCTATGCCTGGGGAAACCATTATATCAGGGTACCCTGCAACCTCTGGGGAAACTCCTATGTCAGGGCCTTCTTCAGTCCTCAGGGAAACCCCAACATTGCAGGCACCTATTGCCCCTGAGGAAATTACCAGAGGGTGGAGCTCTGCTGCTCCTGGGCAGCCCCCAACATTGAGACCACTTTTAACCACTGGGCAGCCTCCAGCACCAGCGGCCCCTGCCACACTTGGAGGAACCCCAGCACCATGGTCCCTTGGTGCTCCTGGGGAACCTTTGCCATCCAGGCTCCCTGCCATTCCTGATGAGACCACAACATTATTGGGCCCTGCTGCCCCCAAGGAAGCCCCAGCTTCCCTTTTGGGGCCACTCCCAAAAGTGGAGGTCCCTGTTGCCCCCATTGGGCAACCCCAAATGTCATGGGCCCCTACAGCCACTGGGCAGCCCCAAACCTTATGGGCCCCTATAGCCACTGAGCAACCCAAAATGTCATGGGCCCCTGAAGTATCTGGGCAACCCCAATCTTCATGGGCCCCTGGGCAGCCCCAAGTATCATGGATTACCAAGGAACCTCAACAGGTCTCTCCAACCCCTGTGGCCCTTGGGCAACCCCAAATATCAGGGTGGCCTACTACTTCTGAGCAGTTCCAAGCTTCATGGGATTCTAGACAGCCCCTTCCACCTGTGGCCCTTGCTGCCCCTGGGGAGCCTCCCACACCTGTGACCTTTGCTGCCCGTGGGGAGCCCCCCACACCTGTGGCCCTTGCTGCCCCTGGGGTACCACCCTTACCTATGGCCCTTGCTGCCCTTGGGGAGCCCCCTACACCTGTGGCCCTTGCTGCCCCTGGGGTACCACCCTCACCTGTGGCCCTTGCTACCCCTGGACTGCCCCCCATACTTGTAGGTCCTGCTGTCCCAGGACAGCCCCCCACACCTGTGGTCTTTGCTGCCCCTGGATTGCCCCCTATGCCTGTAGGTCCTGCTGTCCCAGGACAGCCCCC
>CM053623.1:220904609-220926221 GCA_028646595.1 Phalanger gymnotis
CCGGCTTTCTCCGGCCCGTCTCCCACGTGGGTTTCCCGGCTTTTGTCCCATCTGGAGCAGCGATGCATGCCGAGCACTCTTCTAGCCTACAGATTCGTTCCTTCGGCCTTTCAGACTCTCCTGGCTGGGAAATTTGCCCCACTCAGACTTCTTGCGGTTTCCAACTCTCTCTCCTCCTATTTCCGCAAAAAAAATTTATGTGATATTGGAGCTAATTGTTTGGTAGGATGAGCTGTTCTTGGATTTTTTTTTCCCTTTGGGAGTTCCTTTATTGCTGGTTCGATTTCTTTGTCTGAAATTTGGTTATTTAAATTATCTATTTATTTTTATGTTAGTTTGGGCATGTTGTGGGAATATTAATTTATATCCTATAAGTTATCAATTTTATTGGCTTATAAATTGGCAAAATAGTTTGTAATAATTTCTTCTTCATTTGATGTGAATTCTCTTTACATTTTTGGTATTGATAATGTAGTTTTCTCTCGTTTTTAAATCAGAATAGCTAATAGTTCATCTATTTTATTAGTTTTCATTTAAACTAAAGACTAATTTTATTTATCAATTCAGTAGATTTTTTCCTTTCAATTTTATTGATTTCTTCTTTGATCTTCAGAACTAACATTCTTTTAATATTTATTTGAAGTATTGAGATTTGTTGCTTTTCTAGTTCTATATGCAATTCATTGATCTGTTCTTCATATCTTTTGTTGATGAAAGTGTTTAGAGATAAAAATTTTCTCGTATCGGGGGAGGGGGCAAAGGCAAGATGGCAGCTGGAAAATAGGGACTTGCTTAAGCTCTCCCCCAAACCCCTCCACATACCTGTAAAATATGGCTCTGAACAAATTTTAGAGGTACAGAACCCACAAAATAACAGAGGGAAGCAGGTCCCCAGCCCAAGATGGCCTAGATGGTAATGGGGAAGGGTCTATCTTACCGTGCTGGGAGCAAAGTGCAGCCCAATATGGGCTGCACCAGGACAGACCAGGCACTGAGGAATTCAGGCAAAGCAGGCCTCAGAGCCCTGAATCACTGAGCTGTGGCAATTACCAGACTTCTCAACCCACAAATGCAAAATACAACTTATCAGGTCAGTGGGAAAACTACTGGATCAGGGTGAGAGAAGTGTGTGGTCAGCCCCAGCCCCAGGCAGAGGTGGAGCGGCATGGCAGTAGCAGCAGCAGAAAGCTCCTGCGGCTGCTTCCAGAGCTCCAGCTGTGGTTGTTTTCAGCCCCAGGCCCACCTGATGGGAGAACTCAAGGGGCGGATCAGAGCAGGAGTGCAGGGAACACTTTGCTGGCACAGAGGCAGAATTCTCTTGCTTTGCCCTGCTTGGATCTGGGTCACGGTCCTGTTTGGCAGTTCTTGGGGGAGGAGGAGCACTGGTGTGGCAGAACTTTCTGTGTAGAAGTAGTTCTGAAAACAACAGTGCAGACCCTAAAGCTTGGGACAAAGTGTTTGCCACTCTGAAGGCAGTTATGACTACCCTGACAAAATCCTCAAGGGTCAAGTACTTGGCTGGAAACCTGAGCAAGCAGCATAGAAGGACTCAGACTATAGAATCTTTTTTTGGTGACAAAGAAGATCAAAACATACAGCCAGAAGAAGTCAACAAAGTCAAAGAGCCCACATCAAAAACCTCCAAGAAAAATATGAATTGGTCTCAGGCCATGTAAGAGCTCAAAAAGGATTTGGAAAAGCAAGTAAGAGAAGTAGAGGAAAAATTGGGAACAGAAATAAGAGTGATGTGAGAAAACCATGAAAGACAAGTCAATTACTTGCTAAAGGAGACCCAAAAAATACTGAAGAAAATTACACCTTAAAAAATAGACTTATCCAACTGGCAAAAGAGCTCCAAAAAGCCAATGAGGAGAAGAATGCCTTAAAAGGCACAATTAGCCAAATGGAAGAGGAGGCCCAAAAGACCACTGAAGAAAATACCACCTTAAAAATTAGAATGGAGCAAGTAGAAGCTACTGACTTTATGAGAAATCAAGAAACCATAAAACAGAACCAAAGGAATGAAAAAATGGAATACAATGTGAAATATCTCATTGGGAAAACCACTGACCTGGAGAATACATCCAGGAGAGATCACTTAAAAATTATTGGACTACCTGAAAGCCATGATTAAAAAAGAGCCTAGACATTATCTTTCAAGAAATTATCAGGGAAAACTGCCCTGATATTCTAGAAGCAGAGGGTAAAATAGAAATTGAAAGAATCCACTGATCATCTCTTGAAAAAGATCCCCAAAAGAAAACTCCTAGGAATATTGTTGCCAAATTCCAGAGTTCCCAGGTCGAGGAGAAAATACTGCAAGCAGCCAGAAAGAAACAATTTGAGTATTGTGGAAACACAATGAGGATAACACAATATCTAGCAGCTTCTACATTAAGCGATCAAAGGGCATGGAATATGATATTCCAGAGGTCAAAGGAGCTAGGATTAAAACCAAGAATCACCTACCCAGCAAAACTGAGTATAATGCGCCAGGACAAAATATGGATTTTCAATAAAATAGAGGACTTTTAAGCTTTCTCAAGGAAAAGACCAGAGCTGAATAGAAAATTTGACTTTCAAATACAAGACTCAAGAGAAGCATGAAAAGGCAAACAAGAAAGAGAAATCATAAGGTACTTACTAAAGCTGAATTGTTATGTTTCCATTCCTACATCGAAATATGATATTTGTAACTCATGAAACCTTTCTAAGTATTAGGGTTGTTTAAGGGAATATACATATATGTAGACAATGGGCACAGGGTGAGTTGAATATGAAGGAGTGATATCTAAAAATAAATAAAGAAATGCAATTAAGGGGTGAGAGAAATATATTGGGAGAAGGAGAAAGGGAGAGATAAAATTGGGTAAATTATCTCACATAAAAGTGGCAAGAAAAAGCAGTTCTATTGGAAGGGAAGAGGGGGCAGGTGAAAGAGAATGAGTGAATCTTGCTCTCATCAGATCTGATTTAAGGAGGGAATAACATACACACTCAGTTGGGTATCTTACCCTAAAGAAAGGTAGGGGGGAAACGGATAAGAGAGGGGGGATGATAGAAGGGAGGGCAGAGCAGGGGAGCAGGTAATCAAAAGCAAACACTTTTGAAAAGGGACAGCGTCAAGGGAAAAAAATGAATAAAGGATAAGATGGAGGGAAATATAGTTAGTCTTTCACAACATGACTATTATGGAAGTGTTTTGTATAATGCTGTATGTGTGGCCTGTGTTGAATTTCTTGCCTTCTCAAGGAGGGTGGGTGGGGAGAGAAGAATGGAGAAAATTTGGAACACAAAGTTCTAAAAACAAATGCTCCAAAAAAAGTTGTTTTTACATGCATCTGGGAAAATAAGATATACAAGCAATGGGGTAGACAAATCTATCTTGCCCTACAAGAAAGTAAGGGGAAAGGGGATAAGGTTGTGGGGGTGGGGAGGTGAGGTGATAGAAAGGAGGTCAGACTGGGAAAAGGAGAAATTAGAATACATGACATCTGAGGGGTGGAGGGAAGGTAGAAATGGGCGGAAAATTTATAACTCAAAATTCTTGTGGAAATCAATGTTGAAAACTAAAAAATATTAAGTAAAGAAAAGGAAAAATTTTTTGAAAGGCAGTAGAAAAAAATTTTCTCCTCGGAATTCCTTTTGCTATATCACAATTTTTTGTTACATTATCTCACTGTCATAATTTATTGTATGAAATAATCTATTTTATGATTTATTCTTTGACCTACATATCCTTTTGAATTAAGTTAGTCTCCATTTGAATTTGAATCCTTTCTTCAAGTGGCCTTAATTAAATTGCATTATGGTCAACATAGGATTCATTTGACATTTCTGGTTTTCCAAATTTGTTTGTGACGGTTTTATTATCTAGCATATAGCCATTTTTTGTGAAGGAGCCATATACAGTTGTGGTATGTGTATATTGCTGTATTATTCTCATTCGGCAGTCACCAGAGAACTATCATATCTAACTTTTCTAAAATTCTATTCAGTTCTAGGAAATTTATTAAGGTCCTCCACTATAGTTTTTCTGTCCATTCCTGCTTTCCATTTAAGTATTTAGATGCCATGTCAATTAGACCATGCTCAAGTATTGTTATTATTTCACCATCTTTGGTGTTTATCTCTTTTAATCAAGTCTAGATTTACTATTGCTACCCATTGCTTTTTAAAATGTATGTGAGACCTAACAAACTGTCTACTAAAACAAATTCTCTCACTGGCCATGCCTGAAAATGTATGTCTCTCTGCATTTTAATGTCATTACCTCTCTAGCAAGAGATGATGATGTGTTTCATCATCAGGCTTCTGGACTCATAGTTTATTATTGCATTGATTAGAGTCCTGTATTTATTCAGAGTTGTTTTTCTCTTTAATTCCATGTATAAATTATTCTACTAGTTTTGCTTATTTCACTCTGTATCAGTTTATAGTTTGTAGTTCATAGTATCCTCTGAAACTGTTCATCTTGTCATTTCCTATGGCAAAATAATATTCTATTATGTTCATAATTTGTTTGGCCATTCCCCAATAACAGGACATCTATACCAATTTTCAGTTTTTTGGCTACTATGAAAGAACTTCTGCTGGACTTGCGTTCAAATCCAACCTCAGCTATTTACTAGCTCTGTGACTCTGGGCAAGTCATTTAATCTATTTTAGTTTCCTCATCTGTAAAGTAGAGATAGTGATAGCACCTTTATTCCACAGTTGTTAGTATAAAATGAGAAAATATTTATAAAACCATAAACCATAAAACCATAAAAAACCATAGAAAGCTATATGAATACTAGCTATTATAGTTGTTACATATAGGTCCTCTCTTTCATCTCTTTGAAACATAGGTCTAGTTATGGTATAGCTGGGTCAGAGAATATGCACAGTTGAGTAATTTTTTGGGCAGTTTCAAATTGCTTTCAAGAGCAGCTAAATCAATTTACAGTTCCATCCTTTGTGTTCCTGTTTTTCCCATATTCCTCTTCAACATTTCATATTTTCTTCATTTGTCATCTTTGCCATACTGTTTCTTTTTCCATCTGCTTTGTTATTTCAGTTGCTTTGTAGCATTTAAACAATTGTATTGACACTCTCCTTCACCTTTGTTCATTTTCTATTTTGGTTGATATTCAGAAACTTGTGGAGATTTTTTTAAAGCTGTTATTCTTCTTTTTCTGCCTATGTGTATTCTCTTTCTAGGTAAGTCATTTGCCCTTTGAATGCTCAAAGCAATTTTCTTATTTTATATGAAGCATTAGTTTATGTATTTTTCCCAATTAAATGTAAAAACAATTTTAATACTTATTTTTTTTTCAATTTTGAGTTCCAGATTTCTCTCCCTCTCTCCCCTCTCCCTAAGATAGTAAGCAATTTGCTCAACCATGTAAAACATATTTCCATATTAGTCATGTTGTAAAAGAAGAAACATACCAAAAGGAAAAAAAAACCAAAAAAATGAAGTGAAAATACTATGCTTTGATTTGCATTAAGATTCCATAGTTCTTTCTCTGGATGTGGATAGCATTTTTCCATCATAAGTCCTTTGGAATTGTCTTGGATCATTGCATTGCAGAGAAGAGCTAAGTCATTCATAGTTGATCATTGCACATGTTGCTATTACTATGTACAATATTATCCTGGTTCTGCTCACTTTACTTTATTAGTTCATGTAAATCTTTCCAGGTTTTCTGAAATCTGCCTGCTCATCATTTCTTATAGCATAATAGTATTCCATTACATTCATATACCACAACTTGTTTTTATTAATTTTTGAGGGTTTATAAGATTCTAGATCCATTTGAACCACTCACTAAACCTTTCTTGCCTGGAAAACCTTGATACATAGTATTTGTATTGTTATAATCCTTAAAATAAACTGTTTTTGCAGTTCTTCGTTAAACCACAGGTTGTTTAATAATGTGTTCTTTTAATTATCATATTAACCTTCATGTTTTCATCATGTTATCATAGTTTACTTCTAGTTACATTGTATTGTATTTCATAAAAGTAATACCTAATATTTTTTCTCAGTTTTTCTCAATTTTCCTAAGACTTCTCTATGATCAAAAATGTGATCGATTTTGGTGAGCATTCTCTATGTAATTGTGAAGTACACACAAGGATCACCATCATCTCCCGCTGTGACTTCCAAAGTGATTTTCTTCAAGTCTTACTATGTCACTCTTTCTACTCAATAAATATCATCATTGCCTCTAGGATCAAATATAAATTCCTCTGTTTAGCATTTACAATTCTTCGCAACTTGTCCCTTCCTATGTTTACAAGTTTCTTATACATTACTCCCTTCCATGCTCTCTGAAGTCTAGCCATATTGCCCTACTTCTCCCTATATCTTCTGTTGCCCATCTTTGGCTTTTGCACTGGTTGTCCTCTGTGTTTGGAATGTTCTTCCTCCTTACCTCTACTACTTAGAATCCCTGGAAAAATCACAGAACCTCTCAGGAGTCTAGGCAACTGCCTCATAGTCAACATGGCAGAGAAGGTGCAGATGTGCATTTGGAAGAGGGAAGGAAACGTTACCATCTTTATGACAGGCTTTCGATCTAGAAGCACATTACGTACCATGTGTCCATATTTGTTTTTATTTTTACAGGTGAGGTTTTATATTTTGGCTAAATCTCTTTTTTACTCAGTAAATATCTGAATATTTCATGGGCTTCCTTCCCCTCTTGCAATCACCATTGTTAATGGAGGTAAATGTGGTATAATGGAAAATGAGCTGCCTTGAGTTAAGAGACTGGAGTTGCCATCCTGACTCTGTCACTAACCTGCTCTGTGACCTTCACCAAATCATTGATCTTCTCTGGGCCACATTTTATGCATTTGTAAAATGTCTAGGTGAGACTAAGGTGGATTTCTAAGGCCCCTTACAGTGCTAACATTTTACTCTTCTTTGTATTATTTATTCTTCCTTGTTTTATCTATTATTCACAATATATCTCGAAACTTTGATAAAATGATTTATTACCACTAGTTCCTATCCTCCCTCCCCAACTTCCCAGGTCATCTATATCTTCAGTAATGCTTTTCACACTATTTTTGCATGCATAGAATACAAGACAACAGATAGACCATCTGAGTGACACATTCATGCCTGCTTCTCTCTGTTCTGGATGCCACCATCCTTCTAGTCACTTAAGTTCACAACCTTTCTGTCATCTTCAGTGCCTTGTTCTTATTTGTCCCATGTATGTGATCAGTTTTTAAACCTTGTTATTTCTGCCTGAACAATATTTCTCATTCACACTCCTTTCTCTTTAGCCATAGGCAATATAACATAATGAAAAGAGCACTGGCTCCAGAGTCAGAGGACCTATGTTCAAATCCTTTCTTTGATGCTTACTTACTGTGTGACCTTGGGTACAATGCCAAACCTCCTTAGGCCTCAGTTTCCTCATTCGTAAAATGAGAGTTAGACTAGATCAGAATTTCTCAACCCATTTTGTGTCCCAGATCCTTTTGGTAGTCTGGTAAAGCATACAGACCTCTTTTCAAAGTAATGTTTTTAAATGCACAAAATAAAATACATGGAATTACAAAGGAAACCAATCATATTGAAATACAGTTGTCAAGATATTAAAAAGAACAAGGTCACAGACCCAGGTTAGTAGTGGATTTGTATCTACGTGCCTATGATCCAGGTTTATATTTATGTTCCTATGATCCACATGAAAGGAATTATCCCCTACCAAACCCTGCCTCCCAACTCTTCAGATTAATATAATCAGAAAGAGTAAAGTTGGTGGTGAAGAATTTTCCTCTATGAACATAACAATGTAGTCACATGTTATGAATTGTGTACGTGTGTGTGTGTAAAATGCTGTCTGTGCCCTATGAACCTTTTTGATTTAGACAAGAAAGGAATAGCATGATTGACTAAGCAAATAAGCTAACCATACTTTGGGTGGGGAACTAAAGGAATTTCAGGGGTCATGGTTTGGGAGTTAGTTGTAAGCTGAAGAGTTTCAAGCTTGAAGCCAGAAGTGGAGAAAGAACTAGGTCTCTGAGAGGGAATTGTTCTTGAGGATGAGAGGGATTCTTTTTGCCTCCCTTCCTGCTCCCATCAGCCAAGTTATCAGAGTTACTGGACCAATAAGAGACAACCAATCATGAGCAGAGAGACTCACTGAGGACAGATGTAGAGAGCCATCCAAGGGAGAAAGTGCCTTTAGGGAGTGTCTGATCCTTTGTGGTGGTGTAGAGAGCTGGCAGTGGCTTCAAGAAAGGAGTAAATTCTGGGACCCTCGCTGAGTGGCCCACCCAGAAGAGACAAATCCCACGTTTTAAAGACGAGGGCCAGAAGGAGAGAGAATACAAATCTTAATCTTTCTTCTGCGGTAGCAACCCAGCAGAATTTTTTCACTTCATGAAAACCTCTCCCAGAAACAAGGCTACATCTATCTATATGTATGTGGTCTCCCCAATTGGAATGTAAGCTTCTTGAGGACTGGCACCATTTTGCATTTATCTTTACATCCCTTAATAAATGCTTGTTGATTGATTGGTTAACTGATTGATACTCCTGAGATGCTAAAAGAATGATGTAAAGACCACGAGTATGTTGGGTAAATGACCCATGGAGGATTTGTGAATATAGGCATGAATTAGATGGATCAAAAGGCACAAAAGGGTTGTAATCAGCTTAAATGGAAGAAACGTCCACACTGATGAAATCATAGGTGCATCAAAAAATGATTTTCCCCTATCATTTTATTATATTTGACTTTTTAAATACCATGGACAGTGAATGCCAGCATTCCTAGTACTATAGTAAGCATGAGTAGTGCATCCTCATGTTTTGTTTCTATTTCTCAAAAGAATGACTCTAATGCTCCTTCATTTACTTTAATATTAACTCTTGCTTTTTAAAAATTTACATTTAGAAACATCCCATATCTTTTTCTTTTTAGAATTTTAATGATTCATTTTAATTTTTTATGGAATGGCCTCTCTAGATTTATTAGTTTTTCACTATTTTCTTAATGTAATAAATTATGTTTCTGTTTGTTGTATCAACTTTGCATTCAAAAATAAGCCCTATATAGTGTATATTTAAGTGTGTTGTATTCTCTTTTCTAGGATGTTCATATCTATGTTCGTTGGTGAAATTGTTCTATACCTTTATTTTTTTGGTGTTGTCTTTGTCAGATCTTGCGATCCAAACCTTGTTTGCTTCACAACACAAGTTGGAAAACATACTATCCTGACCTAGACTACAAGAGTGGGACTGTGAGGCCTGGAAAGTTCTCTGGCTGAAGAGGGGAATACACCAAAGCAGACTAACCAGAGGGCAAATACAGAGGCAAAATCCATTGAAGCAGACAGGCAGAGGTTAGATCAGAGGAGGCAGTCAGTCAATGAAGGCTGCTACTGAGGAGCACAAATACATGGTTGGCCTCTGGAAGGACAGGCAGAGGTAGATTCTGAGGAAGCTGACAGAGCAGGAAACAATGTAGGATAAGAAAGGGGTCTGGGAGTAGTTGCTTGGAAACAAGACCAACAGGCTTAAGCTTTTTTTTTCTTTTTATTAAAATTTTTAAAATTAACAAATCTATTTTCTCTCTCTGTACCCAGCAAAGAAAAGCAAAGCAAATTAATTATAGCAAATATTCATAATAAAGCAAAACAAATTTCCCTCAATGACCATTTATCTAAATCAACATAGGTATAAATATAGCTATAGCTATAAATAGATACATGCACATATATTCACATACATACATACATATGTCTCATTCTGCACCTGGAATCTACTTCTTTGTCAGGAGATGGATGCCATATTTCATCATTGGTTTGCTATAGTCATGGATGGTCATTACATCTTCAAAATTGCTCATTTTAAAAATTGATATTATAGGATGCATTGTTATTCTTGTTCTGCTCATTTCACTCTGTATCAGTTCATACAAGTCTTTCCCATGTCTCTTTGAAATCACTGATTTCTTACAGCATAAGAATATCCCATTACGTTCATATACCATGATTTCTTCAGCCATTCTCCAATTGAAATTACTCATTATATGGGAATGGATAGAATATTGCAATTCTGAAGTCAGAGAAACTAGGTTCAAATCCTACTCTTGATGCTTACTCCTGTGTGACCTTGGTCAAGTCACTTAACATCCATGTATCACCTATAAAATGAGGGTTTGCACTAGAGGATTGAATGAATGAATCCAAATATTAATATCTAAGTATTTTTTATTATAGTTGTTATATATAATTATTGTATATCATACATATACAATTATTATAATAGCCAAGTATTTCTTAGACACCTACTGTGTCCAAAGCACTGTGTGCTAAGTTCTGGGGATAAAAATAGAAAAGTAAGAGGTCCCATTCTCAAGGAGCTCACATGGTGATAATCTCAGAGATGGACTCTGAGATGCCTTCTAACTCCCAGTCTATGATCCTAAACCCAGACTTTGCCATTTCTCTTTATAGGCATCAGTTATGCTGTTGGCAGCACTGACATATGTCTGCTTTATGTTGCATTATAAACTAAAAGTTTATAAGTATCCAGTGAATCCATCATGGAGGAAAGGAATAAAGAAGAATTCCTTATTTGTATACTCTTCTTTCCTCAGTTGGTCTATTTACATCTTTTATTTCTTGTATGTCAGTTTTGGTATTTTGTATTTTTTCAGATAGCCACCCATTTTTGCTTGGCAATGAAATTATTAAGATATTTCTGAGACTAATAATTCTCTCTCTGATGTCTCAGATCTCTTTTGTATTAGATACTATAGATCTTTTCACATCCTTGGCATTATTGATTTATACTTTCTTCTCTTAATGATGAATTCTGCTAACATTTTTTCAATTAGTTAATTTTTTTTAACAAACAGAATATTTCATTCAGCCTATCTCCATTCCAGTTTTAGTATTTTCTTTTTTCTGCTTCCTTTTGATTTACCACATTGTTAGTTCCCCAAATCCTTCAGGTAAAGATTTGTTTCATGATGTTTCTCCTTTTCTTTTTGACTAGCATAGGCATCTGGAGTAATAAATGTTCTTCTGAATACTGTTTTGGCAGCACTGTATCAATTTGACACACTGCATTTATAATTTTTTTAAAATACTGTTATTAGATGTTGTGTTTTTTACCTATCCTAGTCACTATCTAAGAATTTTTTTTCATCTTTATGCATTTAGATATATGACAAGGGCACATGAAAAGGTGGGGTTTTGTGCAATAGGACTGCAAAGGAAGATGGAAGCTAGGAGATTAAGGGCTTTCAATGCCTAAGAAGCTTGGATTTTATTTGGTATGGAATAGAGGGCCATTGAAGGATTTCAATTAGATACATGATATGAGATTCATTTCATAGTGGTGTGTAGTACAGATTAAGGGAAAATGAAAATATTAAAGACAAGTCAGTATACTATTTCAGTAGACCAGTATAGAACTAAGAGGGCTTGAGTTTGGGTAGTGGCAGTAGGAATAGAGAGAAAGGGATAAATGAAGATACATTTCATAGGTCTTGTGGGAAAAGATTGAGTTTCGAGCATGTTGGGTTTGAGGTGCCAGAAAGATATCTCATAGAGATGTCCACTAGGCAATTATAAATGCAGGAGAAATTCAGGATAAGAAAATCTAATTCATGAGAAAAACTGAAGCTTGAGATAGAGATCTGGGAAGACATCTTCATAGAAGTCATCAGCACCATGGCTAACGATAGTGGAAGAACTGGCCACAGTTAACTTGGTCAGCATTACATCTAGAGAAAGCAGCAAAAAGAGCTGGCCATAGGTGGACTGTGTTGTGCCACAATTATGGACAACATAGAGTAAGGAGATTTAGATAGAGAAAGAGAGGTACATTCTTCCAGTAGAAATTGGACTGCCTGTACCTGTGGAAACTTTTAGATTTAGTTGCTTGTTGAGAGAAATTAGTTCCCACATAAGCCTCTTGAGAAAGGTACACTATATTGTCTGGGATATCCAGGAGACTTCCTTGGTATAGAAGTATCCCCTCAGTATGCCCTTCCCCTGTGGTGAACACATAGGCTTATATAAAATCATTATTTAGAACCACTGCCAAATCTGTTGATATCAGATATTCTGGCAACAGTTCGGCTACCATGGAGCTCTCCCAAAATTGCCAAAGACATACAACTTCTTTAGAATTAGGCTAAGAGAATGGAAGACAGACTTTCCAACAAAATTTGGACATTTTGATCACTTAGTTATATTCTTTAGGCTGGCTGGTGTGCCTATAATTTTCTAATAATGTGTCCTAACCTATTTAAATGACATTCTAATTTTCTCAGCATGAATAGAAATATAGCATACACCTTTAAGAAAGTACTCACCTGGTAGCTTTGCCATAGTTTATACTATTCATCTGAGGAAGTGCACCTTCCACCAGAGCCAGGTAAATTTTCTGGAACTTGTGGCAGAATGATCAAGAATGAACCAAATGTATGAATAGGTCATATAAGACTGGCTGCTGCCAGTGGGAGTTTAGGCTCTGAAGTTTCACTAAGAGATCTTTTACATTCTAGAATACCCAAAACTGAGAGAACTCTTAATGGAATTGTAGAGAAAGGATGTACATGTATATATCCTATAAATATATATTTAATATATATAATGCATTATATATAATATAATAAATACATGTCCTATAAATATCCTATAAACCTATCCTATAGGTATCCTATAAATGAGTGTTAGCCAAAAGGGGACCTTCCTGATGCTGAAGAAAATTTTCATGGCCATGCCCTTGGAGATAAACTCAGACTATCCATTTTTTGTGGTAACAGACAGGGGGTAACTGGTTAGGCAGCCCTCTCTCAGCAAAACTTGTCAGAAAGGGGGAAGTGTCAAAGCCTTGAGGCCGAATGCCCCCAAATTGTATATTATTCCTGCCGGTTGATTTTGACAGAAAGGAATTACATCATGACAGACTGGGAGCTGCTTGCTATCAGTTTGCCCAGGAGACTCGGCCACAGTACTTGAAGGAAACTAAGCCACCAGCTGTGATGTTAACAGACCACAAATATTTAATTCACATCAAGAAGACCAGAGATATTGTGATGCCATGCCAAGTGAGCATCATAATTTTGTAGATTTTTTTTCTTTGGGTGATTCAGGTGTCTGGAATGAAAAACTCTTGCACCATTGCAGAATTTGAAACATGATAAAGATAAGATCTGGACAGAGCCCTTATTTATTCCCAGGATGTGCACAATAGCAGTAAAGAAATAGGAAAGGTTCCAGCTGTGGTTCTTTGGGAAGCAGGTCATAGTACTGCAGCATGAGAGAGGTCTGATTGGCTCACTATATCGCTATATTGCTGTCAGCCAGATGGAGAGGGGAAATGAAAACCAAAAATTTTAAGTATTGGCACTGTTGGTCTCCCAAGATTATTTTGAGTTCCATCCAAAAGTGTGATCAGTTTCAGCACACGAAGAGACTCCAGTGGAAGTCACAGAGAATCCAAAAGCCATTGGCAAGACCTGTTCAACTATGATATTGAGTGGGGCTTAGTTTTGGCTAGATTAACTGCTTTATTTAACTAGATTTTATTTTGAGTTATCACTTTATATTGATTTATCAGCGTCCCAGGGGAACATCACCATTCTATCAGAGTTTATTTCTCAAGAATATGGTATTTGATCCTATGTCCCAAACTATTATCTACCCTATAGATGGTATATGGTATTTCTAAAGGAGGTCATCCACTTACAGGAGTTTCCTGTTTGACAATGGATAGGCATCAGAATTTGTAGCCAAGTTCTAGAAGGGAAATGAGAAGAGTTAGAGTTTCAGCTATTACTTACTACAGTCTACTACCCACAAACCAATGAAACATGGGGAATGTGAACTAGGTTATTGAACTGTATCAATCCTGTTAAACCATGCACTTGACTACAAGATTGGGTCTGGTTCTTGCTAATGGATTAATTTACCAAGAACACAGTACACTTTGCTCTTGGAAACTCTGCTTTTCAGGCAGCCTATGATTCCTCCTCAAATATAGACCTGGCTGAAATAAGAAAGACTTAGCAAACTTCAGCTTTGATAAGCTGAAACTAACACCTGCAAAGAAAAATCTGGGCCACTTGGCATGCATTAAGGTGGACACAGGAGTAAGGGAAATGGCAGGGGAACCAGTGAAGAACAAAATCTCCACTGTGGGAAACTGGAGGCCACCTCTGGTTAGATCATAATCATCTTATGGGATTTTTGGCGGGGGGGGGGCTGTCCTCCCAGGCTTTTGACAATAGATTGATATTCAGGTCCATTCACTGTCACTTGGAGAGTGCACCCGATGACTTATGAGGTAGGACTAAAGTGAATCTTCCAGATTCACCCAATCTTTCATGTTTTGTATAGTTAATAGGTATTTCAAAAGGCAAGTTGATACAGAAGGAAGAGAACAAGACTAGAAGCCAGAAATATCTGGGTCCAAGGTCTGCCTCTGCCATATACTTTCTCTGTGACCCTGGACAAATCACTTAACCTCTCAGGTTCCTAGGTAATTTTCTAAGACTTTAAATTGCACAGAAGGTGCCAATCTGCATTGATAGAAGAAGATTCCTCACATGAGAACTCACCATACTAATAAAATCACAAGTTCTGTCCCTGTCTCTATCTCTAACTGGTATATTTCTAACATTCCCTTGATAATAGCAGGAATGACCCACTCCTTGTAGATGCATGTAGGAGATGAGTCTGGGAAATTTTGGATTACCAACAAGAAAAGACAGAAGTACTATTTGATTGACTAGAAGGAATGTGATCCCTAGGACCAATAGTTAGTTATAGTTAGTTGAAGATGTTTTAGTTGTAGTTAGTTGAAAGTGTTTATTGCCTCTTCCTGGTTAGTGATTTTTTTTTTATCAAATGCATGCAGATAGGCTATAACCAGGGGAGGAGGGAAAGTGTTACCAAAGGGACATACTGTATGTATTATTATTGTAATTTGGACAGTATTTGTAGCAAAATAGTTCAGTCTGCATTTAGGTTAAGGACAGAATTGAAGAGGGCTATGTTGCACTGCCATTATGGTCATTGGGGGTAGAGGACAGTGGGAAGATTTAAAGATAAGGATGAGCAGTGTGTATTGTCCATTGATCCATAGGAAGGTAGTCAGGGAAGCAGTGTGTTGTGTAGATTTTCTTTTCATTTGGGCATCTTGAGTGTTATGACTTTGTTAAAAAGACAAAATTATACCAAGTGGGTCTGGAGTTCCATTTTTCAAGAAGATATGCACCTTTGTGGAAAGCCACGAAACTCAGTGGGAAAATATGTGAAATATGTGAAATTTAGGTGAAGACAAATGGAAGGAAAAGTATGAGTGGTATTGTGTTAGGATGATAATGCAGGTGAGCTCCTAACGAAAATCATGAAAATGAAGCATAATATAGCAGTGTTCAAGAACTTTAATTTCCCAGAAATCTGTTGGGGATCTTTGCTAAAGCAGAGTTATCTTGCCTATAATTTCATCTTGCAGGAAGCAGAGGAAGCAATAAAGGGAACAGAATTTACTTTATAGGGAAATTATATTCAGAATCTGATTCTGACCAATAAGGGGAACATTTGGGGGAATAGAAACAATGGGAACCTTGGCAGAAAGTGATTATGTCATTTTCAAGTTTGAATTAGATAAGAAGGGGAATGTTGAGCATAGCCTTATGTATAACTTAATTTTATGGAAAGCAGATTTCAGTGTTCCATGAAAAGATAGTTTAGGATCCCATGACCTGACAAGTAGAGCTTTATTTACTTAATAAATTTGTCCCTGGCAGATTTATTCCTAAAATGTATTTTCTTCCATACCCAAATGGTGCTATGACTAAGATTTCCAATGTCTGATAGGATCCAGTGTGTGACTCTGAAATTCCTATTCTGAAAGATATCCTTGGCCAACTAAATAGAGGTGAGAGCCCTCTTGAGCCTTTTTAGGAAATTTTTTTCAAGGTAACTGCCCAGTCCTGCTGACTCATTTAGAATTATAGAATTTGACTGTTTAAGAAAAAGGCTAATAGATGTGTCTGACATACTAAGATTTGTTTGTGTATGTTTTTATTTCTGTTTGTGTCTGTAGGTACTTATAGTCTTCAGATGACAATTCCTAAAGTAAGATAGTTTAGTATATGTGGACTTGTATTGAATTTGGATACACAGTAGACCAGTCCTGGGTATAAGATTGTCTAGACAAATAGTTGGCAAGAACTTCAAATTTGCAAAAGAGCAATGAGGGCTGCAGGAATAAGGCCAAGTTCCCTGTTCCATGGATGAGGCTTAAATTGGATTATTGCCAAACACTGGAGAGCCAGGTTCTTTCCCTCAGGGAGATTTAAAGTCATAGTCCTCAGTTAGAGGTGACTGGAATCAGGTGACCAAGAGGTAAGTGGGCTTTGAGATCTCCCTACTACACGTGAGGTCAGAACTGAGTGTCCTTCTTTGGAAAAGTTGAGTGGGGGTTACTTAAAATGGGAAACAAAACATACAAAATAACTATCCCAGGAAAAAATCAGAAGAAGAAAACTTGCAGGCTGATTTCAGAGAGTACAAATAATTAAATAAAAAATTCAGGCCATGAACAATCTTGGCACCTTTGTTTTTATAGACTGCATGAAGTCTATACAGGGGAATTTTTTTTCAGAAGTATAATCTAAGACCATCCTGGGAATAGCTGGATGATTTAAAAATAGGCTTAAGGTGGCTCTATAGCCATTGTTATTTATAGTTTTTATTTTTTTATCCTTAGGCAGAACAATTGTTACTTTGTCTTTTTCCTAAGCTTCTATTAGGTGGACCTTGCTATTCTACAAGATCAGCCCATTTTTGATGAAGGTAATTCTTTATCTTGCTCCTATGATTGACATAATAAAAGATAAAAGGAGTCAATTCATGTTACTGCAGTCTAAAAATTGGCTAGTCAGCTAATTTTTTTTAAAAACAACCCAATAAATATTATTGTACCTTAATCATGCGACAGCATATAATATTGGGAAACCAAGAAAAAGAGAGCAGATTACTTGATGGACCTATTTTCTTTTTGTTGTCTATAGGTTGGTTTTATTCAGATGGCTAAAGTTTTCATTATCATGGATCTATGTATTAGTATATATATATATACATATATATATATATACATACATACATATACATATATATATATATATCTTTAGGATGAGTTAAAGTTTATCCTAGTTCATCCAAAGCAATCACTCCAAAGCAGTTTCAGAAACTGCTGGAAGACTTAGTAAGCAAAGACCGTTTACCACAAATCTACTGCTCAAAGCCAGAGTCTTTAACAATTGCATTTATATATAATATGAAGGATATCATATATCATATAAAGGAACTTTTGCTCCTAGGGAGTTTAGAACAAAAGTACAGGGTGGCTGTTCTGGACCCACCTCTGACCAAATGAAAAAGATGTATCACTCCACAGCAAAGAAATTGTGCCTTATCGTTGTGTCTGCCAACTCCAGAGCAAACAGACCCTACATTCATTCCTAATGAGTGTCTTTCTAGAAGTATCTAGGAAAGATTTAGCTGGGAACATGAAATCCATTGTTGCCTAAATTTTGTAGCACCCAGCTGCCTTTGTTGTGATGTGCCTTTGCCTACCACGAGTGTAATTTTTAAAAGCAGGTTTTTGATTGATGTTGGTACAAAATGTCAGTAATGACTTTTGTACACACCGTTACCATCAATGGCCATACTCTCCTTTACAATGAAATGCATTTGGTGAAGTGAGAGTTATAGCCATCTTTCCTGGTACTGATGATCTGAGTGGGATAGGCCCATATTGCTAATCTGAAATTGAGAAAGAAGATGGATGGTTGTAAATGCAATACTAGAAATTCTCAGCAGGCCGTTTTTTTTTTCTCAGTACTATCATTGCTCCAAAGGGACAATTATTTGATTGGCCACACTTAGAATCCTGATTAGCATCTGAATGTCCACACTGCCTACTGAGAGGTAAGCAAGATTTAATTGGATACTATTGAGATACAAACAGCTTTCAATCTGGAATGTTCATAAAAGCCTAGGAAGAGACAACTAGTTGGTATAATTAGAAAAGCCACTGTCATTAAGACAGGAACCTCATTGAACGAGATTCAGGTGAGGTTTGAAAAACCTTCTTACCATTTTTGCAGTGTGCAACCACATGACAACAGTACTCTTCTCATAAATGAGGAGATGACAGAGCATATGCTGAAGACCAGAATTTTTTGATTGACCAACTGTGTTCCACATGTGATATATAAATTTTTGCCTACCAGTTAAAACTAGGAACCAAGAATATTTTCTGACATATGGCCATGGATTTATGTGTAGAGGTTTTTAGATTGTAAGTGTAACCAATGACAAATGCACCTTCTGTGTCTATGGCTCCATTAAAAGAGCCTGACAGAGGTGGGATTGAGAAGTCCATCAAGAAGTGTAGGAGAGAGGATAAGTCCCTTTGAGAGTCAAGTTTATTCATAAGTGCTCTTGGAATAACACCAGATATTTAGTATGGAATGGGAAATTAGTGAATACTTTTTTACTTTTACAATTGTCCAATTGCTGTATGCATAGCACAGATAGCTTAGGACTTAGCCTGGAGTCAGGACTGGGTTCAAATCCAGCTTCAGACATTTACTAGCTATCTGACTCTGGACAAGTCACTTAATCACTGTTTGCCTCAGTTATAAAATGGGGATAATAATAGCACCTACCTCCTAGGGTTGTTGTGAGGATCAGCTGATAAATTTGTAAAAAGAACTTAGTGCATACAGTACTTGAAACATAGCAGGAGCTGCATAAATGCTTATTCCATCCTCTTCTTCCACCTTGCACAAGAATTAGAGATGAGGGTGTAGTTACAATACATAAGATATGGGGGTTTGAAGAAAGACTAGTACACACTCTTGTTGAGTTACAGCTATATTGGAATCATCAATGTGTAGATTCAGAATATCTGTTTTGTAATAGCCATGGCTAAGGAGATCAGGCTATCTATTTGGCCAACTGACCAAAAGAATAATATTAAATTTCCAATCATTTTTAAATTGGATCACTTTGACCCCTTTAGCTTCACTAATCTATTTAGCCTTATAGCTATTATTCAGAATGTCAAAAGGCTGGAGGTTCAAGTGTGTTTGAACACAGTTTTGTTTCTATGTTCTGTATGGCAATCTATACCCCAACAATAGCTTTCTGTACCCCAGTAATATGATCTAACACATATTCAAGACAATGCCCTCAAACCTATTATGTCTCTTGTTGTGTTGGTTACAGCGTCTAGAATAGTTCTCTTCATCTTATTGTTTTGATATGTTCACTTTGTTAAGGTAAAAAGACGGAGAGCTCCATATTTACAATGAACCCATTAGAGTAATGTATCCTGATACTGCTTAAATGTAGCCTAAAGAACAGAAAGAGAAGGTACAAAATGAGATCCTAAAATTAACGAATATAGATTATGCTTCAGATTGGTTGGTGGAATGAACAAAAGGGAGGAATTTGGAAGCATCCTAAGTTCCCTTCCTTCCTCTCCCCCAACCCCATTTCCTCTTCAGGCTATTACATATTATAAAATAATATTAAGAAAGTACTTTAGTCTGAAGACCTTATTCTAATTTGAATGAGAAATCCTTATCAGTATCTTTCTTTAACTACCAATTCTGAAACAATGTTCTTCATTGAATTTTTATAGTATTCTTATTAAAGATTAATAAGTTTCTAAAGGGAGAAAGACCTGAGCAGTCTAAGAAGGACCCTTCCATGAAGAATTGAGGGTAACGATCAAAATACAAGAAGGAGAAAGTCTCTGACTAGTTTAATTAATAGGTAATAATTGTCTCTTGAGTTTCTCTGACCAGACTGAAAGGAAAATCTTTAGAGGGAATGGTTGAAGAAGGGTTGAATGATATTAGGAAAATGATCTTCCAGGATGTGCCAAAAGCTAGGTGACTATCATTCTGTTTGAAGAATCAAAGCTGTTGGCTGAACTTTCCTCAGAACTTTGTTACATTGTTTTATCTTGTTGTGAAATTTTGTCTCTTTAGGGGGTGTTGGAGTGTAGTACATAGTGTGAGTGGAAATAATTTGGCTTGTTATCTGATAAATTTTCAAAGGCAGAATGGATTTCTGCTTTTGTAGATTTTCTCTCTCTAAGCAAAGATACTTAGAACTATTTAATAAATTTGTCTCCAGAAGATTTGTGCCTAAAATGCAAAGTACAGAACTTTTCTTTCATTGAAAAGTAAAATTCCTCCATTTGTTTTCCTGACACAGCTTTGTTTAGACCTCCCCTAATCCTACACACACACACACACCTACACACCTACACACACACACACACACACACACACACACACACACACACACCTGCTTTGGACCCATTGCTTCCAAATTGGCCATGTGTTTCTGTATAGTATCCTGAGTGTGTGACCTCATAGATTTCTGGTTTTGATAATAGACTGATTAATATGTTCTATTTTGATCCCTGTCCCCATTTCCACCGCTTGGTTTCGTTAATTCTTATCTGGGCAGCCGGTTAATTTCAGGTACAGTGGTCCTCAATCTTTTCATAGGATAAGTATGCCTAACCAAGGTACTCGTCTGAATAACCAGAGGAGTTTTGGTCCCACTCTCCTAGATCTGCCTGCTGTTAACTTCTGGACAAAATCTAGAAGAGACAGTTGGTGATCACCTAGAAATGAAAGCAGTGACCTGTATGAAACAGCATTGTTTTACCTACTTGTACCATAATAACTTTGGTTTTTGTTTGGTTTTGTTTTAAAAATAGAATTATTAAACTTGTAGAAGAGAAAAAAAATGAAATACACATGGAATATCCATGGAAGGCATTTCATAAAGTCTCACATAATATCTTTGAGAAATATCTAGGCTTCAATCTGAAGATTTTCCTTTTGGAATACTATTTACTTTGTAGTTTGATCCCATGAAAAGATTTTGAGGTATGACACACGGTACAGTTCCCAGAGAGACTTCACTTTCACTTGATTGGCCACTGTTCTCTGATACCCTACAGCGGTATGGCCTAGATTCTATTCATACTGATCCACAACTTGGACTAGATCATAATATAATTAGGTGAATTTAGTACTGGTTGAATGGCTGTTGATTAATGGATCAATGCCATACTGGAAGGAGACCTTTACTCTTTTTCTAATGTGTGCCACAGAGTGTAGGAGTGCTACAGAGCTCTTTGATTGACATTGTTCTATTTAACTCTTTCCCCAATAATGTTAGGGATCCACTTGCCCTCTGGCATCCTGTTTCTGCGTCCCATTTGTACTCTATATTCTGCCCCAGGGGACCCCATTTCCTGTGTGGACACTATTGTCGTTTCTGAATTGCAAAATTCAAATATAACATTTATTAGAATTATCATTTCCCCCAAATATTGGACCTAGTACACGAGATGAACACTAGGACATAACCCACATTCAATCTTTTTTTTAATAATATTTTTCCCGGGGGGTGGAGCCAAGATGGCGGCTGGGAAGCAGTGACTGGCGTGAGCTCCCCACCAAGTTCCTCCAAAAACCTATAACACAATGGCTCTGAACCAATTCTAGAGCTGCAGAACCCACAAAGTGGCAG
>CM053623.1:220926721-220957098 GCA_028646595.1 Phalanger gymnotis
GTATTTCTATATTAGTCATGTTGTAAAAGAAGAAAGACACCAAAAGAAAAAAGTGAAAAATAGTATGTATGCTTCATTTTGCATTCAGATTTGATTAGTTCTTTCTCTGAAGGTGGATAGCATTTTTCGTCATGAATCCTTTGGGATTGTTTTGGATCATTGTATTGCTGAGAATAGCTAAATCATTCACAATTGGTCATTGTACAATATTGCATTCAGGGTCCAATGTTCTTCTGGTTTGGCTAACTTCACTTTGCATCAGTTCATCTAAGTTTTTCCAGGTTTTCCTGAAATCAGCCTACTCATCAATTCTTATAGCCCAGTAGTATTCTGTCACATACCACAATTTGTTTAGTCAATTCCCCGATTGATAGGTATCCCCTTAATTTCCAATTCTTTGCCACCACAAAAAGAGATGCTAGAAATATTTTGTACAAATACATCTTTCCCCCCACCCTTTTTTAGAAAATTTCTTGGGATGCAGACCCAGTAGTGATATTCTTAGGTCAAAGGGTATGTACAATTTGATTGCCCTTTAGGCATGGTTCCAAATTGCTCTCCAGGATGGTTGGATCAGTTCATAACTCCACCAACAGTGAGTGCATTAGTGTCCCAATCTTCCCACATTCCCTCCAACATTTATCACTTTGCTTTTCTGTCATGTTAGTGAAGCTGATCGGTGTAAGGTGGTACCTTAGAGTTGTTTTACTTTGCATTTCTCTAATCAACAGTGATTTAGGACATTTTTTTTTCACATGACTATAGACAGCTTTGATTTCTTCAACTGAAAACTACCCGTTCATATCTTTTGACCATTTATCAATTCGGGAATGACTTGTATTCTTATAAATTTGGCTCAGTTCTCTATATATTTGAGAAATGAGGCCTTTATCAGAGAAGCTTGCTGTAAAAATTATTTCCCAGCTTTCTGCTTTCCTTCTAATCTTGGTTGCATTGGTTTTGTTTGTGCAAAACCTTTCTAATTTAATATAATCAAAATTATCCATTTTACTTCTCATAATGCTCTCCATTTCTTGTTTGGTCATAAGTTCTTCCCTTCTCCATATTTCTGACAAGTAAAATATTTCTTGCTCTCCTAATTTGATTATGATATTAACCTTTATGTCTAAATCATGTATCAATTTTGACCTTATCCTGGTATATAGTGTAAGATGTTGGCTGTCAAATACTAGATTACTACTGTGTCTTATGCACCTAATATGTTCCACGGATCCACCACTCTATGTCTGGGCCAATACCAGATAGTTTTGATGATTATTGCTTTATAATACAGTGTGAGATCTAGTATGGCTAGGCCACCTTCCTCCACATTTTTTCCATTAATTCCCCTTAGTATTCCTGACCTTTTTTCTTCCAAATGAAATTTATGATTTTTTTTCTAATTCTGTAAAATATTTTTGGTAGTTTAACTAGCATGGCACTGAATAAGTACATAATTTAGGTAGAATTGTCACTTTTATTATATTGGCTCAGCCTACCTATGAGCAATTGATATTTGTTCAGTTGTTTAAATCTGACTGTATTTGTGTTAAAAGTATTTTGTCATTGTGTTCATATAGTTCCCGGGTGTGTCTTGGCAGGTAAACTCCCAAGTATTTTATATTGTCTACAGTTATTCTAAATGGAATTTATCTTTTGCTGCTGGGCTTTGTTGGTAATATATAGAAATGCTGATGATTTATGTGAGGGTTTTTATATCCTTCAACTTTGCTAAAGTTGTTAATAATTTCAGCTAGCTTTTTGTTGATTCTTTAGGATTCTCTAGGTATATCATCATATCATCTGCAAAAAGTGATAGTTTTATTTCTTCATTGTCTATTCTAATTCCTTCAATTTCTTTTTCTACTCTTATTGCTATAGCTAACATTTCTAGTACAACACTAAATAATAGTGGTGATAATGGGCATCCTTGCTTCACCTTGATCTTGTTGGGAAGGCTTCTAGTTTTTCCCTACCCATACTCAATCTTGACAATTGGTGACACCTACCCCTGTGCACTAACTTAAAACTGCATTCTCTCTGTGCTCCCCAAATCAAGAAAAACTCAACCTTATGGGGTTAGGCACTAGAAATCATCTCTATATTGCCTGAGACCCACACCTGGATATTCCCTCAAACCACTTGACTCTTGCTCCTATAGCTTCTAGAAGTCACATCATTCCAATCCAGTGGTGCCATTGTCAAATAGAAGAAGATCCCTGCAAACCATGTATTGACTTAGAAAAACATTATTCATGTTGATTTTTATTTTGTCAAACATTTCTCAATTACCTTTTAATTTAGTTTAGCCTGCTCTATGGAGTCTCATCCCTCTATTTGGCCCACAGCCATGACTTTCACATCTCTGCTCTAACTTCTCTCATTCTCTCTCTCTCATTCTCTCTCTCTCTCTCTCTCTCTCTTTCTCTCTCTCTCTCTCTCTCTCTCTCTCACACACACACACACACACACACACACACACACACACACACACACACATCACTAATCTTATTGATACACTTGCTACCACCAGTCATCAACCTCTCCTCCTTTGAGGGTTGCCCAATCCTACCTAGATCCTAGTAGCTGAATTATTCCTCTTCCTTTTAGGAATTCAGTACCTGATTTGCTCTTCCTCTTCAGCTTAAGCTTCAAATTTATACTTACGTTGTTGTCCCTATGAAATACCCTTGCTTCTAATTCATCAACTTCCTCAACTCCCACAATCTGCACCTATGTTCCACCCTAGCCATACACAGGAATGTTCATATACTTGATCACATCATTACCCACAAGTGTTTACAAGGCAATAAACACAACATTAGGGGCAGCTAGGTGGTGCAGTGAGTAGAACGCCGGCCCTGGAGTCAGGAGGACCTGAGTTCAAATGCAGCCTCAGACACTTGACACATGTACTAGCTGTGTGACCTTGGGCAAGTCATTTAACCCCAATTGCCCTGCCTTCCCCCTCTTAAAAAAAAGAGGAAAAAATCCCACAATATTGACAGTAATCGTGAATATGCCTATGTAGTTCTATATCGCAAGATGTGAGAGACTTTCCATGTAGAAGGTAGAAGAAGTAAGACATTTATTCAGACACCAGATAACCAGATCCCATAACCAAGTAACCAACTCTCACAACCAGTGGGCCCACTTTATCATAACAGCAAGGAACTTAAAACACAATACCACACCATGGAACCTCACCATCCCAAAACCATCCTCCCCCCTGCTGGGGCCTTCCCACAATCACACTCACACAGCACAGCACACCTGCTCTCTCCCTCACTTCTAATTGTCCTAACTGCTCTCTCAGCATTTCCTGTGACACAGTTTCCTTTTCTTCTCAGCAAGCTCCTCCTACCACATGTGACTTAAGCTTCCTGGGACCTAAGCAGGTCATATGGCCTATTAATGGGTGAGAAAGATATTCAAATCTAAATTGCTATTATATTCAGCCCTAAGATCTTTCTTATCCATTACATTGGGCAATGGGAGTTTTGGGATAACTGGTGTCAACAGAACTTTACACAACAATATAACAGGGACAACAGAAGATAAGCATATAAAACAATGTCATCATTCCCCCCTTGAATGAAAGGGGCTCAAAATCTTGGGGTTAGGGGCAAAGGTCTTGTCTTCTATAGCTTCTTCCTGCTGAAATTGGACGCAAAGTTGTCCCTGCCCCAAGAAGTCAAGAGTCCTCTTCAAGAGGTCAGTTCTTTAGGAAGCTGGTATCTGGAACTCAGTTGATGCCAGGTCCAGGGATGACACATCACAGTCATGGATAGGTCCAGAGGTGACATCCAAACACATCAGAGGGTGACATCTGGCTTAAGCAATCTGCAATGGATGGTACTAAGTCTGCAGGAAAAAAATCTCACAAACAGATTTAACAGACAAAAACCTAAAAGAAACATGGAAACAATCATAGCTTCATTCATGATAAAATACATGAGTCAAGATCTGTAGGATTTGGAGAGGCAGTTCTTACTTCTCTATTCCCTCTGCTATTAAGCCCCTTATCTTGGTACATTTTGTATAGCTTATTTGTTGGAATACCACCTATTCTTCTAAAATCTACCCCTCCTCTCAATAGAGTGGTAAACATTTCTTTTCTTGTCACTCTATTCTGACATTGAATCCTCTGGCTATTCACTCTTCTGTCTCAAGAAAATTTATCTTTTCCCCAGTCTCCTAAGTCATTCAACTGTGAAATCTTATTCAGCACCTCTGAAAGAGAGTTCCATACTTCCGCAATTAGCAGAGTCAGAATTAGGTGTTTATAAGCGGGGAGGAAGCCATTTTAATGATCAAATTTCAATGAGAGACTCCCAAGGGAGCACCATTAATATGCATCTGTGTTTCCCATCATAATATCAGTCTTCATTACCTCCTCCTTTAACTTTCTCATATGGTCCCTAAGTGAATACCAAGGTTTATCTGCAATAGGCTACATAGAATCAGCAGCATATTCTCCGTTACAACCTGTTGCAGCTAAAGCTAACAGATTGGTTGTTTGGTTACTCCATGCAAATGATAATCCCTAAAAACTTGCTGTACAAAAGGATTCTAATAGTTATGAATCTCATACAATCCACAGTATCTACAGATACTCCTGTGGCCCCTTCATCACTGATTCTCATCATCCAAGATATTGATTCTCTCATTCTCTGGGTGAACCTACTCAAGATATCTGTGCTTTCCTGCTGTATAAAATTCTCCAACATTTCCCTGAACATTGTATTATTATCTTGAGTTTCTTGCCTCCTTCATTGTATGTGGTGCACTACTGTTTGAGGAGCCTGGTCTGATACTGTACCGTTCTCCGGCTCCATAGCATCATACCACAAAGAAACACTTTTTGTGCCTCTCCTTCTGTATTCTATCATCCTCTCTAGACTCTCTGCCCCTGTCACCATGGCAACCAGACTGGCTGCTAGACTTGACCGGGGCTGAGCTGAAATGCACTCTTGACCTCCTTGGCTCCCTCTGTCTTCTAGCCAAAATAACATAAAAATCAGTAGATTCCTGAACAATAATCTGTTGTTCTGCCACCTGAGATTACCCATCTTGCTGTGGTATAGAAGAAATATTCTCATTTGAGCTAGATGTTTCTCTAATCGTCTCAGTTCTCTCTTGTAACAGTCTGTCCCTGCTTTCATATATAATACTATAAGCTGTGAGTTAAATCCAGCCTTGTCTAGAGATTTCTGTTGGCAATTCTCTCCCTGGCTTAACTGTAATTTCTTGCAAGCATCTTTCCAAATTTCTGGGTTCTCCCCCCTGTAGCTTCTGTTTCCAGTCCTCATGCAGTCCTGTGCCTTTAGCCCATTCCCTTGCTAGGGAGGAATAAGGTACCTCCTCCCATCCTGAGATAACCATTTCTTCCTCTAAAGCCCTTCTACCTCCAAATAAAGATCTCATACCTTGCACTCCTGTTCATGACGCCAAATGTATCAGCAAGGCAATAAACACAACATTGACAATAATCGTGAATATGCCTATGTAGTTCTGTAGGGCAAAATATGAGAGACTCTCCATCTAGAACAGGGCTGTCCAACCTTAGGTTATCTTAGGGCCACATTAAAGTAATTATTTGAGGGCTGCATCCAGAATAAAAAATACAGTACACTAATAGGAAGTGGGGGAACACGTGTCATCAATATGACAGGTGAAGACGCGAAGTGTGAAAGCAAACACAAAACAACAGTATAAAGGTAGGTGCTTACTGACTAGTCCATCATACCAATGGAACGCATTCCACAGATCAATTGAAAATTCCACGCAATATGTTCTGTCCATAATACTGCTTAAAAACACCAAAGAAAATTAATATCAAAGACATTATTTATTAGCGATGGAATTAAAAAATCTAATATGCATTCCATGCAAATTATTATTTTATTTTTTCACTTATGAAAATTAAAACCCACTAGCAGGCTGCATAAAATCACACTGTGGGCTGCATGCAGCCTGTGGCTTGTGTTTTGGACAGCCCTGATTTAGAAGGTAGAAGAAGTAAAACATTTATTCAGACACCAGATAACCAAATCCCATAACCAAGCAACCGACTCCCACAACCAGTAGGCTCACTTTATCATAACAGCAAGGAACTTAAAACATAATGCCACAGCATGGAACTTCACCATCCCAAAACCATCCTCCCCACTGCTGGGGCCTTCCCACAATCACACTCACACAGCACAACCTGCTCTTTCCCTCAGTTCTAACTGTTGTAACTGTTCTCTCAACATTTCCTGTGACACAATTTCCTTTTCCTCCCAGAAAGCTCCTCCCACCACATGACTTAGGCTTCCTGTCACATGGTCTATTAATGGGTGGGAAAGATCACTCCTCTTGACCTCCCCATAACCTCTTGTCACTCCACCCTTTCTTGCCTTGCAGGTTGTCCCATCTGATCTGTCCTCTTTTTGCTCCCTTCAAAATGCTGATCCTTTATTCAGTTCAAGTTTATCAATCCTTGAGTCTTTGCCCTGTTGTTCCATTGACACTCATTGCTTTTCAAATCCCAGTCCTGTTACTCCCATCTTACCTTCTCTACTTTTCCTACCACACTGCTGAAAGATGTTGGGAGAAAGTCACAAAAACATGCTGATACCATGACAAATTTATGTGATTTTATTTCAATTCTTCCCTAATTGGTTCTTAAACTCACTTTACAATCTCATCCATACCTCCTCTTAATTCCTGAAGCCACCCATGCCACGCCTCCCCTTCCCTCTTAGCAGAAGACCTTGCTTCATACTTCACTGAAAAAAAACTGAGGGCATCTTTTGGGAACTCACTCTCTCCAATTTCACACTTCAAATCATCTCAACATTTTCTCCTACTCTATCTTTCTTTGCTAAGATCTCAGAAGTAGAGGTAGTTCTTCTCCATGCCAACTCTAGCTCCTCTGCTTCTTCATTTAGGTAAATAGATAAGAGAATTTATTAAGGGCTTACTTGTACCAGACACTGTGCCTTAGCACTGAAGGATTCACACAATTAAAAGCAAGCAAGAGAGTCCTCGTACTCAAGTTTAGATTCCAATGGGAGAAGACAACACATAAAGAGATGTTCGAAGGGGTGTGGGGAGAGGGAAGGTACCCATGAATGACTATGATGAGATTATTGCTAAAGTCATTTCAATATAAGATGAAATGACTCTTATCAGAAGCAGGGGATCCAAGAGTGGAATGGAGATTTGCACTGGGGTGGAAATAGTCAGAAGGTCAGGAAGGGTAGTAGAGTCCTGGGTCCCAGCAAGATAAGATGAAAATTCTCCTATCAGAGGCAGGGGGAATGGGGTGGAAAGTAGGAGTATGATGAGACCATTTCTACCCTTGCTCCCATTCCCCCTTCTCTCCTCCCAGAATTTCTATCATCCTCTCTCCATAATTTTCAATCTTATTTTATCCAATGGCTCCTTTTTAAGTCAAGTCAATAAGCATTTTAAGTTCCTACTACATCAGCGCTAAATGCTGGGGACACAAAGAAAAAGAAGAGGGAAAAAAGTGCTCTAAAAACTGGAAAACGGTGTAGGTTCCAGGTAAGATCCATGATTTTTGGCTCAAATGTGTTATTATGGCAAACCCATTACTAAAAGAATAGGAGTTTGAGACCCGGATGGAATTCTAGGTTTTGTAATTCAAAAGGACAAACAATCCCTCTCCTGGCCCTGAAAGAAATATGGAGTGTTGTGATCTTTGAGCTATGAGGTAAGCTTGAGTCAAGCCTGGGAGTTTTGGAAAGAAAGAGGGAGGAAAAGAAGAAAGGAAGGAAGGAAGAATCGTGGTTGATCATTGAATTGATGAGTGTCTGAGTAAATTTGTGCTTTTGTTGTGTTGAATTTCTTTCTTTCATACCTCCTTTTCCCTCCCACCCTCTCAGCTGAGGCCCTGAACTCATACTTTACTACCATCCCCCCTAACTATTGATCCATATCTTTCCTGCCTTTTGTGGCTAAACTCTTTGAGAAGTCCCTCCACTTCCTTACCTCTCATTCTCTTAACTCTTTACAGTCTGGCACCTGACTTCATTCAACCAAGACTTCTCTCTTCAAAGTTACCAACAACCTCTTATTTGTCAAATATAATGGGCTTTTCTCAGTCGTCATCCTTCTTGATCTCTCCACAGCCTTTGACACTGTCGAACTTAGAACATACCCTTCTTCTTCCTCTCTTCTCTTTAGATTTTCATGACACTGCTCTCTCTAGGTTCTCCTCCTACCAACCTGACCATTCTTTCTTTCTCTGTCTCCTTTGCCAGATTTTCATCTGCTCTTCTGACCTTTAGACCGACATCACTAACTTCATACTGGACATCTTGGACTGGATGCCCCAGTTCACTCAACATGTCCAAAACCAAACTCATTATATTTCCCCAACAAACACTTCACTCTTTCTAACTTGTTTATGACTGTTGAGGACACTGCCATCCTCCCAGGCCCCTAGGCTTGCAACTTAGGTGTCATCTTTTATTTCTCACTTTCTCTTACCCCACCCCCTGTTCAATCTGTTTCAAGACCTGTTGGTTTTACCTTAGTAATTACCTCATGCCTGGACTATTATAATAGACTGCTGGTTGTTCTCCCTGTTACAAATTTTTCCCAACTCCAGTCCATCCTTCACTGAACTGTCAAAATTATCTTCCTTATGCACAAGTCTACTCAATAAACTCCAGTGGCTCCCTATGACATATAGGATGAAAGACATATTTAGCATTCAAAACTCTTCATAACATGCTTCACCTCCCCCCTCCCCAACACACACACATACTCTTCAATCGAGTGACACTGACCTCTTTTGCTGTTCCCAATGACTCCATCTCACAATTGGACATTTTCATTGGCTTAACCCCATGTGTGAAATGCTCTCTCCTCATCTCTGCCTCCTGATTTCCTGGGCTTTTTTCAAGTCTCAGCTAAAATTTCACCTTCCCCAGGAAGCCTGTCCTAATCCCTCTTAATTCTAATGCCTTCCCTGTGTTGATTATTTCCTATTTATCCTGTATGTTGTTCATGCATAGGTATTTCCATATTGTCTCTTCGACTTTGAGCTTTTCAAGGGCAAGGACTCTCTTTTACCTTTCATTGTATCCCCAGAAGTTAGCACAGTGTCTGGCATATAGTAGGCACTTAATAAATGTTGATTGACTGACTGACAAAATAGAGGTCATTCACCGGAATATCCTTTTCTGCCTTTTTCTTCATCTCAAAATCCTGTGACATCATGCCGCATTCTCTTTTCCTTTGCTCTAAACTGATAATGACCTGGTCCTTTTCCTCTCCAAAGCCACCAAACTCCTCTGTATGTGCCTCTGATATCCTATCCCTTCCTTTCTTCTCCATCAGACTGCTCTTTATTTTTCTTTCTTTTTTTGTCTTCCTTCCTTTCTTCCTTCTCTCCCTCCTTCCCTTCCTCTCTTTCTTTCTTTGTAGCTAGGTGGTACAGTAGATAAAGTACTGGGCCTGGAATCAAGAAGATCTAAGTTCAAATCCAGCCCCAAACACTTACTAAGAGCGTTATCCTGGCTGAGTTATTTAACCTGTTGTTTGCCTCAGTTTTTCAACTGTAAAATAGGAATAATAGCAGCACCTCTGACAGAGTGATTGTGAGGATTAAGTGAGATATTTACAAAGCCCTTGGCACATAGTAGGCCATTATATAAATGCTCATTCACTTCCACCCTCACCCTCACCTGTATATGTAGCACTGGTCACTTTTCCCAAACTCCATTGTAGTATCATCCATAGCCTATTGAACACTTCAAACTGGAGCCTCCATAGAAATATTAAACTCAGTGTATCCAAAATAGAGCTTATTGTCTTTCCCCATAAACCTTCCAGTCTTCCAAACTTCCCTGTTTCCCTTTAAGGGTACCAGCTTCCTCAAGTTGCAACCAGGTTGGCGACCTTCTTGACTCCTTCTTCCTAATCCTACTCATTTATCACTTGTCAAATACTGCAATTTCTACCCCAAGATGGGTTCTCACAACCTATTCCCTGCTCATTACCCGCACAACTACCACCTTTCTTTAAACATCATTAAAGCCCTTTGCAATCTAGCTCCACTCTATCTATCTAGTTTCACTATCCATTACTTTCGTTGTTGTTCACTTGTTTCAGTTATGTCTGACTCTTCATGACCCTGTTTGGGGTTTTCTTTACAAAGAGACTGGCATAAAAACAACAACAAAAAAAAAAACAAAGAGACTGGCATAGTTTGCCATTTCCTTCTCCAGCTCATTTTACAGATGAGGAAACTGAGGCAAAGAGAGTTAAATGTCCTACCCAGGATTACACAGCTAGTAGATGTCTGAGGTCACATTTGAACTCAGGCGTTCCTGACTCCAGGCCTGATGCTCTATCCATTGAGCCATCTAACTGCCCCTAGTATGCCCTCATTAATGTCCTCATTGTGCATTGCTATTCTTCCTACAATCCAAAATCTAGTCAAACTGGTCTTCTTGCTGTTCCTCAAATATAGTATTCCAACTCCTGTCTCCCTTCCTTTGCATTGGCTTGTCCCCACCCCTGGAATACTTTCCCTCCTCACCCATGCCTCATAGAATCCCTTACATTACCTTTTTCCCTTTTTAAAAAATTAAATTTTATTTTATTTTTAGATCCAGATTCTCTCCCTCTTACCTCCCTCTCTTTATGTTACTTTCTACATGAAACCTTTCCTCATGCTCCCAACTGCTGGTGTCCTCTTTAAACCATCTTGCATTTATATACATTGATATATGCCAATGTTGTCTCCCCCTTATACAACATAAGCTCTTTGAGGACAGGTCCTGTTTTACTTTTGTCTTTGTGTCTCCAGCACCTAGCAAAGGGCCTGACATGCACTTCTGCCATATGAACAAACAGAAATTTTCTACATCTTCCTTTTTTCTTCTATAATTTCTTTGCTTCTCAAAATTCTACAATATAGCTTTTGTTTGCTATTTATCGTGTTTTTGTACTGTTTTCATTCCTTGTAATGCTTTAACCTTTCAGTTTTTACTTTTAATCATTAATTAAAGATGTTAAAAACTTGTAATATACTTTGGTTTTCTGGATTTTTTCTGCAAATCTCTTTTTCATTATCTTTGTTTGGGAGATATGATGTTAGGGTTTTCTACTGGGCACACCATCTAATGGAATGGAATGTCTTTCAACAGGTCTGTAATAGTTTTCTCAGGCCACTTCTGCCATGATGGTATCTGATGTCTATCCTTAGAAATATTGTTAGGTAGCTCCACCTTCCTCCTATTATCTTTATAGTGGCAGTAGCTACAGTGTAGAGTGTTGTGTGCATATGCTGAAATGTTTTTTATACTCTGTCAAATATTGTGGGAAAAGGCATTCATTCATGATTGTTAAAGCAGAAATCAATGATTTAAAATTCCTTTGTTTCAATATAGTCGGTCTATTAGTTGGATTCATGCCATCAAACTCAAAAAGAGCTGTGCACAATTTCATTCTAAGTGTACTTATCTCTTTTTCAAAATCATTCAAGGTGTCACCATTCTGACCTTTCTGCTAAGTATAGATTTTTAATACCTTCAAGTTCTTCACAATTTCCTCCTTCAGATTTAAGTAACTTCTCAACTTCTGCTCAAATCTCAACTAATTGGGGTTAAGAATGAAGTAATTCCATATGATTACCTAGCATTCATCTACAATAAGTTATTGTAACTTTAGACTGAGAATATTATTGAACAAAAGCAGTATAAAGTCCTGGGTTATAATTGTTAAGATCTGTTCCCTTTCTGTTATGATGTAAAACTGGTATCTAATAAAAGCATTCATATCTTCACTTCATTTGCTACACATTCATGGTTTATCCATTTTAGTGGGTCAACCATCCACACTGAAGTATTTCCAACAAGGTGGGTATTAGTATGTCGAATTTGTTCCGATGTAGCCTCTCCTTGTGATACTAGAATGCAAAGGATCACCATTCATTCTGTTGTCCACTAGGTCATGCTGATATAGCATCTACCTCCCAGGGATGTTGTAAACACCAAATGAGGTAATAATTGTTAAGAGTTTAATACAAAATAAGTACCATATAAATGTTAGCTGTTATTATTAAAAGATTTGTTAAATGGAGGTCTTTACTTGCTATGAAGCATTCTATTTCTTCTGTTTCAATTTTGACTTTCAAGTACCATTCTGGAAGAATTGATATAAACTGATTATGCTTTTTCACTACCCGTGCTTGTCAGTTATTTGATGCAGTCATATGATAGCATTGGAAGACAAACTTTCTGAGGGTAAGAACCCTTTAACTCCATAATAACCTTCTTAAATATTGAGATGTACAAACTAGTACTGGATCAGTACTCTAAATGAACTAGATCAGTGCTAAATGAACAAAAATTATAGTTTGGTTAAAATTACAAAAAACCTTTGCTATACCATTATGATTTTAATAAGATACACGAAAGGCTAGTGACAGTTTTAGAGATTGATAAGACTTTTGAGAACTAACCTAAGGGTGCTGAAAAATCTTGCTTGGAGTTTTAGTTTCTTCATCCATGAAATAGGAAGAATAATCTTTAGGGTTCTTGTGATAGTCAAATGTGATGATAGATGTGAAAATGCCCTAGAAATACATGTGATTGGTCTCAATTTATAGAGTCAAAGATATGCAAGTTCATCACATATAAGTTGAATTTCTGTTTTTTCTTTTAAGAGAAAACATAACCAATCGAATAAAAGCTATCAGGAATTCTGGAAGAGGCTATGAAACCCAGATCCTTTACCTGTTTTTGAGTAGAATTGATGCCTATCAGAAAAAAGTGATGGGAGCATGGACAACGAAGCAATGGATTGTGGAACAGAGACGCAATATCTGCACAACAAAGATGATAAACTTATATGGCCAGGTAGGCTCTCTGTAAGCTGTTGAAAGTATACAATGAAAAATATTAAGGGTATGAACACATTCAAAGAACAGTCTTGTTGGATTATGGGACTGAACCAAGGGCATACTGGTAATTATTTAACAACCAGCTCTCTGGAAAAAGAAAATGTATACAGGACAGACTTTTAAGTTTAATTTGCATTATTGACATTTTTCCATAACTTTCTCAAGACTATAAAATCAACAAAATAAAACAAGAACTGATTTATAGCTTTTGCTGATTTCCAAGGTGCAAATACTCACACTGAAAGTTTAACAGTTGGTTCCTTTTGAGCTAACTCCAGAACACACCTGGACTGAGCCTTCTCTTCTTCCTAGGCTGTGGGGATATGAGCATATTGGCAAGATTCTTTGAATCTGAAAGAGATTAAATTAAAGGAGATAATCATCTAAGAATTGTTCAACTCACTCCTGAGTGGCCTAGGATTTCCTAGCTTTTGGAAGGTTGAGTTGCCAAAGCTCTTGATGGCATTGTGTTTCAGATGAAACTTGGAAGCAGAGCCACAACTGGCATGGGGGGCATTTGGGCCAACTGACCAGTCTGCTCCCTCACTTGGTGTATTGTTAATGTGTTTTTGTTTGATTTGAAGATCTTTCCCACCCATTAATGGGCCCATATGCCCTGCTTAAGTCACATGGAAGCTTGGGTTGCATGAGGTCTGTGGTGGGAAGAGCTTGCTGAAGGAGTGGAACAGGAGAGAGTGGAGCAGAACAGTTAGAGCTGGAAGGTTGTGATGCCCTCTGACCCTGAAGAAGTGTATATATACTCTGAGGTTAGAATTTTGCTTTGGGGATCACTCATGGGAAGAGTGTTCATGTGATGTAACCAGATGAGACCCTGGGTAGCTGTTAAGGAGCCCCCCAGCTTTGAAAAACCCAGATGTTAGTGCTTCTCTCTCTGATGACTATATTGCTTTTAGTCTGACAGTTGGAAGCCTATCTGTTGATTTGTGTTAATTTCTGCTTGTAATTCCTGCTTGTAATGGCGATTATGTGTGTGAAGTTCAGGGCGCTGATTTTTTCCCCTGAACTAAGTGAATGATATATATATCCTTAAATAAAGTGAGATTGTAAACCCCTTTAAGTTGCTTTCCTTCAGAAAAGCAGATCAAAGAGCCTGTGCTAGCAGCCTTCCTGTGTGCTGGTGTTGTTGGTCTTACACCCCACAGCAGCTGCTAATAACATTGGTGTTACACTTGGCTCGCCGGGGCTACCACTTTGAGAATTATGGTCTTTTTAATCCTTTCTTGGTCTACTCTGCCCACTGGGGCAGTATGCACCTTATAGGATGCTAAGCCTTGAAATCCACCTTGCCCTGAGATAACTGAGGGGATCAAAAGCTAATGTGGTATGTGCTAGCTGCCATCTCCCACTTCTCAATGCAAAGATCAGTCTTTGCTCTCCCACTCTGCCTGATGAAATTCCCCTTCATCATAATCTATTCTGCTCATATTCTTCCCATCTTCTCATGCTCACTGAAACCTAGTTTTCCCCACATTTCTTGGCACTATTTTCAAGGCCCGGTGGGAGGCAGGAGTCAGAAACCTGGAGTCAAAGCCTGTCTCTGATAGTTACTACCTATGTGACCTTGGGCCAATCACTCAACATCCTTATCTTTAAAAAAAAAAAAAAGAAGGGGTTGGACTAGATAGTTTCTGAGGGCCTTTATAGTGCTAAACCTATGATCATCTCCTCCTTTTCTTAACACCCTGATACACAGGGCCAGGAGGAGAAGTTAATATAGTACCCAATCTCCCTGCTACTTTCAGATCATTCTTCTACCACCATCACTAAGTATCCATTTCTCCTCCTTCAGTGTTCATTCCATCTGGTCCAGTTTTTTATTGTTGCCATCCATGGACTTCCAGGCCACTCTTCCTTCTCCCCTGACCTCTCAATTCCTTAGCCTCCTCAATTCCCATTACCTCTTGTGTCCAATGTACCTCATCTATACACAGGAGTAGTCATACCTTAGACATCCTTCCCCATAAATGAATTTGCTCTAGCTGTTAGAATTGCTAATTATAACTCAGCTTGATAATTACTTTTCTCTTTAAAATGAGGCTCTGAGGGGAGTATTCAGACCAGAAAGGCTTTTGCCTACCATTTAGCCCAATCCATTAATTTTGCAGATGAGGAAACTAAGGCCCATTAATGTCAAATATCTTACTTGTTCAAGATAGATCCAAAACCACATCGGACATAGGATCATAGATCTAGACCAAGGGTTCTTAATCTTTTCTGAGTCTTAAACTCCTTTGGTAGGCCACCTGTGGACATCTTCTCAGGATAATTTTTTAAAATTAATACAGTTATCAAAATAGTTTTAAGAGTTCATGGACCCCAGAGACCACTTAGTCCAACCCCTTTATTTCACAGAAGAAGAAACTGAAGCCCCTGGAAAGGCAAGTGACTTGCCGAAAGTCACATAAATAGGAGTATCAGAGGTAGGTCCTCTGACTCCAGAGGCAGTAGCACTTTTCACTGCGTTTATACAAAGACTGGATTTTGGAGAGTGCCATGAAAGTCCTAACATCTGTTTTTCAAATGAGCATTGGTCTTAAGAGTTAGAAGTCCTGGGTTCAATAGATCATGCAGGATAGCTCTGTGACCCAGCGGAAGGCACTTAAGTTCTTTGAGCCTCAGTTTCCTCATCTCTAAAATGGAGACACACTGGGTTGTTGTGAGGAAAGTGTTTTGCAAACCTTAAATTATATGGAATGTGAATTATCATAGGATTTAGAGCTGGAAGACCTTGGAGGTCATTTAGTCTAACTTCATTATTTTAGAGGTAGTTGTTGTTATGGTTGTCATTGTTATGGTTGTTGTTGTTGTTCTTCTTCTTCTTCTTCTTTTTCTTCTTCTTCTTCTCCTCCTCCTCCTTTTCCTCCTCCTCCTCCTTTTCCTCCTCCTCCTCCTCTTCCTCTGCCTTTACTCGTCCTCCTCCTGCTTTTTGCCACTGCTGATGCTTATTATCTGTGATCTTGGGCAAAGCACTTAACCTCTCTGAGGTGGAATTAGACTAGATAGCCTCTGGTGTCCATTTCATCTCTAAATCTATGATCCTATGATATAGGAACATCAGTCAATCAACAAGGTTTCTATTTTCCAGGCAAGTTGCTAAGCTGTGGGGATAAAAAAAAGCAGCAAAAATAGTATATTTAAAGAGCTAACGGAATTCTAATGGAATATCACCACTGTGACAACAACAAATTCCAAAGTGACAGGAGTTTTCTATTGTGTGTGAGAGAATAACCAGAATGTAGGGGCATGGGGTAGTATTTCTTGCTCTGGGATCTTATGGCTTTTAAGTTATGGGTTGATAGATAAAGACCTGAAGACTCTAGGAATCTTCTCAGTCTTCTCATTAGCACATTAGTATTTAGGACAACTGGTTACCTTAGAAGGACAGATGCTGAACAGATGATATATTGGAATGGCTACCTTCAAGGGTGAGGAGGAAGAGATCTTAACAACAAGCCCTGGGGAACTGGGATAAAATTGGGGAGTGTAATATCAATTGAGCTGGGACTTTTTTACTGTTTTAGAATGATAAATTAATTAAGTGTCTTTGAGCCTTACTAGGTGCAAAGCCCCAGGCCCAAACTCCTATCTACTAGGCGCTAAGCCTATGTGGGCATGAAGCCCTCAGGGTCCTAAAGGGAGTTGCTAAGATCAGAGCCAGTAATAGGAGTCTAAGTTCTGGTCGCCCAGATGATGTTTGTTGATGGCTAAAGAGTGTATAAAAAGAGAGAACCGAGCTATTTGCTGGGGCTCTCTCTCTTGAAGGAGTGTTGATGTGGAGACTTGGGCACCTATAGTTAAGAGCCCTCCAACTTGTGAACCCAGAAGCCTTCCTGGTAACTATGAATTGTATTTGGTCTGTTTATAATGTGTGTTTCTAATTTGTTTGTATTTGCTCTGAAGTTGAGGGTGCTGGCTTTTTCCCCTGAACTAAGTGAATGATATTTATATGTTGGATTGAAATGAGATTGTTAACCCCTTAATGTTGCTTTCCTTAGTAAAGTGGATCAAAAGAACCTGGGCTGGCAGCATTCTTGTTGGACTTGTCTTGGTCTTTCACCCCCACAGCAGCTGCTACCTGAATTGTTGAAACTGGGGTGTAGCTTGAAATTGTTAATTAGGAATGGCCAGTCTTTATAGGATAATTCAATGGAGAAACCCATGGCAGTTGGAAAAGCAATACAAGGGAAGAGAGGGTAATATAGTAGAAAGATCTAGACTTGGAGTCAGAGGACCTGTATTCACATCCTGGTTCTGCCACTTATTCCCTACATCAAGAGTTCTTAACCTAGGGCCATGAAATTTAAAAACAAACAAATAACATTTGGATAATTGTATTTCAATTTAATTGGTTTCCTTTATAACACTAGAATTTTATTTGATCCCTTTAAAAACATTCTGTTGGTTGTGGTGTCACACATTTACAATCCCTGAAAGGTGAGGAAGCTGAGGTTGGTGAATTGCTTGAGCTCAGAAATTTTGAGTTGTAGTAGGACTAAGCTAAGTCCAGCACTGATATGGTAAGCCTCCAGAGAAAGGTGCACCTAAGGGCCTGAGGAAGTATAAACGTGCCTGTCACAAACAGCAGATCAAAAGCTTAAATCAGGGGTGGGGAACACACACACACACACACACACACACACACACACACACGATTTTGTCTAAATCTTTTGTGAAGATGATCCCGCTCACCATCGGTACATGAAATATGTGCACACTTATGGGCAACATGAAATCCAAGAGACCTAAAAGAGAAACAGCTCTTGTTGCAAGAGAACCAAGCAGGTGTTGCATCCAAATAGAAGCCTGAGGCTGGCAAATGAAGGCAAGTCAGAGCTGGATATATGTTTTTCTGGAGTGGTCACAGTGTTGGGGAGCAGGGTTGTGAATACAGCTTCCAGTGTATCTGCACTCGAAACAACATTAGGATAACTCCTCCAAACAAGTTCTGGAGTGGCAGAACCAGGAAAAAGGCAGGACGAAACAGTTTTCCAACCCATGCCAACTTAGAGAGTCAACAGGAAAGGTCTGATTCCCTGGGGTAAGAGTGGAGTGAAGTCCAGGACAGGTCATACCAGAGTAGGCCATACTTGGTAAGCCTGCAAAAAGCCTTAGGGGCAACTGAATCCATGGTAGCAGACTCCAAAGCTCCCAGCCCACAGATGTTACCATCTGTGGACAACTGGTCAGAAGGAAACTACAGAGGACTCTTCGCTGCTACTGGGAGCAGGACTCTATTGCATTGCCCATATGTGGTTCTGGGTCATAGTCCCAGGGTGAGGAGGAGACTTAGAAGGAGCAGGGACCCTGGTCATAGTTCCAGGGTAGAAAAAGAAAGCTGTGTTCACTCATAGACCAGAGCACAAGCCAAGAGAGCAATGACCACACTTCTCCTTAAATCATACTACCTTGGAAGAACTGAAAACTTACAGAGCCCCAGAACTAGCTCTGAACACAGCAGCATGAAAAGCCTGAAGCTTGGGACAGTGCTCCCTCCACCCCAGTAGCAGAACCCAACTTTAACATAAGGTTACAAGTCAAGAAATAGGCTTGAAAAAGGAGCAATCAACAAGAAAAGAACCTGATCATAGAAAATTACTATGTGACAAGGAGGATCAAAACACAAACTCAGAACACAATGAAATCGAATCAAAGGCCAAAACAAAATAAAACAAAAAAAACATGCGAAGCCTGAAAGAAAAATGTGAACTGGCCTCAGGCCCTGGAAGAGCTCAAAAAGGATTTTAAAAATCAGATAAGAGAAGTAGAGGAAAAACTGGGAAAAGAAATGAGAGTGATGCAAGAAAATCATGAAAAAAAGAGTCAGTGGCTTGTAAAGGAGGCACAAAAAATACTGAGGAAAATAACATCTTAAAAAATGGGTAAAATGCTTTAAAAAAAAAAAAAGCACTGAAGCACCACTGAAGAGAAGAACTCCTTAAAAGCAGAATTGCCCAGATGGAAAAGGAGACACAAATGCTCAATCAAGAAAATAATTCCTTAAAAATTAGAATTGGGCAAGTGGAAGCTAATGACTCTGTGAGACATCAAGAAACAGTAAAACAAAATCAAAAAAATGAACAAGAAAGAAAATATGAAATATCTCATTGGAAGAACAACTTACCTAGAAAATAGATCAGAGAAAGATAATTTAAGAGATACTGGACTTCCTGAAAGCCATGATCAAAAAAGAGCTTATACATCATCTTTCAAGAAATTATCAAGAAAAACTTCTGCGATATCCTAGAACCAGACAGTAAAATAAAAGTTGAAAGAATCTATCAATCACCTCCTGAAAGAAATCCCAAAATGAAAATTCCCAGGAATATTTTAGCTAAATCCCAGAACTCCCAGATCAAGGAGAAAATACTGCAAATGGCTAGAAAGAAACAATTCAAGTATCATGGAGCCACAGTCAGAATAACACAAGATTTAGCAGCTTCTACATTAAAAGATCAGAGGGCTTGGAATATGATGTTTTGGAGGGCAAAGGAGGTAGAATTACAACCAAGAATCACTTACCCAACAAAATTGAGTATTTAGGGGGAAAAATGTATATTTAATAATTAAATTCAAGCATTTGTGATGAAAAGGCCAGAGCTGAATAGAAAATTTGACTTTCAAATACAAGACTTAAGAGAAGCTTTTAGGAGACAGGAAAGAGAAGTCATAAGGGATTTAATGAGGTTAAACTGTTTACATTCTTACATGGGAGAATAATAATGTAACTGCTAAGAACTTTCTCATTAGTATGGCAGTTAGTAGGAGTGTACATAGATAGAGGGCATGTATAGGAGTTGACTATAATGGGATGATATCCAAATAAATAAAATTAAGGGGTAAGAAAATGGGATGTACTGGGAGAGGGGGGAAGGGAGATGTAAAATGAGGTAAATTATCTCATATAAAAGAGGCACAAATGACCTTTTAGAGTGAAAGGGAAGATGGGGGAGGTGGCAAGCAACACTTGAACCTTACTTTCATCTGAATTGACTCAAAGAGGAAATAACATACACACTCAATTGAGTATAGATATCTTACCCTACAGAAAAGTAGGAAGGAAAGGGCATAAGAGAAAGGAGTGAGGGATTACTGATAGAAGGGAGGGTAGATTGGGGGAGGTGGTGGGCAAAAGCAAAATGCTTTTAAGGCGGGACAGGGTGAAAGGAGAGAGAGAAAAGGATAAGTGGAAAAAAAGCAGGATAGAGGGAAATATACAATAATTATAACTATGAATGTGAATGGGATGAACTCATCCATAAAACAGAATTGGATAGCAAAATGGATCAAAAACTAGAGTCCTACAATATGCTTAGTGGGACATAGCACCTATGCAAAAATTAACTGTGTTTTTAAGGCATAAAAACCTCACAAATGCAGAAAAGCAGAAATGTCAAATGCATCCTTTTCTGATCATAATGCAATAAAAAAGTGTATTCAATAAAAGGCTGTCAAAACATAGATTAAAAGTTAATTGGAAATTAAATAATCTAAACCTAAAGAACAAGTGAGTCAAAGAACAAGTTATAGAAATAATAATTTCAGAGACAGCATACCAGAATTTATGAGATGCAGACAAAGCAATATTTAAGGAAAACTTTATATCTCTAAATGCTTACATCAGTAAAATAGAGGAAGAACAGATCAATGAATTGGGCATGCAACTAAAAAAAGTAGAAAAAGAACAAATTAAAAATTCTCAATTAAATTAAACACCAAAATAGAATAGGTAACGCATTGGTTAACATGATTTTTTTAAAAAAAAGAAAAGACAAAACCAAATTACTAATATCAAAAATGAAAAGGATGAATTCGTCACCAATGAAGGGGAAATTAAAGCAATTATTAGGAGCTATTTTTGCTAAATTATATGCCAATAAGTCTAACAATTTAAGTAAAGTGTGTGAATATTTACAAAAAAACCCAAACATGACACAAAAGGAAAATCACAAATGTTGGAAGGGACGTTGGAAACTTGAGACACTAATGCACTGTTGATGGAATTGTAAATTGATCAAACCATTCTGGAAAGCAATTTGGAACTATGCCCAAAGGGCTATGAAACTGTACATACCCTTTGATCCAGCAATATTACTACTAGATCTGTATCCCAAAGAGATTTTTTTAAAAAAAGGAAAATGACCTATATGTACAAAAATATTTATAGCATCTCTTTTTGTGGTGGCAAAGAATTGGAAATTGAGAGGATACTCACCCATTAGGGAATGGCTGAACAAGTTGTCATATGTGATTGTGATGGGATACTATTGTACTGTAAGAAGTGATGAGCAGGATGCTTTCAGAAAAACATGAAAAAAACTTGCATGAACGCATGCAAAATGAAGTGAGTAGAATCAAGAGAACATTGTACACAGTAAAGCAATATTGTACAATGATTAACTGTGAATGACTTAGCTTTTCTTTGCAATACAATGACCTAGACAATTCTGAAGATGAAAAATGCTACCTACCTCCAGAGAAAGAACTGGTGGAGTCTGAATGCAGATAGAAGCATACTTTTCTTTACTTTATTTTTCTTGTTTTGTTTTTATTTTGGTCTGTGTTTTCTTTCACAACATGACTAATATGGAATTATGTTTTGCATGACTGCCATGTATTATCTATATCAAATTGCTTGCCTTCTCAATGAAGGGAGAAGGGAGGGAAAGAGGGAAAGAATATGTTACTCAGATTTCAAAACCAAATATTACAGATTGTTTTTCCATGTAATTTGAAAAAATATTTAAAAAAAAAAAAGATGTTCCCTAAAGGGAAAAAGACATCAAAAGCAAACTTTTATCTAGGGCTTGGTACACAGTGAATTTTGCTTGAAAATTTTTGATCTTCTTTATTGATTCTTTTCTCTGTCTTCATCTTTTAGATCCAAATGAAATTTAACATTAAACTTAATTATCCAATACCCTTGGTCATCCACAAAAAGGAGTTAGACCGTCCTTTGAAAGCTGTCTGCTTCAAACATGTGGTCCAATGGCCACTCCCAGAGAAGATGGAAAAGAAAAAAGAATTTGAAATATTCAAGAAACTTCAGTATGTGACAGATTTGACATTATGGGTGGGCATGATGGGTGACATTATGTGGGCATGATGTTTCTCCCTTCTTCTTAATGTAGTCTGGTTCACCAGAATATATGTGTCAGCTATTTGACTTAGGTCATTTATGGACATTTCCCCTTAAACTGTTTTGTTTGGTTTTTTAAAGAGCTTTTTTCTCCTTTAGAAAAGGTCAGTCTTTTAAAAATTCAAAAATAAATATTATAAAACCAGTCCCCTTTGTGTGTAGGTATATATGGAGAGTGACAGGAATTAGAGGTAGGAAAGAATTATTTACTCGATTTATGCCCTGAATAGTTTTTCTTTTTTAAGTCCCAGAGAAGAAGTTGGCCATTCCACAATGAGTAATGATTGAGAAAGACCATATAAATGTAACCTTGATGGTTCTCTCAGGAACCAGTGCTCCTTGGATTTCTCCAAAGAGGTCTAAATGGGCACAGCTTCCTTATTCCATAAGCTAGGCCCCCAGATGGAGTCCTAAGAATCATAAGCAAAACAGGATCACAGTGCAGGGAGAGGATGGTGAAGGAAATAGTCATAGAGCACTAGTGGATTGCCCTTCATGAAAAGAAAAGCAGAATGAGACTTAGACATGGGATGTTCAGGTTGGTTGTACAACCCGGAAGAGCTTGTTGCCTCCTAACACAGCTCCCTCATTTTTCAGGAAACAGAAGGACAAGGTAGAGGCCATTTGGCGAGCTGATTTGTCTACCTCCAGTTTCCCAATAGAAGAAAAGACACCTATGAAATTACTCTGGGATCAGGTTGGTGGGTATCCAGATATTCCCAGACTGCTGGAATTAGATGTCCGTTCTACCCTCAGCAAAGCTCTTGCATCTATTCAATCAAGGTAAGTACCTGACTAGAGGGTTTGTATCTGGGCATTGAGTTGGTTGGTTGGTTGGCACTTGAATACATTGGCCTATGGTTCTTCCTAGTCTTTGTAACTTCATTCTCGCTTACTCTTGTAACCTGGAGCTACCACTGGAAAGTACTGGCAGGTAGGGTTCAGATTTGTTGATAATTTTCTTCTTCCTGGACTGAGGGGCTGTCATTAAGTTCTTCCTGTGTTAGCTGAAAGCTGAATTCAGGGAAGTTCCTAGTGCTTCTCTATATTGTCCTGTAGATGTCACAATTTAGCAGTGCAAGATTTTAAAATCCTGCCTTAGAGGCCCATCTAGTCACAAAGTCAAATTTCACTGAAGACCTTTTTTAGGGAGTTTATTACTGAAAGTAGCCAAAGGACAGCGCCATATTTTTGTCACTGTATCGCATGGCCTAATGCCCTGGAGCCAAGGACAAGGCACTCTGCTTTCGAGAGTACCCACAGTACTTTGTCCTCATCAGGTCTCATAGGGAGTATTGTGTTTAGTTTTGGATGCCATATAAAAAAGACATTGAAAAGCTGGAGGATATCCAGAGGGGAGCAACCTAGGGTGGCGAAAGGCCCTGAATCTATGTCATATGAAGATCAGTTAATGGGACTGGGAATGTTTAGCCTAGAATGGAGAAGACTTGGGGAAGGGAGGAGCAGAGGAGGTCAAAGAGTATATCTGTCTTCAACTGTTTGAAGGGCTATCAAGGGAGGATGCCTTAGACTTGTTCTGTTTGGCCGAGGAGGGCCAGGTGGAATGACTGGAAGGTGCAAAGAGACAAATTTAAGCTTGAAAAACATCCTCATAGCTAGAGCTGTCCATAAGTGGGAAAAGGAACCTCCAGAAGTGTTAGGTTCCCTATCCTTGGAGGTCTTCAAACAGAGGCTAAATGACCATCAGACATGATAAATGAGAATTTTTTCTGAGCATAAATTGGACTAAAGTTGAAATATTCAAGAAATTTGAGTGTGTGACAAATTTACTATGAGAACATTCTCCAGGGTGACATTATGTGGGCACTGAAGTCCTTTCCAAATCAAAGACTATGGTTTGGTGAAGGTCAAATGAGACTCCAGTGTAATAATGTTATAGAGAAGCTAGTCTTAGGCCTTTGTTAGCCTTGTTACTTGGCCCGAGTTTTGTGCCTAGGACCAATTTAAGCTAAACTTTGGGGTTGTCTGCCATTCTTTAGGGTCTGATGGCCCTTTTGTCAGATTAGGTAAGGTGGTTATTTCACTATTTCTAAATCATGTTGAAATTATTGTTTTCCTTCACTCTTCCTCACTTCAAAGGTAAGTGAAGGCCTTGGCAATCTGCATTAATCCTGCCAAATCAGAGACTTGTTTAATGTCCTGAAAACTTTGGTAAATTGAACTCTTGTCACTTGGAAAAGGGAGGATTCTACACATATAGTCAGACTCAATAATGGTTGAATTAGTATCATAAAGTCCTAGGAGACTTCATTTGTTCACAGAATGTGAATGAATATCATCTTTCTATCTCACCCACTCTTTTTAAATATGGGAAAATTGAAGTTCACTGTCACCTAGGGAGTTAGAAGCAAAGTTGTGACTGGAACTTGGGTGTTCTGGCTCTCAGTCAACCGAGATATCCAAGCATTTATTAGCCAGTTAGTGTATACTATGTATGATAAAAAGATGAATAAGATATAGTCCCCATCCTCAAAGTACATAGTCTACCTAGTAGGGAAAATAAGACACATATGCATATTAAACACATATTATAATGTAATGTTTTAAAGGTAAGTTAGCCAGTTGCTCAATAAACATTTGGCTATAAACAAGAAATATTGCCTATAAAGGCAATGTTTCCAGTAGTCAAGGTTTCCAGTAGGAAATGTTTCCAGCAAAACCAGGTGATGATATCTTGCCAAAGGTGGAAATCAAATGGAGGGGAATGACAATGTCATTGAAAGGGTGTTTCCCAAAGGGAAGAAAATATCAAAAGTCAATAAACATTTATTAAGTATCTCTTATGTGAAAGGTACCATGCTAAGATTTGAGATGTCAAAAGAATGGTTCAGGATGCTGTGGCAAAAATCTTTTCTGCCTGGAGTTATTAGAAAAGGCTTTCTAGGGAGGTGGTAGTATCCTGGAAAGAGAGTCGGAGGATCTAAGTTTGAATACCAGTTCTGCTGTTTACTCCCAGTTTCCACAGATGATTCACTCAGAATATAGTTCCAAAGGTCACTGATTATACTTTGAAAGCGGGAACTCAGCCTGCTAATATCATCTGAGTGGGAAACTCCTAGTTTACTGATTTCTTGTACTAACATAGGCTTGCCATTGACAGAATGGGATGTGGATCTTACAGGTTGCATAAATTACAACACAGATATTCCCCATCCAAGATTTCCAAATGCTGCTGCTCTTATTCAGGTACAAATGTGATCCATACACACATACTGTAATGCTAATGAGGATACCTCAAGACCATAGGATTTAGGGCTTGAACTTGCACAGGTCTGATTTCCATCTGTAAAATGAGAAGGTTGGACCAAATAATCTACCTGGGTGGCACAATTGATGGAGTGCCAGGCTTGGAGTCAAGAAGACTCATCTTCCTGAGTTCAAATCTGGCCTCAGACACTTACTCACTAGCTGTGTGAAGCTGGGCAAGTCACTTAACCTTGTTTGCCTCACTTTCTGCTTCTGTAAAATGACCTGGAGAAGGAAATGGCAGACCACTCCAGGATCTTTGCCAAGAAAACCCCAAATGGGGCCATGAAGAGTCGGACACGACTGAAACAACTGAACAATAACAGCAGCAGCAGCAGCAATCCATCTCTAAATCCTGTGATCTTAGAAACCACGAGGTGAGTAGAATTCCAACAAAGACAGGCGTTCCAAGAAGAGAGAACAGCATAGACTAGAATAATAAAATTTCCAAAGTGCTTTGCATACATTATCTCATTTGAATTTTACAACTACCCTGTGAGAGTTTGGAGTATGGACCAGCAAGCAGTCTTCATTTTCTGGGGCAGAAGGTATATGGAGGAGAGGGGAGCAGGAGACAAGACTGGAAAGATATATTGAGGCCAGGTAATGCAGGGTTTGTTCAACTCAACAAATACTTCAATTCAATATTTATTATGTATTTGCTATGTGGATGGCACCATAATAAGCTCGAAACATACAAAGACAGCTGTTGTATTTTAAGATTGCTGCCCACCAAGGGATAGATAGCTAAGGAATGCTTTGGATGAAGGGATTCGAAAATATTGCCACAGGTTAGAGTGTTGGGCTGATCCTTACAAGGAGATAAAGATAAATGTAAAGTCTTAAACTTGGTTTTTTTTAAAAAAAATCAGCATTGTAAACATGAGATTGGGGAGATGGTACTCAAGAGCTGTTTATCTGAAAAAGATCTGAGGGCTTTGGGGCACTACAAGCTCAGCATGTCAGCAAGGTGATGTGGAAACCAAAGAAATTAATGCAATTTTAGACTATATTAAAAGAGACATGCTGTCCAGAACAAGAGAGGTCTTATCATCACTTGCTCTTGGTGGAGCTCATTTACAGTATTAGATTCTGTTCTAGATTCCATCTTTGATATGTTAGAGAAAACCCAGAGGAAGGTAACAAGGCTGGTGAAGAGACGGTCCAGTGGAAGGAACTGCATATGTTTAGCCTGGAAGAAGATTTATTAGGATTATAGCTATCATCAAGAATTTGAAAAGGAAAACTGTCATGAGAAAGAGGAATTCAATTTGCTTTACTTGGGCACAGAAGGTACCCAAGCATTGGTTGAAAACTGCAGAGACAAATAAACTTAATGTAGGGAAGAACATCCTAACAATTATAGGGCTGTGCAAATTCCTTGGGAGAAGCAAGAATTTTGATACGGTTCCATTTTGTGATGACAATGGCCATGCATGTGTGCTTCTACAAGGCTAATTCAGAATGTCTGACCTTTACCAGGTGAAAAAATCAGATTGATTTGGTTTCCCCACCTTATTACTTCTGTCAGTTGACTGTTGGATTTTGTACCATATACATGTGTTTCATGGCTCTCTTTTTTGTGTGTTTTTAATTCTATGGTTTTTAAGAATGGATTTTTGGGAAGGAAATGTAAAAATAAAAGTTGTAGTTATCAAGGAATACATTTCAATGACTGTTAGAGATATTGCAGTGACTATTGATGTGGAGAAGCCAAGCATTTCAAAGAACATTCAAGCCCACAGTGAAACTCTCAGCTCACTGAAGAACAAAGAAAAGTGCGTTTTAAACCAAAAATGTCAAAACCAATATTTTCAGCATAGCATTGCTGAAAAACCATCAATTTAATCCTTAGAATCAATTCCAAGGGGCAGCTAGGTGGCACAGTGGACAGAGTTTCAGGCCTGAAGTCAGAAAGACTCATCTTCCTGAGTTCAAATCTGTCCTCAGACATTCAGACACACAGCTAGTAAGCCATGTGACCCTGGGAAAGTCACTTAACCCAGTTGGCCCAATTCTTCATCTGGAAAAATGAGCCGGAGAAGGAAATGGCAAACCACTTCAGTATCTTTGCCAAGAAAACCCTAAATGGGGTCACAGAGAGTTTGACATGACTGAAATGACTGAAGGACAACAGTAATCCTCAGAAAACAAGCAAAGACCTTTGGAGGGACCTGGCAGCTAGAGAGATTGTCACAGTGTGGAATAGACTTCTTGAAGTTGGAAGATCAATACAAATACAAGAATACTAATGGTTGGGAAATGATCATTTTTACTAATAGTGCTCACTTTTATAGTCAATACTACACCAAACCATTGTCAGAACTGCTGGGAGCCGAGATGGTGGAGAAAGCAGTAAGTTGCCTTCACTCTCCCTTACTGACCTTGAAAAACCCAGAAAATACTGTCCCAGGAAAAATCCTAGAACAGTGGAGCCAGCAGAAAGATAGGGTGCAGCCATTTTTTAGCTCATGAGGCTAGGGGGATTAACAGGAAATGTCTCTCTTGCTGTGGCTGAAGGAGACCAGTACAGGACAGGAGAAGTCCCAGTAAGCCAGTGGCAAGCCCCACCTCAGCAAACCAGCAGGAGAGCCTGAGCCCCAGGGTGGTGGAGAAGGCAAGCACCAACATCAGAACCCTCTCTCCCTTCCCCAGCATGCCTTTGCACAGATGGCAGACACTAGTGCATAGAACCACCACTTGTGCAGTGGACAGGTGGCTGAACCTACTCATGCTTTAGTGTAGCCCCCAGCGAGGAGGTGAACTCCAGTGGCCAGACCACCCCCACCCCTACTTCTCACCCTGGGAGCTTCGGTGTACCAGAGGAAATGCCAAAAAGCTTCACCTGGCCTCAGCACACACCAGCCACCACTACCAGCTCCAGCTTAGCACCAGGCAAGCTACAGCTTCCACAACCTCCAGCTGCCAGAACCTGAGGCCCCAGCACACAAAGCCAATAACCAGGCCCCAGCCTCCAGCACAAGAAGTATGAGATAGTATCCCCTGTGCCCCAGAAGCAGAGATGAACTTTAAAAGCTAGGAAAAAGGCAAATACAATGAGCAAAAAACAACATAGAAAAATAAAGACCATAGATTCTTATTATGGGGATAGGGAAGATCAAAACACCAATTCAGAAAAGGACAGCATTGTCACTCACTATACCCATATCTGAAATCTCAAAGGGAAATATGAACTGATCTCAAGCCCAAGAGCTCAAGAAGGATTTTAAAAGTCAAATTAGAGAGGTAGAAGAAAAATTTGAACAATTCCTTTAAAAATACAATTGACAAAATGGAAAAAAAAAAAAAGTATACCAAAGAAAATAGCTCCTTAAAGTAGAATTGGCCAAATGGAAAAGGAGGTACAAAAGGTAACTAAGGAAAACAATTTGTTAAAAATTAGAATTGGGCAATGGAAATTAATGATTCTATGAGACATCAAGAACCAGTCAAACAAAATTCAAAGAATGAAAAAATAGAAGAAAACGTAAAATACCTCATTGGAAAAAAACATTGTCAGAAGTAGTAGATGAGTCTGTATGAGCTGAGCATCTTCATCACATTACAAAACACTCACCCAAAAACTTCTTATGGATTGTTTATTTCCAGTGGGCTTGAGAGACAGAATTGTTCCAGAATTAGATAAATTACCAAGTGGAGTTGGAATATTGCAATATGATTTTATATCATGACATACATCATAGAAAGGTTATGAAATTTATTCAAGAGATAGAGATGAACGCAATTACATGACCTGGGAACTCATCAAATTTAAATCTGATTGAAAAATCAAATCAAGACAATGATCCAAGACAGTTCCAAAGGATGTGGTGAAAAATGCTATCTACCTTCAGAGAGAGAACTGATGAACTCAGAATGCAGACTGAAGCATACGTTTTTTAACTTTATTTTTATTGTTTTATTTTGTTTGGGTTTTCTTTTGCAACCTGACTAATATGGAAATGTATTTTGCATGACCTTAAATGTATAATCAAAATCAAATTTCTTACCTTCTCAAAGTGGGGGGGGGGCAGCAAGGGAGGGAGAAAATTTGGAACTCAAAATTTTTCAAATGATTGTAAAAAATTTTTACATGTAATTGGGAAATATTTAATGAAATAAAAAAAATTTTTAAAAAGATAAAAACAGATCTATGGGCAATACAATGTAAATGTAGTATTCATCAAAGGTTTGTTGAATATCCATTGAGATATTGGTGTTATGTTGAAGGATTAAAGAATATATGTCAAATTCATGAAGATTCAATGCCCACTCAATGTACAAGTAACTTAACCAAATGGAGGACGTATTACATATTAAAAGTTTATTTAAAAATGTAAAAAGTTAAAATATTTATTGTATAAGTCAAGACATTGAATTATTTTACTTTGGCCCAGTTAATTCTCACACCTATTTAGAACTATCTGAAAGTTGAATGGGGTGTCTGAGTAGGTGATAAGTTGCTTCCTCATTGGCAGTTTTCAAACAAAGCCGGGATAACCACTCATTGGGAATGTTGCAGAATGAAGTATTTTCTAGTCATTCTTTCAATAAACTAGGCTATAGAGATATAAAGAAGAAAAATGGAAAACAATCTCTACCCTAAAAGAACTGTTATAGTCAAAATAAGGTAAACTGAGACATAATGTTCCAAACACAGTCAACCTATTGGCAAAGTGAACTTGCCAATAAATAGGCTCTCAGCTTCCTCAGCAAAGCCAAGACCCAAAGGTGGGGAATGGCTACCCTTTTTACAGTTTTTAGGAAAGTGCAGAACAAAGAACAGGACTTCATAAGCAGGGAACAAGTTATGATTGGTTAAAAGAGCTTGACATCATGAATCGCAAAATCAATATTACAGAGCTGAGGCATGGGGGACAATATGATTGGTTGAAAATTGAGAATGAGGGGTTAGCAACAACATCCTCCTTCCCTCCTATGACTAAGAGATTTGAGTCCACCAGCAAGGTTAGGGATAATGAACCAGACTTCCTTGGATAACAAAACAGACATCCTTAAATAACA
>CM053623.1:220957598-220976813 GCA_028646595.1 Phalanger gymnotis
AACATAGTTAATCTTTCACAACATGAGTATTGTGGAAGGGTTTTACATAATGATATGCATGTGGCATATGTGGAATTGCTTGCCTTCTTAGGGAGGGTGGGCAGGGAGGGAAGAGGGGAGAGAATTTGGAAGTGAAAGTTTTAAAAACAGACGTTCAAAAACAAAAAAGAAGTTTTTGCATGCAACTAGGAAATAAGATACACAGGTAATGGGGCATAGAAATTTATCTTGCCCTACAAGAAAGAAAGGGAAAAGGGGATGGGAGGGGAGTGGGGTGACAGAAGGAAGGGCTGACAGGGGAACAGGGCAACCAGAATATATGCTGTCTTGGAGTGGGCGGGAGGGTAGAAATGGGGAGAAAATTCGTAATTCAAACTCTCGTGAAAATCAATGCTGAAAACTAAATATATTAAATAAATTAAATTAAAAAATGAAAAAAAAAGTGAGTTGCCCATTCTCTCCACAACTTAAGTAGGTAGTAGTATTCCACAATCTGCTAATGTCTGTAATCCCACAAACACCAAGATTTCTCTGCAAAATTATATCTTCTTGTTGAAGGCCATAAAAGTGGATATGGGCATTACATCATCATTTGTCTCTGTTAATACTCTTTTGAGCTGAAATTGTAGCTAGGTGGTAAACTTCTTTTAGCTTTTTTCTTTGCTAAGAGATGTATTGATTATGGAAGTCTGCTGTTTTTCTCTCTCCTGAGGTACCTAACTACAAGTAAGTGTGGCTGGAACTCAAACCCCATTAGGTAGGGCATAATGTCTGCAGCCTCATTTCTGGTGTGTATCAGAGATATTAACTGCATTAGATATGTTGACTGCATTGGAATTTTTGTTTTGGTTTCCGTGTCCCTAATGTGTTTCAGCAGCGTATGAGTGCAGGCTTTGGGTCCCCTTTAGGACGGTGGGGTATCAAAGGTGACATCTCTTTGAGAAGTATATTTTCAACTTCTTTCCTGTTGTCTGAATGGATCCTACTAGGAAGGCTGTATTCACTGAGAAATATCTCTCATAACATTTTAGCAATTGTCTAAGGTTTCTGATTCCTGAGTGGATGTCTTTGCATACCTTATGAAATGGTCTGTCACCACACAAATTGGATTTATGTTCTTACTATTTTCTTCCAGAGAGAGAAAATCCCAACAAATTTCAAAGGTTTGTCAATGCTTATGTTCCCTAAATAGACAGCATAAATTGGTAGTACTTTTCTTTGCATGTCTTACATTCCTCAGTCATATCTGCAGTCACTTTAGGCCAGTAAAATCTGTTTTTTAGTGGATTGTTTTGCTTTGTTTTTTAATCTTTTTTTTGGAGGGGGGAAGGTAGGGCAATTGGGGTTAAGTGACTTGCCTAAGGTCACACAGCTAGTAAGTGTGTCAAGTGCCTGAGGCTGGATTTGAACTCAGGTCCTCCTGACTCCAGAGCTGGTGCTCTACCCACTGTGCCACCTAGCTGCCCCTTGTTTTTTTTTTTTTTTACTACTCTCAGGGTCTTATCACAACCCAAATGTCCAAAGTCATCATGGAAAGCTTTTATGACCATAGAGCATTTTGGTTTGGGTAGCACTAATTTTCTTCCTGGCATCAAATGTTGAATTAATGACAGACTGGTACAACATTCCATTGCACAGTTATCAATTTCTATTTTCTCAATAGTAAGGTGCTTTCAAGAGACTGAAACTTTAATCTTTTATATCACTTTCTTGCTTCTTGGCTTGCATAGGTATTAGAAGTTCTTTGTTGGCCATCTCTTCCTCAAACAAGATAGTCATCTCTCAACTCTGGGCATTTTCTCTGGCTCTCCTCTTCTGCTCTGACTACCGACTTCCCAGGCTTCCATTAAGTTCCAATGAAAATCCTACCTTCAACAAAAAGTGTTTTCCCTATCTTAATTGTTTCTTGTATATAGCTCTATTTCCTACATCTAGTTTGCTCTGTGTGTTTGTGTGTGTGCACGCGCCCGCACATGTTGTTTCCCCCATTAGACTGTAAGCTCCTTGAGGGCAGGGACTGTCTTTTGCCTTTTTTTTTTGTATCCCCAGTGTTTAGGACAGTACCTGGCACATAGTAGGCACTTTAATGTTTATTGAATTAAATTAAATAGAATCTGATCTCACTGACAGCCATCTACAGACAACTGAAACAAAGTCGGTTCATTAAAATGAGGTTCCAGCTGGCATGCTGTGTTCTGGAAGTCAAAATCTTTCTACTGTCCTACCTTTTTTCTACAGCCAAGGTTCCCTGGGTGTTATAGATAGCTTTCACTCCCTATTCACTCACCATAGCTTTGGTGTTATGTGGCCTTTGGGACTGGGCTTCTATATTCACTTCAGTCTTCCATTACTGGTATCTAATGTTTAATTCATAGTTGGCTACTGCTGCTACCAGTTTTTGGCAAGCTTTGTCTAACTTGGCGCTGAAGAGAATATGTCAATGGACTATTATCAGTTGACACTTGCAACTTTGCTCCATATATTTCATCTTTTAATTTCATAGTAACAGACCACTTTAAAGCTGAGAGCGCCAGCTTATTTTTAAATGGGGAGTGGCTAAACAAATTATGGTATTTTAAGGTAATGGAAAATTATTTCCCTATAACATATGACAAAGGGCAGGTAGATGGCACAGTGGATAGAATATCAAGCCTGGAGTCAGGAAGATGAATCTTCTTGAGTTCAAATCTGGCTTTAGACATTTACTAGCTCTGTGACCCTATGTAAGTCACTTAACCCTGGTTGCCTCAGTTTCCTCATCTATAAAATGAGCTGGAGAAGGAAATGCCAAACCTCTGCAGTATCTTTGCCAGAGAAACCCTAAATGAGGTCATGAAGAGTCAGACATAACTGAAAAATGACATGACAACAACAACATATAACAAGAGGGATAGATTAATATATATACCCAGGAGGACTTATATGAAGTGATGCAGAGTAAAGTGAGTAGAACCAGGAGAACCATTTATTCGTACAATGACTACAATATTGTAAAAGGGAAACAACTTTGAAAGACTTAATAACTCTGAGCAATGAGTCTGACCAATCATGACTCCAGAAGAATGAAGATGAATTATGTTACCCATCTCTTGGCAGAGAGATCATAGACTAGACTAGGATAAGCCATACATTCTCAGACACAGCCAAAGTGTAGATTTATTTTGCTTGACTACATTTATTTGTTATCTTAGGTCTTTCATTTTATTTTTGAAGCAGGACAAGAGATTTGTGGGATTTGAGAGAGTAATGCTAGTAAATCAATCAATTAATCGATCGGTATTTATCAAGTGCCTTACTATGTGTCAGGCACTATGCTGAGCAAGAAAGGAAGGAGTAGAAACGAAACATTTTTAAAAGACACAAAAAGAGAGCAGAAGAAAAGAAGGAACACAGACAAGTAGGGTAGGGACTACTGTGTTAAATTCAATATATACTTAAAAGACCAAATTCTATTGATGTCTTTTGTTTTTACACAGCAGATATTTCCCAAGTAAACACCCCAGGCCAGCCCCGCCACCACAGAATCCTCTCTTGGAACAAAGAAAAATAGTTAAAGAAAAACAAGCCACATAAGGACTAACTATTCTTATGAATGTATGTGCCATTTGGCACTCATAGTCCTTCTCTACCAAGAGAAGGGATGTGTGCCTCATCATTTGAACTCAGAAAACGGTAATGGTCACAGCACTCTGTGTTTGGCTATATTTTATTATTAGCCCCTCTTTCCCCCATTAGATTGTGGGCTTATTGAAGGAACTGTCCTTTGCTTCTTTTTGTATCCATAGGACTTAGCATAGTGCTGAGCACATATGAACTTAATAAATATGTATTGACTAACTGATTTCAGTGTTGTTTTCGTTTACATTATGGTATATATTGTGCTCCTGATTCTGCTTTATTCCATTTGTTTAAATTAATACACAAGCTTCTCATGTTTCTCTGAGTTCCTCATATTCATCCCTCTCCCTTTAAAAAAAATAAATGTAACTCCTTATTGGCAACAAATCTGATGGGAAGTATGGTTTTCTCAGCTAGAATTCAGGACTGAAGGATCTGGGAGGTGGGAGCTTTGTGGGACAAGGGAAGCTAGGGAACTTCTCTCAGCAGAAAGGAGAGGGTCTCACCAGCCAATGGCAAGGAAAGGTGGTGCTTTCCCAAACTGAATATACTCATGAAGAGTGAGAGCCTTGTCTAACTCACTACCCCCTCAAGAATGATTCCACTCTCCCCTGTTTCTCCCCTGCTTCATTGTTGCCTGGCCAACTGGCATCACTACTTTGCTCTGTTTAAACATCATTTGTTTGCTGTCCATACTTTTATAAGGGGTTTTGTCCCCAGATAAGTCGATTTTTTACTGCATTCTAAGTGGTTGTTATAAAGGAGTGGGTTATTCAGCTGAAGGAAAATCCTAAAACAAAACAAAACAAAAACTCTTGGGGACCAATTGTGTTAGATTTAATTATGAGCATTTATTAGGCTCCCATGGTAACTGCACAGAGAGGCTTCAGTAAGGTTTGTTGTGCTTAATAAGTCTTTTGTACTTACCTCATAGTCATTCCCAGATACACACACACACACACACACACACACCCTACTTTCAATAACCACTGTCCCATGAAAAACTATTAAGCTAACCCAATAGACAACTACTGTGTTTTGTACCTTGTTATCAAAATGACAGAGATGTGTTTTATTACTCAATCTCTGGGTCCAAGATTTAGGCATCACTCAGAATTTGGCTTTTAGTACTATTTCATTTACTATTTAGTACTATTTCATTTACATTATTATAGTCTTTTCCTATACTGTTCTCATGTTCCTATTCACTCTGCATAAGTTCATAAAACCATCAAATCTTTCTATATTTCTTATGGCATGATAATATTCCATCATATTCACAGACCTCAGTTTGTCTTGTCATTCCCTGATTGTAACGTGGAGCCCATTAAGGAAAGCTTGCTTAGGGGAAAGCTTGCTTGTAGGAAGGCTTCCACACCTTTTGGTACTAAGCTAATTAGGCACTGAGTCAGGAGGGTTGTGATGCTTTCTGGCTCTGAGCCTATTAGCCAAAAGAGTATATATTCTGAGAACTGAGCTTTTGCTTTGGGGGCTCACTTATGAGAAGGATTTTGTGATTCCCTGGTTGAGACTCAGAGTTCCCCAACGGCTCAGAGGTAAAGGTTCTCTTGATTCAGTGATGGATGTAAAGTATGTAGCAGTATTACTTTGATTCAGGCAGTAGGGCCCTCTCTGTTGGTCTTTATTTCTCTGGTCTACATTTTCTCTGTTTGTATTTTATATATTTAAAGAAGATTGTTGACCCCTGAAACAACTGTCTTTCCTAGAAAGCAAATAAAAGAACCTGCACTAGCAGCCATCCTGGGTATGCCAGTGTAGTTGCTGCTACACTGATCGACTACACTGCTACATTTATCTTTTCTAGCTTTTTGCTGCCACAAAAAGTGTTACTACGAATATTTTGGTGCATAGGAGACCTTTCTTTCTGTTTTTCATAATTTCTTGTGATATAATAATATTCCATTATGTTCATGCCATAGGTCCAACCTTTGACACCAAATGACAAAGATTGACAATTACTGATTCATAGCTAGTTCATACATCTGATCTGCATTCCTGGGGCATAAACTTAAATAAACATAAATAAGGTGTTCTTGCAAACAGATTTGAGGGGTATGAAGGCTAGAAAGCAGGCAATGGAAAAATGGGAATGGAAAAGCTGCACAGAGAAACAGACTCAATCCCCTGCAAAGTGGGTGTGGGGTAGCTACATATGCATGCAGTTCCTCCAGGTACAATGTGTATTGAAGAACCAGTGCCTTATGAAAAGAAACACTCAGAGGATTTCTTGGATCAAGTTATGGATGAAGCACAAGAGTTTCTGGCCCAAGAATGAGCTGGAACTGAGGATGAGCAAAGGTCATGATAGTGGAGCAAACCCTGGATCTCAAACCTCTCTGGTATTGTGAAAATTATATGGACAGCCTAGTTATGGAGTGGGGTTGGGAGGGCAATTCCCCATCAATCCCAAGTACTTTTTCCTCTTCGGGGAAAAAACCACCAAGAGCAGTGCTGTAATAGACATAGATTCCTTCCTTCTTTCCTTCCTTCCTTTTTTTTTTTTTAACCATTTTTAGTATGAACTTGACACGAGCATTTCCCTTTACAAACATGAATATTTCCAGGACAGAAAATGAGGACTGCATATGAAAACATGAATCTTTATTCCATATAACTTGTTTTTTAAAATTATATTTTGAATTTAACATGGTAGTTCATTCCCTTCTTGTCTTTGTCCCCTTCTGAATTTACTTCTGCTGTATTTTAAACAAAATAGAAATAAACATTTCTAAATGAGTCACTGACATTCATTTTCCTTCCTTTTTCTTAGAATCACTATCACTACCCTCTTACTTGCCTCCCCTAACTCTTCTTCCTCCCTCTCCAAAATAATAAAAGCGCTCCACTGTAACAAATAAATGTTGTTGTATTAAACAAATCCACACATTGGCCATGTATGGAAATGTCTTATTTTAGGCTCTTCTTTTATTCTTTGTATTTGTATCCCTGGTGCCTAGTACAGTGCCTGGCACATCGTAGGTATTTTAGTAATGCTTGTCAATTGAATGCTTCTGCATTTTGGTCCCTTCTTACTGGTGAATTAAGCCATTTGAAATTCACTTGTTAAAATTGTTAAATTCGCTTTTGCCCCAATAGGGTTTGTTAAAATACTCTCTATCCCCACCCTATCCTCACTATCACCCTAATAAGGCACTGTACTATTTTGCTTCTAATAGTCCAATTTTGCTTCTTACATTTCCACCCAGCTGTCCTCCCTATATCAACTACAGACAAAGTTTATCTCATACTGTAGCAATCCAATGTTAACCACAACCTGGAAGTTCACTCTATTCCTGTAACCCCCTCCCTTAGATTGATTAGTTCCGCCCTAAACCTTCATTTTAAGACAGTGTCTTGACCAGCAAAGTCTTCATTCAACTTGGGGTTCTACTCCTGACTCTCCTGATTTTATCCACCATACTCGCATATAGGAACTTTCTTCCTCTCCTCACTTTTCAGCTTTGTTTTATATGTGGTCTTACTCCATTAGAACGTAAACTCCTTGAGAGCAGGGACGCTGTTTCTTTTTGCTTATATCTGTACTGCCACGTTTAGCAGGTGTCTGACACACAGAAAGTGCTTGACAAATGCTTGTCGACTGATTGACACCCCTCTGCTCTCACCTACATCAGAGACAAATACTACAATTCTGTGCAGTTATGTAAAACATTTCCATATTAGTCATTTTGTACAAGAAGACTCAAATAAAAGAAAAAAAGAAAGAGAGAAAGTGAAAAATAGCATGCTTCAGTCTGTGGTCAATCAATCAGTTCTTTCCATGGAGGCAGATAGTATTTTTCATCATTAGTCCTTTAGGATTGTCTTGGATCACTGTATTGCTGAGAATGGGCAAGTCATTCACAGTTTTTCATTGAACAAGATTGCTTTTACTTGTGAACAATGTTCTGTTGGTTCCATTCACTTCACTATGCATTGGTTCATGTAAGTCTTTCCAGGTATTTCTGAAATCATTCTCCTTGTCATTTTTTATAGCACAATAGCATTCCATTATAATCATATACCACAGCTTGTTTAGCTATTCCCCAATTGAAGGGCATCCCTTGTATTTCCAATTCTTAGCTACCACGAAAGGAGCTGCTATAAATATTTTTATACAAATAGGTTCTTTCCTCCCTTTTTTGGATATCTTTGGCATATAGACCTAGCAGTGGTATTGCCATGTCAAAGGGTCCTTTGGACATAATTCCAGATTGCTCTCTAGAATGGTGGGATCAGTTCACAATTCCACTAACACTGCATTAGTGTCCCAGTGCTCTCACATCCCTCCAACATCCAACATTTTCCTTTTTTTGTCATATTAGCCACTCTGATAGGTATGAGGTGATACATCAGCATTATTTTAACTTGAAGTTCTCTGATTAATAGTGATTTAGGGCATGTTTTCATATGACTCTGATTTCTTTGTCTGAAAACTGTTCATATACTTTGACCATTTAACAATTGGAGAATGACTCGTATTTTTATAAATCTGACTCAGTTCTCTATATATTTGAGAAATGAGTCCTTTATCAAAGAAACTTGCTATAAAAAATTTCCCCTAGTTTTCTGCTTTGGTTGCATTACTTTTGTTTATTAAAAAAAAAACCAAAACTTTTCAATTGTGTATAATCAAAATTATCTATTTTAAATTTTGTAATGCTGTCTATATATTCTTTGGTCCTAAATTCTTCCCTTATCCATAAATCTGACAGATAAATGATTCTATGCTCTCTTAATTTGCTTATGGTATCACCCTTAATGTGTAAATCATGTACCCACTTTGACCATATTTTGGTATATGATGTGACATGTTAGTCTATACCTAGTTTCTGCTATACTGTTTTCCATTTTTCCCTGCAGTTTTTGTCAAATAATGAGTTTTTGTTCCAAAAGCTTGGATCTTTGGTTTTATCATATACTAAATTACTATGGTCATTTATTATAATGTAATTTGTACCTAATCTATTCCACTGATCTACCACTCTATTTCTTAGCCAGTACCAGATTGTTTTGATAATTACCCCTTTATAATGCAATTTGAGATCTGGTATGGTTAGATCACGTTCTTTCATATTTTTTTTTCATTGATTCCCTTGATATCCTTGAGATTTTGTTTTCTAAATGAATTTTGTTATTATTTTTTTACCTCCATAAAATAATTTTTTGATAGTTTGATTGGTATGGCACTGAATAAATAGATCAATTTAGGTAGAATTTTTATTATATTAGCTCAACTTAGCATGAGCAAATAAATTTTTTCCAATTCTTTAGATCTGACTTGATTTGTTTGAAAAGTGCTGTGTTCATATAGTTCCTGGGTTTGTCTTGTCAGGTAGATTCTCAAGTTTTTTGTATTGTCTACAGTTATTTTAGATGGAATTTTCTCTCTATTTCTTGCTACTGGACTTTGTTGGTAATATATAGAAATGCTGATGATTTATGTAGGTTTATTTTGTATCCTGCAACTTTGCTAAAGTTGCTAGTAATTTTAAGTAGTTTTTTAGTTGATTTTCTAAGTATAACATCACATCATCTGCGATGAATGTAGTTTTCTTTCCTCATTGCTTATTTTAATTCTTTTAATTTCTTTTTCTTCTCTTATTGCTATAGCTAAGATTTCTAGTACAATATTATTTAATAGAGGTGAAAATGGAGCTCCTTGCTTCACCCTTGATTGTATTGGGAAGACTTCTAGCTTATTCCCATTACAGATAATGCTTGCTGATGGTTTTAGATAAATATTACTTATCATTTTAAGGCAAGCTCCATTTATTCCTATGCACTCTAATGTTTTTAATTAGGAATGGTTACTGTCTTTTGTCAAAGGCTTTTTCTGCATCTATTGAGATAATCATAACCAACTCTGCATTCCTGGTATAAATCTCACCTGGTCATAGTGTATGATCCTTGTAATATACTACTGTAATCTCTTTGCTAGTATTTTATTATTTATTACTTAAAATTGTTGCATCAATATTTACTAGGGAAATTGGTCTATAATTTTCTTTCTCTGTTTTGGTTCTTCCTGGTTTGGGTAGCAGTAACATACATGTGTCATAAAAAGAATTTGGTAGGAATCTGCCTATTTTCCCAAATCATTTATATAGTATTTGGATTAATTGTTCCTAAAATGTTTGGTGGAATTCCTTTTTGAATCCATCTGGTCATGGGGATTTTTCCTTAGGAAATTCATTGATGGTGTGTTCAATTTCTTTTTCTAAGATTGGGTTAAGCATCTTATTTTTTCTTCTGTTAATCTGAGTAATTCATATTTTTGTAGACATTCATCCATTTCATTTAGATTGTCAAATTTGTAGGCATGTAATTGGGCAAAATAACTCCTAACAATTTTCTTAATTTCCTCTTCACCACCATTTGTGGTGAATTCACCCCTTTCATTTCTAATTTTAGTAATATGGTTTTCTTATTTCCTTTTTTAAACAAATTAATCAATGGTTTATCTATTTTATTGTTTTTTTTAATAAAACCAGCTTCTAGTTTTGTTTATTAGTTCAATGGTTTTCTCATTTTCAATTTTATTAACCTCTCCTTTGATTTTTCAGGATTTCCAATGATCTCTCTTTTGATTTTCAGTATTTCCAATTTGTTGTTTAATTGGGGATTTTAAATTTGTTCTTTTTCAATTTTTTAAATTGCATCCCCAGTTCATTGATCTGCTTTTTCTCTATTTTATTGACATAAACAATTGGAGATATAAATTTTCCCCTAAGTGCTGCTTTGGCTGCATCCTATAGATTTTGGTATGTTGTCTCATTGTTGTAATTTTCTTTAATGAAATTATCTATTGTTTCTATGATTTGTTCTTTGGCTCACTTCTTTTTTAAGATTAGATTACTTAATTTCCAATTAATTTTTACTCTCTCTTTCTATTGTCCATTACTGAATGTAATTTTTATTGCACTGTGATTTGAAAAGGATGCGTTTATTATTTCTGCTTTTCTGCATTTGATTGTAAGGTGTTTATGTCCTAGTACATGGTCAATTTTTGTGTAGGTGCCATGTACTGCTGAGAAAAAGGCATATGCCTTTCTATTCCTATTCAGTTTTCTCCAGAGATCTATCATATCTAACTTTTCCAGAATTTTATTCACCTCTTTAACTCCCTTCTTGTTTATTTTTTGGCTAGATTTATCTAGTTCTGGGAGGGGAAAGTGGAAGTCCCCCACTAGTATTATCTATTTCCTCCCATAATTCATTGAACTTCTCTTTCAAATGTTTAGATGCTATACCATTTGGTGTATATATGCTTGATATTGATATGACTTCATTATGTATGTTACCTTTCAACAAGATATAGTTTTCTTCTTTATCTCTTTTAATTAGATGTATTTTTGCTTTGTCTGAGATCATGGTGGCTACCACTGCTTTCTTTGCTTCAGCTGAAGCATAATAGATTCTGCATCAGCCCTTTACCTTTACCCTGTGTGCATCTCTCTGCTTCAAATGTGTTTCTTGTAAACAACATATTGTAGGATTTTAGTTTTTAATCCATTCTGCTATCTGCTTCCTTTTTATGGGTGAGTTCATCCCATTCACATTTATAGTTATGATAACTGTGTATTTTCCTCCATGCTATTTTTTGTTGTTTAGCCCCACCTCCAAACCCCAACCCCTTTCCTCTCACAAGTGTTTTACTTCTAATCACTGCCTTCCTCAATATATTCTCCTTTTTATAAGTCCCCCCCCAACTTCTATTATCCTTTGCCCTTTTTGCTTCCTTATAGGGTAAGATAGATTTCTATATTGGCATAACAATTAACACCAAGAAAACACATTTTCCCCACCAGTTATCATCACATCATCCATACATGTACTATTGGTTATACCAAATGGAGAAATATTGAATGCTGTGGATAAGTTTACTTACCTTGTCAGTATACTTTCCAGGGATGTACATAGATGTTGAAGTTGATGCATGTATTGCTAGAACTAGCTCAGTGTTTGGGAGGTTCCAAAGGAAAGTGTTAGAAAGAAGAGGTATTAGATTGCCTAATAAGCTGAAGGTCTACAGAGCCATCGTGCTGGCCTCATCGTTGTATGCCTGTGAAACCTGGAGAGTATACCAGTGTCATGCCAGGAAACTATATAACTTCCATTTAAATTGACTTAGGAAGATTCTGAAGATCACCTGGCAAGATAAGGTACTGGACACTGAGATCCTTTCTTGAGCTAAACTGCCAAGCATTCAAACTCTATTGCAGAGAGTGAAACTCTGATGAGCTGACCACACTACTTAAATGCCAAATGTATGTTTGCTAAAAAGACTGCTTTATGGAGAATTCACACAAGGCAAGCACTCACATGGAAGTCTGGAGAAGCGATACAAGGACACTCTCAATGCCTATCTGAAGAACTTTGGAATCGATTTTGCGACATGGGAGACATTGGCAAAGGACCACCCAGCATTGTGTGCCCTCATCAAAGAAGGCTCTGTGCTCTATGAGTGAAGGAGAATTGCCATGGCTCAAAAGAAATGAGATGCACAAATTTAGAGACATCTCCAATCCAGTTGTTCATGTGCACTATTTGTGCCTGACCTGTGGTAGAACCTTCTGAGCTCACATTGGTCTGATCAGCCCCAGTCAGACACTCTGTACCTTGACCCCAACATAGTGATGATGGTGGTCCTCTTCAAGAATGAAAGACAACAACCACAATAACCAACATTATGCCTATGCTGTCTTCTAGAGTTATATTTGTCATTTCAGTCTTTTTAGTTCTTTCAGGATATTTCTTCTTACTTTCTTTGATTGATCCACTGTATTGGGACTCTTTATTCTTATTTATTTCTATGGTCTTCCTGTTAATTTTCATTTGATGTCTTTCTCATGATGATTTTCTTTCTCTTCCTTTATTTTGTTATGCTTTTATTTTATTTGGCACTTTTGTTGCTAATTTGAGGTGATCCAGCAGAATTGGACTTAGTCACAATAAACTCAGACAACTCGATAGAACATTCCCTTTTAAATTTTAAAGGGAGACATGAGAATTTGGAGTCAGGAGGTGAGCAGCTGTCAGTAGGTAAAAGAAGAAGGATACACCAGTCTGAACAGTGACAGGCACTCCAAATTGGGATGGTGAATAAAAATAGAAGTACTTAGAATAGTATCAGGAATGGAACCAAGAAAATAATTGGATAATCATACATAGTTAAGCCATTTCTTTGCCTGATATCTAGCCAGAGAGTATCCCTTCTCTTAAATCAGAAGTTCTTAACCTGTAGTCTGTGAACTATTTTTTTAAAATGTTGTCATAACTGTATTTTAAAATAATTGGTTTTCTTTGTAATTCTATGTATTTTATCTTATGATATTTGAAAACATCGTTCCAAGAAGGGGACCATAGGGTTTAGTAGATTGTCAAAGGAGTTTATGACATGCAAAGAAAGTTAAGAACTCTTAACATAGAAGGAGTAGGAAAGGGAATAGATAGAAACTGCTGGAGTGACTGCACAACTACTGTGCTTGACTTAGATTGGTGCTCCTGGAACAAACTTCAGCTCCTTTTGACCTCCTGAATATAAAACATTCCTACTCTTACCATTGTGGCTACTGGAATTTAGCCTATGTTTTGTGGAAGGACTGGTATTCCTGGAATTAGTGTGTTTGTTTGTCTTTCAGAGTCCATTACAGACAGTTGAGAAATCTGGTGGCCAGAAAAATTAGCACATGTACCCTTAGATTACTTTTGCATTTGTTTCTCATCACTTTGTCTATTTTCCATATGCCCTTTAAATAGATTGAAGAGGTCTGCTGCTGGTTTTTCTTCTTTCTATCTTAAAAAAATTATTGATGCCTTTTGTTTTTGTATCGTTATATAGTGATAATCTATCCTTAAAACCCTTTCATACATATCCTACTCCCATCTCACACATTAAATGAGGCCTTCCTAACAACAAAGAAAAACAGTAAAGCAAAAAAAATTTCAGTGACTGTGTCTAAATATATGCAACATTCAGCAATCAAACGGGGATTATGTTTTTATTCCTTGAGAGCTAGAATTGGACCTAGACATTGTTTCTAGTCCCTTGATTTAATATATAACACTATAAGCATGAAGTGAGAGGGCAGCAGGAGAGCTGAAGTGTAGCTAAATTCTTTATTATTCTTTTGTTGTATCATCTCTCCCCCTCATATCTCCTCACCTCAGAATTCCAATTTATCACTAAAGCAAAACAACTTGTAAGATAATTTAGGAACTGGGAGAAATAGATTTAAAAAAACCTTTTATCTTCCAATACTACATTGAGAGTACATTTGTTCACTTGATACACTGTAGCATAAACAAGAAGCCTCTAGCCTCTGATTTTATGATTAACAATTTCATAGAATAATAGGGTCTTAAAGACTGAAAATATGCAGGGGTGTGTTGGAGCCAGCTCAGACCAACCCCAAAGAGCTGATTGTTAAATTTTCAGTATGAGCATTTGTACTTCGGAAACTGGTGAACAGTACAAATCAGGGTTTGATTTATTGTTCTGTTGATTGTTTAGGCTTAAGAAAGTGTTGGAGAAATGATAATGATGCAGAATAAACCTAAAGATATGTCATAGGCACCTTCTGCCCTGTAAGGCAACCACACTGGCATACCCAGGATGGCTGCTAGCACGGGTTCTTTGATCTGCTTTTCCAAAAGAAAAATAGTTTTTAAAGGGGTCGACAATCTTGCTTTAATCAAACATACATATCATTCAATTAGGTCAAGGGAAAGGTCAGCACCCTGAACATACAGACAAGCAGATAAAATACAAACTGAGAAAATAGCACAGATCAACAGACGGGGCTTCTAACTGTCTGAGCACAGCAATACATACATAGTTACCAGAGGAAAAAGCACGAATATCTGCATTTTCAAACCTGGGCAGGGCTCCTTAATGGCTAACCAGAGTCTCATCTGGCCAAATCACACAAACATTCTTCTCATGAGTGAGCCTCAAAGCAAAACCTCATCTCAGGGTATATACACCCTTTGTAGAGCCAGAGAGTATCACAACCCTCATGACTCAGCGCCTAATTAGAAATTAGCAAAAAGTATAAACCTTCTTACAAACAAGCCTCCCTTAATCAAGCTTGCTTTATGGGCTCCACATAAGGCCGATTAATGGGCAGGGAATACCTTCCGATTCTATTAACCTTACATGCCCCCCCCACCAAAGCTGGTTATTGAACATTTGTCTTGGGGGCAGAACCAAGATGGTGGTGAAAACAAGGACTCACTTGAACTCTTCCCCAACTCCCTCCAAACACCTGTGAAAAAATGACTCAACAAATTCTGGAGCTACAGAACCCACGAAATGACAGAGTGAAACAAGTCTTCAGCCCAAGACGGCCTGGATGGTTGCTGAGAAGGGTCTATTGCACCATGTTGAGAGTGGAGTACAACCCAGCATGGGCTGTGCCAGAAGAGACCAGGCCAAAATAGATTGGACAGAGCAGGCCTCAGGGCCCTGAATCACTGAGCTGTGGCAGTTTGCCAACCTCTCAACCCACAAACACCAAAGACAACTGAGCAGGTCAGCAGCAGCAGCAGCAGCCGGGGCTGCTTCCACAGCTCCAGGCTCAAAGATGGTGGGAGGAATCAGGCGGCTGATCAGAGTGGGAGTGCAAGGATTTCTTTGCTGGTGCTGAGGCAGGGTTCTCTTGCTTTGCCCTGCTGGGATCTGGGTTGCAGTCCTGGTTGATGGTCCTTGGGGGAGGAGGAGTGCTGGTGTGGCAGAGCTTCTGGAAGATGTGGAGAGGGAGTCCTCCTGGTAGTTACATGGCAGAAAGGAGTACTTGAGATTACTCACAGACCAGAGCACAGGCCAGGAGAGAGGTACCATACCACGTCAGAATAGAAATAGCTCTGAAAACAGCAGCACAAAACCTCTGAAGCTTGGGACAGAGCACGCTCCACTCTGAAAACAGTCATACCCTGACAAAGAACTCAAAAGTCAAGTAATTGTCTGGGAAAATGAGCAAGCAGTGTAAAAGGACTCAGTCTATAGTCTTTCTTTGGTGATAGAGAAGTTCAAAACATACAGCCAGAAGAAATCAACAAAGTCAAAGATCCTACATCAAAAGACTCCAAGAAAAATATGAGTTGGTCTCAAGCCATGGAAGAGCTTAAAAAGGATTTGGAAAATCAAGTAAGAGAAGTAGAGGAAAAATTGGGAAGAGAAAGGAGAATGATGCAAGAAAATCATGAAAAACAAGTCAATGACTTGCTGAAGGAGACCCAAAAAAATTCTGAAGAAAATAACACTTTAAAATATAAACTAACTCAAATGGCTAAAGAGCTCCAAAAAGCCAATGAGGAGAAGAATGCCTTAAAAGGCAGAATTAGCCAAATAGAAAAAAGGAGATCCAAAAGACCAATGAAGAAAATACTACCTTAAAAATTAGATTGGAGCAAGTGGAAGCTAGTGAATCTTATGAGAAATCAAGAAATTATAAAACAGAACCAAAAGAATGAAAAAATGGAAGACAATGTGAAATATCTCATTGGAAAAAAAAATTAGCCTGGAGAATACATCCAGGAGAGATAATTTAAAAATTATTGGACTACCTGAAAACCATGACCAAAAAAGAGCCTAGACATCATCTTTCAAGAAATTATCAAGGAAAACTGCCCTGATATTCTAGAACCAGAGGGTAAAATAGAAATTGAAAGAATCCACTAATTGCCTCTTGAAAAAGATCCCAAAAAGAAAACTCCTAGGAATATTGTGGTCAAATTCCAGAGTTCCCAGGTCAAGGACAAAATATTGCAAGAAGCCAGAAAGAAACAATTTGAGTATTGTGGAAATACAATCAGGATAACACAAGATCTAGCAGCTTCTACATTAAGAGATTGATAGGCTTGGAATGTGATATCCTGGAAGTCAAAGGAGCTAGGATTAAAACCAAGAATCACCTACTCAGCAAAACTGAGTATAATATTTCAGGGCAAAACGTGGATTTTCATTGAAATAGAGGACTTTCAAGCCTTCTTGATGAAAAAAACAGAGCTGAATAGAAAATGTTACTTTTAAACACAAGAATCAAGAGAGGCATGAAAAGGTAAACAGGAAAAAGAAATCATAAGGGACTTGATAAAATTGAACTGTTTTGTTTTCATTCCTACAGAGAAAGATGATATTTGTAACTCATGAGATCTTTCTCAGTATTAGAGTAGTTGAAGGGAATATACATATATATATAGACAGAGGGCACAGGGTGAGTTGAATATGAAAGGATGATATCTAAAAATAAAATTAAGAGGTGAGAGAGGCATATATTGGGAGAAGGATAAAGGGAGAGACAGAATGGGGTAAATTATCTCACATAAAAGTGGCAAGAAAAAGCAGTTCATTTTGGAAGGGAAGAGGGGGTAGGTGAAAGGGAATGAGTGAATCTTGCTCTCATCAGATTTGTCTTAAGGAGGGAATAACATATATACTCAATTGGGTATCTTACCTTACAGGAAAGTAGGGGGTAAGGGGATAAGAGGTGGGGGATGATAGAAGGGAGGGCAGACTGGGGGAGGAGGTAGTCAAAATAAGCATTTTTGAAAAGGGACATGGTCAAAGGCGAAAATTGAATAAAGTGGGACAGGATAGAATGGAGGGAAATAGAGTATTTTACAACATGACTATAATGGAAGTGTTTTGCATAACGATACATATATAACCTATATTGAATTGTTTGCCTTCTCAAGGAGGGTGGGGAGGGAAGAAAGGAGAGAATTTGGAACTCAAATTTCTAAAAACAAATATTAAAAGAATTGTTTTTACATGCAACTGGGAATTAAGATATACAGGCAATGGGGTATAGAAATCTATCTTGCCCTATAAGAAAGTAAGGGAAAAAGGGATGGGGGGAGTAGAGTGACAGAAGGGAGGGCAGACCGGGGAAAGGGGCAATCAGAATATATACCACCTTGGGGTGGGGAGTAGAGATGAGGAGAATATTTATAACTCAAAATCTTGTGGAAATTAATGTTGAAAACTACAAATAAATTTAAAATATCTAATAAAAAATATGCCACCATGACCTTAGAGATGATCTAGTCTTTCCCACTCTTTTTAGAAACAGGGAAACTGATGCCCAGACAAGATTGTGGCTATCTAAAATTTTCTATCTCCTAGTGCATTCCATTAAAATAAATGAGTATAGAGTGCTCCGAAAATCTTAGGGCAGTTTTAAGCTAAGATTTTTGGAAACACTCAAACAGATTTGCATACATGTCTGACCTTGCGTGTGTATTTACTACATGGGGATGAATTTACCATCACACTTTATTTTATGGCAGCATCCTCAGAAATGGAAGAGAAGCTTCTAGAAGGCAGATTGTTCGAGATCAACTTCAGTCTGATGGAGTTTTTGTTTGTTTGCCTTAGAGTTGGAGAAATTCTTAGCAACAGCACCAGTATTTTAAATAACTTCTTCTATGGTCCTCAGTCTACCTTTTTTTTTTTTGGTGGGGGAGGAGAATTATTCTGCCCCACTCCCCAAACCCTGCCACCATGGCTCAATGAGGAAAAGTTACTCAACCCTACATTACAGAGACACTAGGCATTAGTTCAGTTTGCTTTGCACACAGCTGAGAATGTGATTTCTAATAAAGTATTCACTTTGGCAAAATTCTATTACAACACGACAACTTGAAAGGCCCATGCTTGTTATAATGAGTCTTTACTTATATTGCTCAGTTAATAATATCACCATGATTCAAGCAACAATAAACTCAGGGTCAGGGACCTGGACTTGAATCCTAACTATGCCACTTACAGGTGGCATACTAAGACATACCAACCATACCAAATATAAGTATAACTTTCAGCAAGTGTCTGAACCTTGCTGGGCCTCTGTTTCTTCCTCTATAAAAGGAGAAAGGTAGACTAGATCAGGGTTCTTAAACCTTGGCTGTCTGGTGAAACCTCTAAAAATAGTGTTTTTAAATGGCATGAGATACATAGGATTGCAAAGGTAACCAGTTATATTAAAATACAGTTACCAAAACTTAAGAAATCCAAATTCATGGAACATCTTAGATTACTATAAGACTGGGAGTAACGTTTTTATATAGGTCTGTATATAAGTTAGGTTTTTCTCCGTAATGGTATGGAGATAATTAAGTCAAGGGCTTATGAGAATATTATTTTGCTATTTGGTTAATATCAAGCTTGTCTGGGGTTTGCTACAATTAATAATGTTAAAAGAATGGCTTGTATATTATCCTATAAATGCCATCAAAGAAACATGGCATGACAAAAGTTTATGATATTGTATGTACTATGATAAAAATTGGTTATTTAATGTGTTTATGTATATACTGGAGCCTGTTAATTCCTTAAGTGAGATATCATCCTCCTGGTGAGGAAGTTAATAATGAGTGAATATAAAATATAAGAAACTGGGTCCTGATGTGAATTTCTTAAACAGAACAATTGGTCAAGGTTCCAATTTTGAATTTGTAAAATGATCAGGGTTATAAGGATTAGAAATAGTAACTTAAAATTGTGCTAAGGTGACTTTTGTAGGAGAATGGACAGAAAGCTGGTTCCTATAAGAAGACAAGAGGAAGGTGCTGGGA